>CM038681.1:138647734-139016502 GCA_021605205.1 Aegilops longissima
GCCTTGGTCGCTGCGTCGGTTGTCGCCAACACAGTGGCATGGCGGCGCTTGACGACCAGTTTTTGGCAAAGTCTTGATGGTAACCATCAACGGCGACCGCCTCCCGTCTCGCCGGACGACCTTGTCAAAGCTCTTGGCATTGCGCACGGCATCCAAATAAGTGACTTGCTCGTCGAAGTTTGTCCGCCACCGGCTGATTTCTTCGTCAGGTTCCGGACAACTTTCGACTGGAGTCGTGTGTTTGAATCTTCCCGGCGTTTGTTCTGCGATGGCGCGCTGGTGAGCTTTGATCGGTGGGACCCAGGATGGGGCTCGATGCCCTCTGAGCTTGAGTCTTTAACAAAGCTTACCTTCCACGACATGCCTCGACGTGCTTGGAACAACGAGTCCATGAACGAGCTTATCAAAGACCTTGGAGGTGAGGTCGTAAGTATGTTTGTTCCTCCAGACAGCTGGGCTCTGACGGTTATGGCATGGATGAAGAAGTCGTCCACCATACCGAAGGTGATTGGTGTTGAGATACCGGTGCAGGAACCGGGGTTGTACTATTCGTCGCCACCAAGGTCGCCGCGGACCACGTTAGGGATGTACCTATATCGAGTGTTCGTGCATGTCGAAGAAGTGGTCAATCCATCAATCGAAGTCCTGCCACCGCCGCTGGTGCCAGGGTCCGTCGACGACGTCCATTACAGGAGTCAACGTCAGACTTTCCCCGTGTTGCTCGGAAAGATGGATGGCACATGGCCTACTCCATCGCGCAGCGGAGGCCACTGCTTCTTTGGGAGAAGGGCAGGGCTGGCTGCCTGGATGTGCTCTAATTTGAGGTAACAACTGAATCTTGCCAGATACTAGTTAAATCCGAGCTATGGGTCTGAAGCACTGATATGCCAGTACATTTGATTGTGACCTGTTCTAATTTTGTACCTGAACTTTTTTTAGAAAGGGTTGTACGTCAACTTAATGTGCTAGCAGAACTTATTGTGTTGTTCTGTCTGTTTTCTTTGCACAACATTCAAGATATTTCCCCGTCATTTATAAAGACGATGAACCGTTATGTACGACTTCGTTGGTTTCAACATAGCCCTTCCCGAAGTGATCCACTGCTTCCATCCTGATTGTGCCGCCTGCGTGGAATTTTTGTATGCAAGTTCAGTGTGCTATGATGTTCTATATGATTGTGTCAACTATATAAGTTTTTACTGAGCATCAGCAATGCATATGGCTGAAAGATGTATTTACGAGCATCGACCGATGGGTCTCTCTCTCTCTCTCACAAACACACACACGCACACACACGCGCACACGCACAAGTGGGACCCGTTGAATTATTTATTTGCTCGTGACAACTTTTAATTAGGTTCCACTGTAATCTAACTTTTTTCTTAAGTTATTAATTGAGCTCAGTGACTTCAAAAATTTGTACAGAAGCCTTGTTTGGGCCTTTCCGGCGTCGCTGAATGTGGGCCGAGTAACCATGTTAGGTTGTACTGTACTACACAGGCCTTTTTTTCAACATCAGCAATGCAACTGGGCCGACTGTGATGCCGCGGAGGCCTCACCGCTCAGTACTACTCCCACCGTTGGCCAGGCCATCCCTCTACTCACCCACACCTCCTGTTATCCTGCGGCGACAGCAGCCTCACACCGCAACCGAACCAGTGAACCGCCGTACTCCTCTCCGCGCGGGCTTCCACTACTGCGTCTTCCCCGGCTCCGCTTCGTCCCCTTCCTAGGCCTCACCGTCGTCCAGACCACCGTCCTGGTGCTCTCGGGGCGGCGTGGTCAACGTGGTCAACAACCGACTTCCATCGGAAGAGTACTGTACGTGGATAGGCTGACAGCTGAGTCCAGGCGGCCGCAAGGAAGTGCCTCCTTATTACGCGCAAAATAATTATTCCTCCACCTGACAGCAGGGACCCACTGGACGGGCCACCTTATTTCGCAAAAAAAAATGTTTCCCCCTGACTTCTGGGACCCACCGGACGGGCCAGCGTATTTCGTGAAAAAAACGTTCCCCCCGCTGTCAGCTCGGACCCACCGGAAGTGCCTCCTTATTACGCACAAAAAAATGAATACTCCCCCTGCTAGCTGGGACCCACCATGGTGGGAGGCTGACTTGTGGGCCTACTAAGTTGACTGGGACGGGGGCCTTTGTCAAGTCTAGTCAATATGAACGATTCTAGCTCCAGTGACCGTACGATGTCCATCCAACGGCCGTAGTGCTTCTTCAACCTCTGGTCTTCTTGCTCCAGCCGCCCAAAGCAGCGCCGGTCGTGCCGCATGCTCCTGCCTCCGTGGCGGCTGTGCTGCCGCGGAGGCCTCACCGCCCCCTACTATTCCCACCGCTGGCCAGGCCCTGCGGCGACGGCAGCCTCACACCACAACCGAACCAGTGAACCCTCGTAATCCTCTCCGCGCGGGCTTCCACTGCCGCGTCTTCCCCGGCTCCCCGTCGTCCCCTTCCTAGGCCTCGTCGTCATCCACCGCCCTGGTGCTCTCGGCGCGGCGTGGTCAACATGGTCAAGGAACGAGTTCCATCAGACGTGGACTATACGTGGAGAGGCTGACAGCTGGGTCCACGACCGCATCAAGGAAGTGCCTCCTTATTACGCGGAAAATAATGATTCCTCCACCTGACAGCTGGGACCCACTGGACGGGCCACTGTATTTCGCGAAAAAAACATTTCCCCCTGACTGCTGGGACCCACCAGCTACATCTTCGCACGCAAGGAAGTGCGTCCGGGCAAAAAAAAAACAATTCGCCCCCCTGACTGCTGGGACCCACAAGCTACATCTTCACACGCAAGGAAGTGCGTCCGGGCAAAAAAAAAACGATTCGCCCCTGACTGCTGGGACCCACCAGCTACATCTTCGCACGCAAGGAAGTGCGTCCGGTCAAAAAAAACAAAATGATTCGCCCCCCTGACTACTGGGACCCACCAGCTACGTCTTCGCAGGCAAGGAAGTGCCTGACAGTCGGGACTCACCTGGTCGAAACGTACATAGCGTTGTTATTCTGGTCGCGAACGTGTACGTACATATATACTGGTGGATGTAGAGGTGCGCACGTGTCGTAGTAGAGGCGTGCACGTAGCATGTACACGTATGTACAGCGGTGTGGGTGCAAGAAAGAAAATACGTCCACGTACGTACATACGGGCAGGGTCTCGAATGCCTATTCACGCATACGTACGGCGAGGGCTCGTGTACATGGCTGAGTCGTAACGGAGATACAGCGTCGTCGTCGTGTTCATGGGGAGGCAACCGACTGGGTCAGAACGGAATGCGTCGTCGTGTTCATCTGGAGGGCTTGGACGGAATAGCCGATGGAAACGAGGCATGGCGTACCGCAGAACAAAGGAAACGGCCTTGTGTTCAACCAGCCACGTTCGAAACGGGATCCTGTTCATCGGGAGGGGTCTGGCGTACCGCAAAACGGAGGAAACGGACCTCCTATGGTCAAAAGGGGGGTCCTGTTCATCGGGAGGGGTGTGGCGTACCGCAAAACGAAGGAAACGGACCTCCTACGGTCGAAACGAGGGTCCTGTTGATCGGGAGGGGTGTGGCGTACCGCAAAACGGATGAAACGGACCTCCTACGGTCAAAACGGGGGTCCTGTTCATCGGGAGCGGTGTGGCGTACCGCAAAATGGGACTCCACGGAATAATGTTCATCTCCACCGTCGACCTCCTCCAGCCTCCACGGGCTACCGTCGACCTCCTCCAGCCTCCACGGGCTCCTATTCATCTAGCCTCCACCGCGCGCTACTCCACCGGCTACTGTTCAACCACCTCTCCACCGTCTATTGTTCATCCAGCCCTCAACACCACGGGGTCTTGTTCAACCACCCCTCCACCGTCTACTGTTCATCCAGCCCTCCACCACACCACGGGGTCCTGTTCATCCAGAGGCAACGCCACCGCCACTGTTCATCCAACCCCCCCCCACAACGCCATTGTTCATCCAATCGATCGGCTTGATTAGCGTAGTAGCGAAGAATCGCCGATCGGGTTCGATTAACAGCCATCGATCGATCGCTCGGGTTCGATGAACGCGTAGCTGCGCAGCTGTCAATCGGGTTGATTAGATCCCAATGCCTCGCTCGGGTTCGATTAGAGCTAACGCCCGCACTGCGCAGCGCACGTGTATGAGAAAGCGCGCATCGCTCGCCCCGACCTCCCACCGTAACGGGAACTCCCAAAATTTTCCTCGCCCTTGCTTCTACCACGGTTTTTCCGTCATGGACGGCCCAAAGAATGTCATGCAGCTGCGTCTCCGCCCGCCCCAGACGAAAAGCCCATTTTCTGTCATTATTTTTGTCATAGAAGTAGGAGCCCACCACATCTATGATGATACCGGGTTTTGTCACAATTATCGTCATAGAAGTGTCATATGTATGACAAAAAAAAATTCGTTCGGCCCAAAATGTCACGGATGTGTCTTTTTTTGTAGTGTTCAGACAATTTAGAAAATTGACTTGATGCCAAATGAAATTAAGCTGGAAGGTGTCAAGAATTATTTGAGCTGGTCAAGAAGGGCGCTGCTCATCTTGAGGACTAAAGGGTTTGAGGGCTTTGTCAATGGTGAGGAAGAGGAGCCAGGAGACAAGAAAACTGCAGAATGGAGGACATGGAGCAGTACCAACTCTTTGTTAGTGGCATGGTTGTTGAACTCCTTGTCTCCATCCATTGCTACAATTGTTGAGACTATCTCAACTGCTACTGAGGTATGGAAAACTCTCTCAAAACTGTACTCAGGCGAAGGGAATGTGATGTTAATAGTTGAAATAGAGGAGAGAGTTGGTGAACTCAGACAAGGGGAAAATTTGGTGATGGAGTATGTTGGTGAACTATAGCGTTTGTGGGCTGATTTAGATCACTATGATCCTCTGGATTTGCCACATGCAGATTGCATAGCAGCTGCTAGAAAATGGATTGAACGGAGGCGAATGATGCAGTTTCTCAAAGGCTTGAGCTCTGAATTTGAGGCGACACGTGCTGCTTTATTTCATCAACCTACTCCTCCTACCTTATAGGATGCCATAGCAGCAATGTCACAGGAGGAGGTCCGATTAAAGTTGATGAAGAACAATACAATGACTCCATCTCATCCAGCCTTCATAGCAACTGACTATAAGAGCAGAGAATGCTTCAACTATGGTGAGAGGGCCATTTGATTCGTTCTTGCACGGCTCCACGTAGGGACATGCGTGAAAGGGGGAGAGGATATAACCGAGGTGGATTAAGGGGAGGCCGAGGCCGGGGATACTCTTGTGGTCAAAGAGCAAATGTGGCAGTCCTAGAAGAAGGATCCTCACGCTCAACCCAAGAAGAATCAAAGAAAAGAACAGAAAGCACAGGTGATAAGGGTCATGAGGATTGTAGTTACGACAACTTTGCTCACTTTGCATATACAGATGAAGGTAATTGTGCTCATGCATCTGTTCTCTCACAAAGATCACATACTGATTGGATATTAGATTCAGGGGCATCAAAGCATGTTGCCGGCACATCAATGGAATTTGAGTCATATATTCCATATCCACCCACACATAAGGAGACTATCCTAACTGATGATGGCACCTCACAGCCAATTAAAGGCATTGGCACAATACAATGCATACCATTTATTAAACTTCCATCTGTTTTGCATGTTCCTGCCTTTCCAGTCAATCTTCTGACAATGAGTGCTTTGGTTAATTTTAATCTACTGTATTTTGAATCGAAAGTCATAAATTATGTTGTTTGCATATATCTCTGTTCGTCGTGACGAGAACTTTCGAACATATTTTTAAAACTTTTTCATCGCCGGGCAAGTTTGCGGATCTACTGTATTTAAAAATTTCAAAATATGCAAACTTGCCCGGCTGTCTGATTTGCCTCGCAATCCGCAAAGTGCTTGGATTCCACATGAGGGCACATCAAATTTTAAATTTTAGTTTCTGCAACTTGCAATTTTTTCGTTCGCTTGCACCAAGTTTTAGCACTTGAAACTCAACAAAGTTTGAAAAACTCGTCAAAACGTATTCAAAATGAATATTATTTAAAAGCCCTCGTCATAAGAAATACGAATATGAAAAGCAAATATAATTTTAATGTTTGGTTCAAAAGATATAATTGATTCAAATTCGAAAGTCAAAATAAAAATAATGGAACGTGGGACGGGTGGAGCTGCCAAAAGATGCTCACATGGACCCCATATAAGATAAATTAGGTACTAAAGCACATGCAAAGACCAAACCAATTTCTAAATTGCTAAGAAATCGAACGGACAGAAATCTGGCGTGCCGCCACACCAACGTGCCACAAATCGTCTTCCTGCAGTTCACGTGAGTTCCAGGCTAATATTTTCATAGATCCCGGCGGCACTCCTCTAGAGCCCGCCAATCTCATATTTTCATCGTTAACGATGACATCCTCACACGATGCTTCTTCTTTGCTTGCTGTCTCTGAGGCATAGACACATGGGCATCAGGTAACTTGGGTTAGCTAATAGATAGCTACTATCCTCAGGACGATAAGGCCAATGCAATGTGACGACTCAAATAGATGCGTATTCTGTCCGTTTTTATCCGTTTAGACTAGGTGGACACAAAATGTTCGTTTTTACCTGCTGGCCCATAAGTCAGCCCAACCGAGAAGGACTCATTTGGCGGATGGACATATTTTTTTAAAAAAACAATAAAAATCCCTTTTGAAATAGGCTTTCACCCTGCTTTATAAATAAAGCAACGGTCCATACAATCCATGTTCGAACAACACCCGACAGACAATGACTGGGGCCACAGCACAGTCAAGCCCAAGAAAACATAAAAGAAAGGAAAAAGCCACCTAGTGGCAACCGCGAAGCAGCACTACGAGGACGATAGTCGACGCGCCAAAGCCAAGAACGCATCCATCATAAGGCTGAGTCGATCGTGATCACGCTGCCTCGAGAGCGGGTGCCAGTGCTGCAGAAAAGTAAGGAATTTGAAGGAGTCAGATGCCTTCCTCGGAAAAACTTTCTCGATCACCATCTTATTCCGAGTCGTCCAAAGAGTCCACGACATCGCCGCAAAAACAAGCCAAAATAGGCGGCGATGTCGCGACAGTTGTAAAGCTCTATGTTGGAGAAACTTCGTGAGATTTAAGGCCTCCCAGTCGGGCACCAACGCCTCGCGGACATAAGTCCATAGTACCCTTGCCACCGTACAAGAGAAGAGGATATGGGTCCCGGTCTCTGATACTGTACAGAGAGGGCATAGACCATCACCAGGTCCGTACCGCTTAAGTACCTCTGTCCCCGAGGGGAGGCGATCCCGTAGTAGTTGCCAAACAAAAATCTTAATATTTAAAGGTACAGGGGCTTTCCATAATGGGGACAGCCAGGGAGTGGCCGGAGACGGGCAAAGGGCATGGTATGTCGTGCTCACTGAGAACTCCGCCGTCGGCGCAAGCCACCAGGATACCGTGTCCGGATAATCCGGAAGCACGAGGGGAGGGCGGCCCACAATCTATTCCAGTCATTACTCTCGGCTTGTCCAAAGGTGCGACGAAACCGGATGTTCCACTGTCCCGCTTGGAAAGCTGTAGACACTAGTACAGACGGATCCTCATAGATCAAGAATAAGCCAGGGAAGCAAGCGCGTAATGGCTTAGTACCCAGCCAGGGATCCAGTAAAAATTGGATCCCTTTCCCGTTCCTTAAGGAGAAGGAGATCCCTAGGCAGATGTCCTCCTTGATCCTTTGGATGGCTCGCCAGAATTGTGAGCCCTCCGTCCGGTTGCATGCCAAGAGCGGTTCACCCCTAAGGTATTTCGCCTGAATGAGTTGTAGCCATAGTCCTCCCTTGCCACGTAAGATCCGCCAGACCCATCTCAACATGAGCGCAACGTTCATACAGCGGGAGGCAGTGATGCCCAGACCACCACGGTCCGTAGGCATGCGAATATCCGCCCACTTTACCATGTGGTACTTTTGGCGGCCGTTGGCCGCCTGCCAAAAGAACCTACCGAGATCCTTATCGAAGGCACTATGGACGCCCTCAGGTAGGATATACATCCCCATCATGAACATCGGGAGGCTTGCTAGGTTGGAACTAATAAGGATCGATTTTCTCCCTTTGGAGGTGAACCGTCCTCGCCAGGGCTCTGCTCGAGATGCCACTCGTCCCACCAAAGGGTCGAATGCACTCGTCGGGATCTTCGAGTCTGCCATCGGCATCCCCAAGTAAGTAATGGGGAATGAGGTTAGTCTACAGTTTAGGTTATCAGCAATCCTTTGTTGCTCCTCTACAGGGAAGCCCAAGACGATGACCTCGCTCTTGTCAAAGTTAATCTTGAAGAAAATATGACCTAGAGGCAATAATAAAGTTATTATTTATTTCTTTATTTCATGATAAATGTTTATTATTCATGCTAGAATTGTATTAACCGGAAACTTAGTACATGTGTGAATACATAGACAAATAGAGTGTCCCTAGTATGCCTCTACTTGACTAGCTCGTTAATCAAAGATGGTTAAGTTTCCTAGCCATAGACATGTGTTGTCATTTGATGAACGGGATCACATCATTAGAGAATGATGTGATGGACAAGACCCATTCGTTAGCTTAGCATTATGATCATTTCAGTTTCATTGCTACTGCTTTCTTCATGACTTATACATGTTCCTCTGACTATGAGATTATGCAACTCCCGAATACTGGAGGAACACTTTGTGTGCTATCAAACGTCACAACATAACTGGGTGATTATAAAGATGCTCTACAGGTGTCTCCGAAGGTGTTTGTTGAGTTGGCATATATCGAGATTACGATTTGTCACTCCATGTATCAGAGAGGTATCTCTGGGTCCTCTCGGTAATGCACATCACTATAAGCCTTGCAAGCATTGTGACTAATGAGTTAGTTGCGGGATGATGCATTACGGAATGAGTAAAGAGACTTTCCGGTAATGAGATTGAACTAGGTATGAGGATACCGACGATCGAATCTCGGGCAAGTAACATACCGATGACAAAGGGAACAACGTATGTTGTTATGCGGTTTGACCGATAAAGATCTTCGTAGAATATGTAGGAGCCAATATGAGCATCCAGTTTCCGCTATTGGTTATTGACCGAAGATGTGTCTCGGTCATGTCTACATAGTTCTCAAACCCGCAGGGTCCGCACGCTTAACGTTCGATGACAATTTGTATTATGAGTTATGTGATTCGATGTACCGAAGGTTGTTCGGAGTCCCGTGTGAGATCACGGACATGATGAGGAGTCTCGAAATGGTCGAGACGTAAAGATCGATATATTGGAAGGCTATATTCAGACATCGGAAAGGTTCCGAGTGATTCGGGTATTTTTCGGAGTACTGGAGAGTTACGGGAATTCGCCGGGAGAAGTAATGGGCCTTATTTGGCTTTAGTGGAGAGAGGGGAGAAGGGCCAAGAGGTGGCACGCGCCTCCCCCTGCCCAAACCGAATTGGACAAGGGGTGGGGGTGCGGCCCGATTTCCTTCTCCCTCTCCCTCTCTTTCCTTCTCTCCTACTCCGAATAGGAAAGAGGAGGGGAATCCTACTTGGAATGGGGAGTCCTAGTAGGATTCCCCACACCTTGCGCGCCCCCTTGGGCCGGCCACCTCTTCCCTCCCCTCCTTTATAGACGTGTCCAGGGGGCACCCCAAAGGCACTCAAGATTTGTCTTAGCCGTGTGGGGTGCCCCCCTCCACAGTTACACACCTCGGTCATATCGTCGTAGTGCTTAGGCGAAGCCCTGCGCCGGTAACTTCATCATTACCGTCGCCACGCCGTCGTGCTGACGAAACTCTCTCTCGGCCTCAACTGGATCAAGAGTGCGAGGGACGCCATTGAGATGAACTTGTGCTGAACACGGAGGTGCCGTACGTGCGGCGCTAGGATCGGTCGGATCGTGAATACGTACGACTACATCAACCGCGTTTATATAACGCTTCCGCTTTCGGTCTACGAGGGTACATGGACACACTCTCCCGCTCGTTGCTAAGCATCACCTAGATAGATCTTGCGTGATCGTAGGATTTTTTTTGAAATTACTGCGTCTCCCAACAGTGGCATCCGAGCCAGGTTTATGCGTAGATGTTATATGCACGAGTAGAACACAAGTGAGTTATGGGCGATAATAGTCATACTGCTTACCAGCATGTCATACTTTGATTCGGCGGTATTGTTCGATGAAGCGGCCCGGACCGACATTACGCGTACGCTTATGCGAGATTGGTTCTACCAACGTGCTTCACACACAGGTGGCAGACGGGTGTCAGTTTCTCCAACTTTAGTTGAATCGAGTGTGGCTACGCCCGGTTCTTGTTGAAAGTTAAAACAACACATACTTGACGAAAAATCATTGTGGTTTTGATGCGTAGGAAAAACAGTTCTTGCTCAGCCCGTAGCAGCCACGTAAAACTTGCAAAAACAAAGTAGAAGACGTCTAACTTGTTTTTGCAGGGCATGTTGTGATGTGATATGGTCAAAACGTGATGATATATAAATTGTTGTATGAGATGATCATGTTTTGTTAAAGTTATCAGCAACTGGCAGGAGCCTTATGGTTGTCTCTTTATTGCATAAGATGCAAGTGCCAAATAATAGCTTTACTTTATCGCTATACGATAGCAATAGTTGGCGAGACGACCATGTGATGACACGTTGATAGAGATCAAGATGATGGAGATCATGGTGTCATGCCGGTGATGATAGAGATCATGACGGTACTTTGGAGATGGAGATCAAAGGTGCAAGATGATCATGGCCATATCATGTCACATTTTTGATTGCATGTGATGTTTATTCTTTATGCATCTTATTTTGCTTAGTTCGACGGTAGCATTATAAGATGACCCCTCACTAGATTTCAAGGTATAAGTGTTCTCCCTGAGTATGCACCGTTGCGACAGTTCTTCGTGCTGAGATACTACGTGATGATCGGGTGTGATAAGCTCTATGTTCACATACAACGGGTGCAAGCCAGTTTTGCACACGCAGAATACTCGGGTTAAACTTGACGAGCCTAGCATATACAGATATGGCCTCGGAACACTGGAGACCAAAAGGTCGAGCGTGAATCATATAGTAGATATGATCAACATAGTGATGTTCAGCATTGAAAACTACTCCATCTCACGTGATGGTCGGACATGGTTTAGTTGATTTGAATCATGTGATCACTTAGATGATTAGAGGGATGTCTATCTAAGTGGGAGTTCTTAAGTAATATGATTAATTGAACTTTAATTTATCATGAACTTAGTCCTAATAGTATTTGCAAATTATGTTGTAGATCAATAGCTCGTGATGTATCTCCCTGCTTTATTCTTGATATGTTCCTAGAGAAATATAAGTTGAAAGATGATAGTAGCAATGATGCAGACTTGGTCCTTGATCTGAGGATTTTCCTCATTGCTGCACAGAAAAATTATGTCCTTGATCCACCGCTAGGTGACAAAACCATTGCAGGAGCAGATGCAGACGTTATGAACGTTTGACAAGCTCGGTATGATGACTACTTGATAGTTTAGTGCACCATGCTTTACGGATTAGAACCGGAACTTCAAAAATGTTTTGAACGCTACGGAGCATATAAGATGTTCCAAGAGTTGAAATTGGTATTTCATACTCATGCCCGTGTCGAGAGGTATGAGACCTCTGACAGTACTTTGCCTACAAGATGGAGGAGAATAGCTCAACCAGTGAGCATGTGCTCAGATTGTCTGGGTACTACAATTGCTTGAATCAAGTGGGAGTTAATCTTCCAGATAAGAAAGTAATTGACAAAGTTCTCTAGTCACTATCACCAAGTTACTAGAACTTCGTGATGAACTATTATATACAAGGGATGACGAAAACAATTCCCAAAGCTCTTCGCGATGCTAAAATCGGCAAAGGTAGAAATCAAGAAAAGCATCAAGTGTTGATGGTTGACAAGACCACCAGTTTCAAGTAAAAGGGCAAGGGAAAGAAAGGGAACTTCAAGAAGAATGGCAAGCAAGTTGCCACTCCCATGAAAAAGCCCAAAGCTAGACCCAAGCCTGAAACTGAGTGCTTCTACCGCAAAGGAAATGGTCACTGGAAGTGGAACTGCCCTAGATACTTGGCGGATAAGAAGGATGGCATCGTGAACAAAGGTATATTGGATATACATGTTATTGATGTGTACTAGTGTTTATAGCAACCCCTAGGTATTTGATACTGGTTCAGTTGCTAAGAGTAGTAACTCGAAACAGGAATTGCAAAGTGAACAAAGACTAGTTGAGGGCAAAGTAACGATGTGTGTTGGAAGTGATTCCAAGGTTGATAAGATCACCATCGCACACTCCCTTTACCTTCGGGATTAGTGTTGAAACCAAAATAAATGTTATTTGGTGTTTGCGTTGAGCATGAATATGATTGGATCATGTTTATTGCAATACGGTTATTCATTTAAGTCAAAGAATAATTGTTGTTCTGTTTATATGAATAGAACCTTCTATGGTCATACATCCAATGTGAATGGTTTATTGAATCTCGATCGTAGTGATACACATATTCATAATATTGATGCCAAAAGATGCAAAGTTGATAATGATAGTGCAACATATTTATGGCACTGCCGTCTAGGTCATATTGGTGTAAAGCGCATGAAGAAACTCCATGTTGATGGGATTTTGGAATCATTTGATTATGAATCATTTGATGCTTGCGAACCATGCCTCATGGGCAAGATGACTAAGACTCCGTTCTCTGGAACAATGGAGCAAGCAACTGACTTGTTGGAAATAATACATACTGATGTATGCGGTCCGATGAGTGTTGAGGCTCATGGCGGGTTGTCGGTGTCAAAACCGGCGGATCTCGGGTAGGGGGTCCCGAACTGTGCGTCTAGGCAGATGGTAACAGGAGACAAGGGACACGATGTTTTACCCAGGTTCGGGCCCTCTTGATGGAGGTAAAACCCTACGTCCTGCTTGATTAATATTGATGATGTGTGTTACAAGAGTGGATCTACCACGAGATCAAAGAGGCTAAACCCTAGAAGCTAGCCTATGGTATGATTGTTGTATATTGTATATCTATCGACTAGCTTTGGCCTCGGTTTATATAATGCACCGAGGCCTAGGATAACAAGAGTCCTAGCCAAATCGCCGTGGGGAGGAGTCCTTGTCTTGATCGCCAAGTCTTGTGGAATCTTCCTTGTATGCGGCAACTATCCGGATCGCCCATGAGTATCCGCCATGGGGATACTCGCCCAATCCAGCTGATCGGGAGACGACGTGGTGAGTACCCCTAGTCCAGACACCGTCAAGAGCCCCTGAACCGGTCTTCGTTAGGGACGCCTCGATTCTTCCGAACTGTTCTTCATCTTGATCGCCGGTCTTGAAAACTGGTTCAACGAATCTTCTCATCTTCGATCTTGAGGATCGCCGAAATGCATCCGGCGAGTTTATACGTCGGGTATCCGAGGATCCCCTTTAAGTTTACGGCCTTTATCAATGCCTTGTTATTTTTATGCTACACCTCGGGTTTGAAGTTGTTCCCGGGCGGCAGCGTCCTCTTGCGTCCAAGCTCCAACGCCGGACTGCATTCGAGGTATCTTTTGCAGCCGAGCACCAATGCCGGACTGCTTCCCCGCTCTAACGCCGGACTATGTATCCGAGCTCCAACGCCGGACTGTATCTGAGTTCCAACGCCGGGCTATGTATCCAAGCTCCAACGCTGGACTATATCCGAGGTGTCGTAAATCACCTTGGTTCAAAGAAGTTTGAAGGAGTTTAGCCGAGCTTAATGTCGGAAATGCCCTCTATGGAGCCAGCCACTAGCGCCCGAGCTTTATGCCGGACTGCTTCCGAGGTGGTGCACCACCCCAAATGTGGACCGATTTTTGGTCAATATTTTTTATTGGTGCAATTTATTCTCTGCCGAGATACATAGCTAGTAGCCCTCAAGGTGGGTATCGGTCTAAAACCCGAGATGCACATGAAGGATGACATAAGACCGCTGATCCCCGTAGCTGCTGAGACTCAGGTTGATTTGCAAAATCGGTCTGAGGATCAAGTCCTAGCTCGGCAGAATACTTCGGGACGCAAAAAGCGGCGTGCTCAGACCTCGAGACTCAGGTTGGGTGCGGCCGACCAACCCGAGGATCAAAATCTCCTCGAAACTCAGATTGCACTTCAGATTTTCGCATAGAACAAGCAATGCAGTAGCCCCGAGACACCGGTCGGTGGCAACACCGGATCGGGGATCAATGTGCCCTTTAATATTTGTGAATAATAAGCCCGAAGCCCAAGAGCCCCGAGCCTTAATGCGGCACGGAGGTCAATTAAGGATCGATATCCATAGTAAAATCACAAATTATGTGTAATGACTCTATGTATCCAAGTACTTTACGTCATTAATGCTCGGATCCGCATTGTACAAAACTTTGTTGACCGACCATCGGCTTAACCTCCTCGCCAAGAGTCGAGGAGTGTTTGTCCTACTTTATAAAGCCTTTATGAGGGCAAAGATTTACGACAAACAAGGCAATCTGGCCATACGGCTTTATAAACAAAGGTACGCAGAGAGATATGTTATATTACTGTTTAATAGAAGAAATGTCTTCCAAAGAAAATAGTCCCGCTATCGGTTCCTTTCTTTGGGTTGTCATGCTAAGCATGATCATGAAACCTCAGCTCCAATGTAAGAGCAAAAGATCGAGGATTTAGTTTGGGAGGCCAGTTAATAGCCCCCGGTAGTGTTCGGCGACAGTCGAGGTCAAGCCGGAAATACTTCAGCCAATTTTATGAATGGTCCGTCATTTAATATAGTCATCGGATCGCTGACCAGTTTACACCTATGGTGACAGTCAATTTTCGGCTTTCTCCACTGAGGTGCTTGACCATGCGAGCTGGAAGCACAATCGCAGTGGTTCTCCCTTTGCACACCTAGCCGAACAAAGCGGAACGTAGGAGGCAAGCGCGGGAGCCGGGCAACCCAACTATTGACCGAAGACACAATTCGAAACTGATGCATATATAGCAATATCCGAGAATGTTTTTGCCGAATCTCTAAATGTGTTCGGCGTTGCACTGCGAGACTTGTGTTGAAAACACACAAATAGTTAAAAGTGCCAAAAGCTTGGAAAACCAAAAAACGTCAGTAAAAACATGACGTCCGAACAAGATCAAGTGTTCGTGCCAATCCAAAATTGACTTTAGAAAAAAAAGTGCTTCGCCGTGCTTTAACTTTGCAACGACTAAGAAGAAAAACACTTAGTATGAAACGGCTCAAATAAACATAAGAGCCCCCAAGTGACTTGGGTAAAAGTTGACTATAAAATGTAAGGTGACACGTAGAATGCCTTCTAGCCGGATTGTAGATCGTTTGTCGTAGCGGACCTTTTCGCTTCAACCTCTGGACCCAATAGTCCGAGTGTGTACGAATACCTCGCGTTATAAAAACCGGGCATGCGTGGAGACCAGCGTAGGGTCATTAGTGCTTTATCGGACAAGTGCCCAACTAGTTATGTTATATTACATGGTTAGTAAGAAACATCTTCCAGGAGAATAGTTCCGTTAAGGGTTCCTTTCACAGGAGGCATGCCCTAAAGTGCATGTCCGGACTGCGAAAAGAGCAGAAAAACATCCGGGGTAGGTAAATAAATAGGTAAGAAATCATCTTTTAGTTCACCGACCGAGTATTCTCTTAAGAACGCTAGCTTTCGGCTTCACCTAGTCTGAGGTACACATCCGCTGACCCGCAGTAATAATCGCAGAGGTGCTCCTTTACCACCTAGCCGAACAATCGGGAACGAGGGGTAAGCACAGGAGCCAGCAACCCAGCTTGGCCAAAACTTAAGTCATATCGATGCATATAATGGTGAATAAAAGGTACATGCGGAAGTGTGACACATGTGTTGGGCATAAAACCAGATTAATAAGCTTCATTAAAGAAGCCCCGAAGTATAATGAGCTGGTAGCGCGTCAAGTGTGCAAAAAAAGTTTCGACAAGGAAAATTTTTACAAGCAACTTTTTTCCAAAAAAGTATAATGCTTGGTCGAACCGAACACAAGTTAGAAATTTAAAACTTTGAGCATGAAGGCAACTTAGCTGGTTAATATGTTCGGTATTGACGATGCGGTCCGTTCTTGACGCGGGACAAGGTTCCATCCCCCAAGCCGGTCCCGAGGTGGCGGAGCAAGAGCTCGGCACTGTGAAGTGGTGACATAGCACGGTCAATGCAGGACGGCAGACTGATGCCGAAGTCCCTAGCATGGGGTAATGAAGTATTGACGAAGCCCCCCCGTCCAGCCGAGGTGACGTCAAAGGATATAGTCCGGCTGGATCATTTTCCTGTGCACAAAAAATAGTGCAGACCGGGGATAATAGTAATAATAGGAATTAAAAAAATGTTGCATAATAAATAATTTATGCAAAGTGAGTAATAAAAGAAATATGGCCCATCGCCGAAGTCTATGTCGATGCAGGTCGTCGGCGTAATGCAATAAAGGCATGGCAAAGCCTGGATTCTGTGTCGGTCCGAGTTCGGATCTGGCGTCACGGACTGTGTCTAAAACTGACCGAACCATCATGCGACCGTCGATAATGCGGCCACCATTTGATAGACCTATGTACATATGATGGACTAACCAGAGTAATAATTCCTTGGGAAAAATTTAACCCAAACAAGCAAAAATAAATAGTAGGATTAATAGCACCTGGTTTATTTGTTGTAGCAATCCGAAGGAAGGTGATTCCCAAAATTGGGACTCGATCCCCGCACCCATCGCCTGGTCGGCTAGTGACGCTGAAGTGCCCGGAGTAGGTTGATGAAGAGATGGCAAAGCCCCCGGTCCAGCCGAGATGTCGAAGTAGGTCGGCGTGATGGACACCATCTTGAAGAAGCAATAGTGCGGCCCTGCTGATGCAGGTCGTGACGTGGTTGATGCCGGCTTGATGAAGCGACCGTGCGGCGATGCCGGTATTCCCGCTCCGTGTAATCCGTGGGGCGGCAACGTTGGTGATGATTTGCCCTTCGCGATGCCGGACTCTTGTTCGGCTTGCCGAGATGATGATCCGAAGAAGTTGAGCTTGGCTCAACAAAGTGTCGACGTGTCTAGCGCAGGTCGGCAGCCGTGGAGCAATATTGCCGGACTGTTTTGACACCAGCATGATGTTGAAGATCATGTTCAAAAGATCTTAAAGTTAGTGGGATCTGTTCGGAAACAAAACACAATACCCCACACAAAACTTCCTTCAAAAAGGATGTCCGAAATCCCGTTCATAAAAAAGACGAACTCGGGTCGGATTCGTTTTCGCGCAGAAAACAGATCCGAAAAGTGATGCACTAATCGGAAGGTTCCCGGAGTTTGGACGGTCGGATCGAGCTGAAATTTTGAGGGGTGGTGGCTATAGGAATTCCGCAGCCGATCAACGGTTGGATCTTCCAAAGGAAGTCCGAGCTAGAAGCTGGACACCATGCCCTAAACTCGTCCGGATTCTTGTCCAGATTCAATGCGGCTCCGGTATATCGGAGATTGCCAGAGATTCCTCCATCGGAACTCGACGAAATTTTCCAGGGTTGTTGTAGACTCAATTCCGCACAATTTCACCGAAGCAATCGTCAAAGCGATGCTCGAGGAGGCGGTGACGGCGAATGCAAGTTCGCTGTCCAGAAAAACAGTACGGTCGCCCGAGGGCAATGTTGACGTTGAGCCCCCGGGCTCCCTGGATGATTCATCCATGATCTTGATAGAGATCGGAGTTGATGTTAATGAAGGCCCTCATCCGAACATGACGATCGGAGATAGGGCGCAGTCCTTGGTCGAACCAAGGTGACCAGTCGAGCTGGTGACGAAGATGCCGAAGTCGCAGTTGATCTGCAGGCGAGCCATCGACCTTTTGCCGAACACACAGCGGGGCTCTCAATGAAAGCACCAATTCGGTGTCAAAACCGGCAGATCTCGGGTAGGGGTCCCGAACTGTGCGTCTAGGCGGATGGTAACAGGAGACAAGGGACACGATGTTTTACCCAGGTTCGGGCCCTCTTGATGGAGGTAAAACCCTACGTCCTGCTTGATTAATATTGATGATGTGTGTTACAAGAGTGAATCTACCACGAGATCAAAGAGGCTAAACCCTAGAAGCTAGCCTATGGCATGATTGTTGTATATTGTATATCTATCGACTAGCCTGGCCTCGGTTTATATAATGCACCAGAGGCCTAGGATAACAAGAGTCCTAGCCGAATACGCCGATGGGGAGGAGTCCTTGTCTTGATCGCCAAGTCTTGTGGAATCTTCCTTGTATGCGGCAACTATCCGGACTGGCCCATGAGTATACGGCCATGGGGATCCTCGGCCCAATCCAACTGATCGGGAGACCACGTGGTGAGTACCCCCTAGTCCAGGACACCGTCAGCGGGTATCGATGTACCGAAGGTTGTTCAGAGTCCCGGATGAGATCACGGACATGACGAGGAGTCTCGAACTGGTCGAGACGTAAAGATCGATATATTGGAAGGCTATATTCGGACATCGAAAAGGTTTCGAGTGACTCAGATATTTTTTGGAGTACCGGAGAGTTACAGGAATTCGCCAGGAGAAGTAATGGGCTTTATTGGGCTTTAGTGGAGAGAGGGGAGAAGGGCCAAGAGGTGGCGCGCGCCTCCCCCCTGCCCAAACAGAATTGGACAAGGGGTGGGGGCACGGTCCCCCTTTCCTTCTCCCTCTCCCTCTCTTTCCATCTCTCCTACTCCGAATAGGAAAGAGGAGGGGAATCCTACTTGGACTGGGGAGTCCTAGTAGGATTCCCCACATCTGGCGCGCCCCCCCTTGGGCCGGCGACCTCTTCCCTCCCCTCCTTTATATACGTGGCCAGGGGGCACCCCAAAGGCACTCAAGATTTGTCTTAGTCGTGTGCGGTGCCCCCCTCCATAGTTACACACCTCGGTCATATCGTCGTAGTGCTTAGGCGAAGCCCTGCGCCGGTAACTTCATCATCACCGTCGCCACGCCGTCGTGCTGATGGAACTCTCCCTCGGCCTCAACTGGATTAAGAGTACGAGGGACGTCATTGAGATGAACGTGTGCTGAACACGGAGGTGCCATACGTTCGGTGCTAGGGTCGGTCGGATCGTGAAGACGTACGACTAAATCAACCGCATTGATATAACGCTTCCGCTTTCGGTCTACGAGGGTACGTGGACACACTCTCCCGGTCGTTGCTAAGCATCACCTCGATAGATCTTGCGTGATCGTAGGAATTTTTTTGAAATTACTGCGTTCCCCAACAAATCTTGAGTCCCGACATAGCCTCGAAGCAGAGGAGTTGGAACTTAAGATTAACTATGTCGAGAGCGGACCCTTCCACCATAATCATGGTGTCATCGACGTACTGGAGATGAGTGACCCCTCCTCCTAGAATGAGGTGACCAACAACTCCCGAGAGGTGGCCGGCCCTCCTAGCTTTATCCAGGATTCCTGCCAATGCATCCACGGCGAGATTGAAGAGAAGAGGGGATATCGGGCCCCCCTGCTTCACTCCCGCTGAGGACAAAAAGAATGGGCCCACCTCACCATTAATGTTAATCGCCGTCTTGCCAGACCGTACCAACTGCATAATCCAGTTGCACCATATGTCCTCGAAGCCTCGGTGCTGCTTGACTAGCCGCAGAAAGGTCCAGTCTAGCCGATCATAGGCTTTCTGGAAGTCCAGCTTTAGAAAGACACCCTTCTGCCCACGCGATCGCACCTCGTGGACAATCTTGTGAAGGGACAAAATCCCGTCATGGATTCGTCTCCCCTTCAGGAATGCTGTCTGGAGTGGATGATTCATCCTCTCAGCTACCGGTGCGAGTATAGCCAGCAAAAGTCCATTTTAAATTGATTAAAACTTAAAATTTTAGATAAAAACTTTAAAAATAAAAGCAGGAGACGAAGGGTGAGGATCTAGGCATCGCTGTTGGCGTCATCCTCCTCCTTAGTCAGGTCGACATACACCGACACCTCCATCCATGGGAAAGTCGCTTGGAAGGCTACCAGCGCTGCCAACTGGTAGACCGGCTGCTGCATCTCCTGCTACGCCGCTCGGCCTCCATCTTGCACTCGGGCCAACGCGCGCATCTCGGCCTGGTAGAGGTGCCGCTCCTCCTTGTCGGTCGCACCCAGCCAAATGGGCATGTGCATGACATGTAGATGGGTGCAGTGCTCGTCGATGAAATTAAGCGCCACTCCTCCGCTGCAAGCTTCAGCGCTGGCGATGCTGGTGGCGGTGGACGGTGGTGGTGGGGGCGTGTTGGCCTCCATGCCGGCCGCAGATTCGGCCAGCGCATGCGCATGGCCAGACCTCGCGCTCCGACTCCCCAAATGGCTGCTGCACCTCCTGGTCCTCCTCCTTCACCACCACCGGTGATTGTGGAGCACGGACCGCAGGGCGGACACGGGACGTATTTTATGTTTACGTCCACATGTTGGGCTGTGGTTTTCGGTCTCGCGAATTTATTTAAATGGACGAAATGGATGAGTTGACCTAAACCTTTTGTGCAACGACCCTTTTTTTTATTTGACCCTTTGGGGGGACGCCTCCGGTGTTTGGTGAGAGCAACTGTTCCATCAGCTCCCACCAGCCCCTCGCGAGAACCTCTAGATGCTATCTAGTGTCAGATCGATGTCATCAGTCATCTCTTCCTCCATATCAAAGTCATGCTCACCAAACCACCGATCATTTCTTGTCCACATTTTTGATTGACTGGCGAAACCGAAAAGGAAAGGTTCGACTATTCGAGCCCGACCGACCGTGTGGTAAACGATGATGATTAATTAGTCCTTGTTTATATTTATGAAGTTTGTTGACCTGCTCACAAGGGAAACGCTCATGGCACGCCGGTTTACTTACTCATTTTACACGGCTTCTCTTACTTATGAGCTATGATGAAAATGAAGAGAGGGTAGACGCCTTGCCACCTGCCAAAGCTTCTCCGAAGAAAAAGAGGAGAGAAAAATGTACGTCACGTACGTAGTACTATACACTCTTGAATGAATTACACAAGGACCTAATGAATGGAGCTTAACCGACGACTAAAAGGTGTTTCTGTACAAAGTTTTCCCTAAATTGACCGCCGAAAAGAGGTTTTGTTTTGCCCTAAATTCACCGCCGAAAAGAGGATTAACGGCGACGACAGAGACGTGTTCCTATCTTTTGCCGTGCTTTTTACCACGTCAAAGTTCAAACACGGCGGCCGCCAAGTGGAAGTGGGCACGCCCCGCCGTCGCACTGCTGCTGTTCCGCGCCCGCCGTGCCGTCGCCGGCGACCTTCGCGCCGCCCTTGCCGGCCACGTCGGCTTCGCCACGCGGCGACGACCCCCACGCCGAGAACGAGAGTCCCAAGAACGACGACATGGTGATGTTGGGCCACCGGCCGGACTGCCCGAGCCGGACGCTCCTGCTGCCCCGGCGCGTGCTCCCGCCGGCGCGGCCCTCCCGAAACGCCTGGAGGCTCTTCGTGCGCCGCAGCTTGCCCGCCGCGACGACCTCCCGGAGGACGTGCTCGGGCAGCCTCAGCGTGTACCGCTCCGCGCTCTCGGCGGGCGCCGCGGCGAGCGAGTGCCCCGTGGTGTGCGAGCGCGGGAACTGCGCGGCGGGACTCCGGCCGGACTTGCTGCGCAGCGCGCGCTTCACGCTGCCGATGCGCACCAGCTCGGCCGCCTCCTCCCTTTTGATCCGCTCCTCCTCCGTCTCCTCGGCAGCATCGGTGATCACCACCGTCACTTGCTCTGGCGGCGCCGTGGGCGTTTCCTGCGCCGGCTGGGGCGCCAACGTAGCAGCTACGACGTCCCGCTCCGGCGTTGCCGACGCAGCAGCAGCAGCACCGGACGGCGCCGGAGCATCGGCGCCAGGGACGAGGTTCGCGCGGCAGACCGGGCAGGTGACGTGCGACGCGAGCCAGGCGTCGATGCAGTCGGCGTGGAACGCGTGCGAGCACTTGGGCAGGAGGCGGAGCGTGTCGTCGTCGTCGAACTCGCTGAGGCACACGGCGCACTCCAGCTCGCCCTTGCCGACCTTGTGCGCCTTGACGTCGGCGTAGGCCATGGTAGGGAGCGCCTCGAGCGCGGCGGGGTCCAGCCCTCTCATCCTCCTCGACCGCGCGGCGCCCGAGGTGAGGAACGCGAGCCCGCCCACGCCCGGCCTGGCGCCGAGGTCCTCGCCGGGCCCGCCGAGCGGCCCGCCCGCGCAGCGCCGGATGTAGATGGAGAAGAACCCGAGGAAGAAGAAGGCGGTGACGAGCACGACGATTATGACCGCCATGGACGGGTTGAAGTTCTGGGGGTCGAAGTAGCTTGGCCCCTTGCCGGTTTGCTGCGCGGCCGCGATGTCGGCCGCCGCAGCGACGAGTGCGATGACGAGGAGAACGGAGCTGCCACCATTGCGGCGGCCGCGCGTCGGGTTCATGGATGGTGGTGGGTTTCTTCTCTTCTCTCTTTGGGTGCGGGGCTGGGAGTATTAACGGAGGCGGCCGGCGAGGGATGGTAGAGTGCGGAGTGTGTTCATAACTTCATATTCATATGTGGGCGGGGCCATGGGAGGAAGATAAAAAGTCCGCGCGCGTGCCAAGATAGGGTGAGGAGCGGAGCAAGTGATCCAGCAGCCGCAAGGCCCGGCAAAGAGTCGTTAAATCCACCGCAAAACGGTCGCCGTACGAGAGGGAGAGGAAGATCGTTGTCATGGATGATCTAGATGATACGGAAGAAATGGCTGGTAAGGTGCTGTCGAGTAATAAGTTCCATTTTCATATTATGGGCTTTAGCAAAGCTGTTGTACAGTATTATTTTGGAAACAGAGGCAACCCTCGTTTAATTTAAAGTAGAAGAGAATTGTCATGTCAATTTTTGAAAAATCAGACAAAAACCGTTTTAATCCGTTGGGCGGCACATACAGAACACCCCATCACACTCCTCTCTAAGAGCATCTCCAACAGGCGCCGAACGCGCTAAAAACTGCTTTGCCGCACGTCCATCGCTTTGGTTTGGCAAGAGCACAAGTTACCGGCTCCAAAGAAGCGCTTAAAATGCAGTACTAGCCTGCCAGCGCTCCAAAGCGCCAAAAAAATGCAGCGTGACTCGCCGGGGCATTGCATATATGGCATTTTGAACACAAAATAAAGTTGAAACATTCAAAATGCAATGAACATGACATATAAAATTTCACACAAACAAGTTGATAAAAAAAAGTTCATGCCCACAAATTCAAAATCATACCCACAAGTTCATTCAACCAAGTTCAAAATGCAAATCAAGTTCAATACACAAATGAAAGACACATCATTCCTCGTCCTCGTCTTCGTCCTCGTCCTCATCTTCGGAAGACGATTATTCCGCCTCCGAAGATGAATCTTCCTCCCTCTCCTCATCGCGCACCGCATCACGTGAAGCTCCGACGGTGTTGGCAAGATCTTCAACGGCATCTTCATGGAAATGTGTGCGAGGAGGCACATCGAAAGACATTTCGCCCATGGCGGCCGGAGGTGCACCCATGCCTCCCATGAGAGAAGCAAAACTCATGCCTCCCATAGTGGCCATAGCGTCGGGGGTGCTCCAAAGCCAGCCATGCCTCCCGTTGCACCTAAACCGCCCACGGTACCTCCGAAGCCACCCATGCCACCCATGGCGCCGAGGCCACCGCCACCCATGTCGCCGAGGCCACCGCCACCCATTGCGCCGAGGCCACCGCCACCCATGGCGCCGAGGCCACCGCCACCCATTGCTCGAAACATGGCTCTTTTTTGGATCAAGACTTCTTCACGGGCAAGATTGACATACTCGTTTTGCGCCTCATTGAGGATATATGTGTCCAAGAAGAACAAGTGCTTCTCCCATTCCAACAATCTAGTTCGCTCCTCATTGCTCACCTTCCTCTCCTCCAAAGCCACCTTCCTCTCCTCGGCCGTCACCCTCCTCTCCTCGGCCGCCAACCTCCTCTCTCGGCCGCGGCATCTTGGTTCCTTGCCATTTTCCTCACCTTGTTGGCTTCTTTTCTTGCATTCACAATAGCTTCCATAGCATTTTTGAGCTCATCATCTCCTTTCCTCTTCTTCTTTTCGGTTTTGTCTTTCTTGCACCCATCCGGTCGCTTTGGCTTCGAGTATGAAACCGAGTTGGGTGTGGGGCTTCTCTTGCCGGCATCACTTGATGCATCATCGTCCTCCTCATCATCATCCAACTTAATTGTTCGCTTGCGTTTGTTGCTCAAATGCAAATCATCCAAATCTTCACGCTTCTTCCATTTCTCATCATCCTTCAACACGTTATAGCAATGGGGCAAGGTAAAGACCCTTCCTTTCTTGATCTTCCCCTTCTTGGTTGTCCTCTCCTCTTCTTTGAACAAGTTTTGCGCAATGTTGTACTACATGAAAACAAAGCAAGTTAGCACCAACAACAAGTATGATGAACATGTATGAAATGCCACTTACTCTATCGTCCTCATTTGTGCCACTTGGATTCAACTTGTCAACCGTCTTTTGACAGGTCGCCCACCTTTGACAATCCGAGTTGATTGTCAACCATCGGGACCGAAGTGATCTCTCGAAGCGGTCAATTCCACTCAAGTTGTGAACATCAAAGTGTTCTTTCATCCGCCCCCAATAAGCATCTCTACTTTGATCACCTCCAACGGATGGATCCCTCGACACTTGCAACCAAGTATTGCATAGTAAGATGTCATCGACGTTGGTGTAATTGCCTGCTTTTCCTTTCGGTGCGTCGACAATGCCCTCACCCTCCTCGTCCACCTCGAACTCATGGTCTTCAAAATGCATGTCATTGGTTTGAGACCAATGCGAATTGTTGGAGCCAACACCCATCGTTGACATGTATGCATCATCATTGAGACTACAAAGTTTTTAGAACAATGCAAATAAGCTATCTATATGTGAATGCATTGAAGAAATAACAAAAAAATGAAAAGTTGGAATTTTTTTTACCTTGGGGGCATTTCGTCGAACATGGTGTGCGCGTCGGCCGCCGGCTCAACGAGTGAGCTCGCCGGCGCTTCGATGTTGGGGAACGTAGTAATTTCAAAAAAATTCCTACGCACACGCAAGATCATGGTGATGCATAGCAACGAGAGGGGAGAGTGTTGTCCACGCACTCGTGAGATCGAAAGCGAAGCGTTAGCACAACGCGTTGATGTAGTCGACGTCTTCACGATTCGACCGATCAAGTATCAACGCACGGCACCTCCGAGTTCAGACACGCTCAGCCGATGACGTCCCTCGAACTCCGATCCAGCCGAGTGTTGAGGGAGAGTTTCACAAGACGACGGCGTGGTGACGATGTTGATGTTCTATCGACGCAGGCTTCGCCTAAGCACCACTACAAGATTATCGAGGTGGACTATGGTGGAGGGGGCACCTGACGGCTAAAAGATCAAACAGATCAATGTTGTGTCTATGGGGTGCCCCGCCCGTGATATAAAGGAGCAAGGGGGTGCGGCCGGCCAAGGAGAGCGGCGGGAGGAGTCCTACTCCCACCGGGAGTAGGACTCCCCCCTTTCCTAGTTGGTTTAGGACTTGGGAGGGGGAAGGAGTGGAGGAGAAGAAGGAAGGGGGGGGGGCGCCGCCCCCCTCTCCTTGTCCTATTCGGACTGGGGGGAGGGGCGCGCGGCCCAGCCCTAGCCACCTCTCCTCTCTTCCACCTAGGCCCACTAAGGCCCATTAAGTTCCCGGGGGGTTCCGATAACCTCCCGGCACTACAAAAAAAAATACACTTCCGTGATGATACGTGTTTGTCACAGTAGGTCGCGTTTTTTGTCATGCATGTACATCCATGACAAATTTATGACAGTAATCAAGATAGTCATACATGTCTTTGTCAGAGAAGTGTTCCGTGACATTACGAAAATTATCATCACGAAAGTGTCCACTTCCATGACGATAAATCGCGCGTCACAGAAGTGCTTTCGTCAAGGGTGACCGACATGTGGCATCCACCGTAACGGAACGACGTTAAGCTATCGGGTCGGGTTTTGGATCCGATAACCGGTTAACAACCCCAACCAATGGGAAATTTCCACGTGTAAAATTCTTATTGGCCGGACGAAACACGTGTCAGCTCGTCAGTGGGTCAGATAGGCGCCTATGATATGTCGACACGTGCCACGGCCCACCACTGGCCCATTTAGCTTACAAAGCCAGCCCGTTTGACTTGGTCAAAAGTTAACGGGCTGGCCCATGAAAAGCCTGTTAACGATCTCTTCGCAAATAGCCCATTTTACGGCCCATTAACTCACGGCCCGTTAGGCCCTAAAGGAAATCGGCCCAACAACGTCATGTGGGTGGTCAAATATAACACCAGCCCATTTCACTTTCGGCCCATGTATGGCCCACGACGTCTTTCGCCCATATGAGGCCTTTCAGATCTTCGCCCTTTACAGCCCACAGTGACTCTAGCCCATAATGAACAGTAATTTTCTTTGTACCCGTTAACGCCCGTGATTTACATGGGCGGTTCCGGCTCCGTGTTAGCTTCGGCCTATTGACGGCCCATACGTTCTTGGGATCCTTTTCGGCCCTCGATTACTTCCGGCCCGTTACTGGCATGTTCCCCTAATGGGCCAAATTCGGCCCATGGCAAGAGTCGGCACGTTAATGGCATGTTCCCCAAATGGGCCAAATTCAGCCCATGGCAAGAGTCAGCCCGTTACTGGCCTATTACCCTAATGGGCCAAATTCGGCCCATGGCAAGAGTCGGCCTGTTTCTGGCCTGTTAACCCGTTGCACCGTTTCCAGCTCGTCCTATATTCTGGCCCATTAACGACCCGTTATGCCTGTGACAGAATAAAGCCTTTGCAGTCCTATGTCCTGTTAACGCCCGCTACCGTCTTTGGGACGATACCAATTACGCTCGACACGCCCATGTAGACCCATTTATCCGACGGCCCGAGGCCCACCGATTATAGGCCCATTTATCGACGTCCCGAAGCCCACCGATTATAGGCCCATTTATCGATGGCCCGTAGGAGACCCATGGATCCTACGGCCCGTATATGGCCCATGGTAGTTGCGGCCACTAGCAAACCAGGGAAAAAGAAGACTAGGAAATAAATAAGGCCGAAACTAACGCTAGGCTATTAAGGCGATTGCATAGATTACATCCACTCGGCATCAAAGATCGCCAACAGTGCAAATATAGGGAACACCCTACACTATACAAAAATGGCTTGCTGTTTTCTTCAACCGGTGGCTGCACGTTAAGAATAAATTTTGTATCGCACCAAAACAAATTACAACTATATAACAAAAGGAAGGTTGGCATAAAACTTAACAGTCTAGCAGATAAATGCACCACCAGAAGTTCAGAAGCTTAGTCCATTTGACCTGACTGTTACGTTTTCATGCTGTATTGTCCGATGGAGCACCATAACCATCGCCTTCATTTCCCCTAGGCTCCTGAACAACATAGCAAATGTCTGATAGTCTGGTTTCAAAACCATGCATATCTTGACGACATTGAGCAATGTTTCTCCTTGTTTCACAAAGGGCCTGTTAGGGAATGGACTTGTGTCTGGAGCGCAGATACAACATTGCTTTGAGCTTGCATATCTTGATCATGAGGCAGTTTGGACGATATTGCTTTAACAACCAACCCCGTATTACACAGGAACGTGCTTTTGGCACTGTTAGTGGATAGGTACTGACCCACTGCAGCAAGAGCTGACATTGCGGTTATAGATGCCTCGCCACCTTCAGAAGGTGGCGGTTCCACCATTTTTTCCATAGCTCGCTGAAAAGTTGAGGTTTTACATTAGTAGTACCAGAACAGAAGATATTATCGAGGCAGCAAAACCAAACAAAATAGCTTTGGTCTATATACAGAACTTATTCTGGTGAACCCATGTAAAATATTAGTTGTATTTTATTGCAAAGTACATAATAAAACCAGGTTCCAAAGATATGACTATGTACCATCGCTAATGTATTGTCTATTTCTTCACATTGTATTGAGGGCTAAGGATAAAGAGACGAAGTTTATAATAGGTAAGCATAGTATGACATCATTCATATCACAAAAAAACTGAGAACACACAAATAGGAAATTGTAACGTTGTGTGGGCAAGTCCAACACAGAACTAGATTACGGGTCAAGATCAAAGGAACATCACTCCTCTCTTTTAAACCTTGTAAGGTGCAATGATACGCTAAGACAATTGTGTATAAAATTGAAAAGAGTAATAGACATTGGCTGCAAACCATGCAGTTCAAGGCACAAGTCAGAGTAAGTAGTAGTTAAAAGGCATGAGGATTAAGGACTTACAACAGCGGCTTTGACTGGTGTAGTCATGCCCTTCTTCTTGCTGGTGTGACAGTCCTTGAAGATTTCCACAACATTTGGTTCAGGTACTTTTTGGTCCTTGCGGGCTTTCCTCTGCATTTCGAACAAGTCAATATAGATCTGATAATATGGTACAACGAAAAGAGTGAAACAGCAGCTAATTACAAGAGCCTCGCAGTGTGCAATATAGCTACGAGATCCTCGCTGCCTGTTGAATTTCACTTTGTACGGTTGGCCTTGTTCTTTGAACAGTTCACCTACAAGAAGATAGATTTTTGTGACACATGCGTAAATAGGACTTCAACATGTGATCTGATCACATATATATAATGTACCTGATACTTCGGATCAGACCAGTGTTTAACAAGGCCCCTCCAGTCTTCATCTGATATATTTTCCAATGGAGATGTTTGGGAAAGTTCACTGTTAGCCTTGCCTTCAAAGTGAGTTTTCCTCAAGTTATACCTATACCGTCGCAGAGCAGACTTGAAAACATGGGTGCAAGCTTGTCTGGTTGCATCATCTTGGCTATCCAACTTGAACCTCATCTGTTGAAAATTATGGTAGTCTCATTATCAACAACCTAGAAGAAAAAAAAAGCAAGACGATATTACTAGTTTCCATACATAACCATACTTACAGATAAATGGTCGAGGAAGGTGTTGAACTGGGTTTCGTCTTTGTCATTCCTGTAATGAATCCATGTTGGGAGGATACATACATGACACCTAATGGCAACCGCTGCCTCTGATACTAACTTGGCTGACTCTGTAGCATCACGTGGCCTTTCTAAACCTGCCTCAAAACGGATCTCCATTCTTCCTGCTCTAGATTTAGTTAACCTATCGAGCATTATCCCTGATGTTTGTTTCCTCTTGCGCCTAGGTGCTAGTCCAACAACGAACATAGGAAGTGTTAGTGTACATCAAACTGTGAGACTACATATCAAGAAGCATGGAATCAGAATTTGACTCCAAAGAACTACCTTCTTGCTGTTGAAGCTCACAAGGTTCATCGATATTGCCAACTCGCCTTGTGTCAAGAGTGCTTGGGAAGTAGTGTCAGGTGGCAAAGGAGCTTGGGAACGTGCTGCTAGCTCAGTTGACCCATGATTATGTCATGCAGCTGGTAGTACTGTGGTAGGTGTTGCAAGAACTAGGGCTGTCTCTGCTTGTTTGGTGGCAGCTATTTGTTTCTGTTTGGCTTTTTTGCAGCTCGTGTAGCATGGGATGCCGTGTTTGTAGAATTTTCCGTTGGACTTTGACCTTCTATTGCACCATCAGTACCAGCAGAATCTGCAGGATTCATCTGCTTCTCATTCCCTGCCATTGTGTGTTTCTTCCTCTTTCTCTGTGCCATGTTAAGTCAAGCCGACAATAAAAACGAATAACAATTTAGTTCTTCCGAACAAATTGATGCGTGATGCAGACGAACTGAACTTTGATGTTAAACAACCACATGATAGGAGGATGTAATATGTATGAAAAACAGGACGGAAGAGATAACCAGAATTGTGATGTGTAAACTAAGAAGAAGACATTTCACCAAATTAGAAGCAATGCAATGGAAGGTAGACACCATATGAAAGATGCTACAAATATCGCTCTGCCAAGTTAACAGTGTCTCATCATAAATGGCGTTTAAACAAATGTGAAGCAGTACAAGAAATAAATCATATGCAAGATGTAAACAACATCACACTACCATGTTAGAGGTCTCTCGTCATTAGTGCCATTGCATATTCACAGCATTGCATATTCACAGCTTATGATGTGTAAACTAAGGAGAAGGCATTTCAACAAATTAGAAGCAATGAAAGCTAGACACCATATGAAATATGCAACGGATATCACTCTACCAAGTTAAAAATGTCTCGTCATAAGTGCCATTTCAACAAATTAGTAGTACAAGCTAGAAAAGAATGTGAGATGTAACCTATATCACACTCTGAAGTCAAACGTGTCTTATGATAAGTGATTGTTGCAGGTTACATAACAGTAGTAATTTGATGTAAGAACATGGTGTGATAGACAGATATTGTATGTTCTAGAAACAGGAACATGTGTCTTATTCAAGTATAATGTGTAAAGTAAGCAGATGGAATTCAACAAAATTAGAAGCAATACAAGCTAGACATCACACATAACATGCAACCACATATAAAAGTGCCAAGTTAGAGGGAGCACCAGTGATGCTGCACTAGGGGAGACGTGCTCATCATAAACACAACTTTGTTGAGTGTCTATGCATGTGTTGTCTTGGAAATCATCTTGGGGGTGTGGAGGAGTAGAAAGCTGTAGAGGCCCTCCGCTGGAAGGAGCACCTTTATCCGCTGCCTTGCTAACTTCCTTCCGCTTTATTGATTTTGAATTGTCAAGTAAAACCGACAAGAAAAGGCAATAAAATTCTCTCTTCAGAACTCATTCATGCATGATACTGACAATCACTACTTTGATGTAAGACAAACACATGATACCAGGATGGAATATGTACGAAAAATAGGACGGCATGGCATGTTCACAACTGTTTGTGTAAACTAAGCAGAAACCATTCCAGCAAATAAGAAGCAATGCAAGCTAGACACCACATGAAAGATGCAACCAATATGACTATGCCAAGTTAAAAGGCCCCATCATAAATGGAATTTCAACAAATTAGAAGCAGCGCATGCTATAAATCATATGAAAGATGCAACTAATATCGCACTGCATATACTAAAGGTGTCTCGTCATATTGATTGATGCGGGATACAAAAAAACAATAATTTTATGTAAGGACATGCTTAATAGACAGATGTACTATGTACTAAATACAGGAAGGCATGTCACATTAACATGTATAATGTACTATAAGCTAAGCATACTAGCACATGCAGTTTAACCAGATTGGAAGAATTACAATCTAGACACCATATGCAACATGCAACCACATATCACACTGCCAAGTTAGAGCAAGCACCTACGATGCTAGTGTAGGGGAAATGCTGTAATCAACTACAGAGCTACTTTCACTATCTTCATCTAGCATTTCTGCTTCTTGAGAATCAGGTCGGGAGGCTGACGCTGCATTCTTTAAATGAGTAGTCCCCTTGCCTGCCTGCCTCGTCATAAGTGATTGATGAGGGATACACAAGAACATTAGTTTGATGTAAGAACATGGTTAATACACAGACGTACTAGTATGTACCAAAAACAGAAAGGCATGTCATATTCAAAGGTATAATGTGTTAGCTAAGCAGATGCAATTTAACCAAATTGGAAGCAATACAAGCTAGACATCCGGCTGGAGTGGTGAGCATGATCATCTAGGACCTGAGAGCCTGGTGGGAGGCGGGCTACTTCGCCACCATTGCAGCTTTTTAGTTGGCTTCCAGGTGATGCCTATCTTTGCTGGGCTTGTCAGTGGCTCGGCCAGTGCCCTGACTAGTTATTTGTCTTCTGGTGCTCCCGGGATGGTGGTTCATGTAAAAAATATCTTTCCTTATCTTGATAAAGATTGACTTCGGCCTTTCGAAGACAAGCTAGACACCATATGCAACATGCAACCACATATGACACCGTGAAGTTAAAGCAAGCACCTGGGATGGTGGTTCACGGCGAGCGAGATCATCAGCTCCAGAGCTATGTTCCCCGTCTCCATCTGCTGACACTACACCCTTTAAAGTCTTGAAACGTGTCTGGCCAAGCCGCGTACCACGCTGCAGCGACTTCTCTCTTCTCTTTCCTGCTTCTGTGAAGGCAGGATCTGAAATACCCTTGCATAAAAACACAATAGTGATAGTATGGGTGAAGTGTGTGCATAAGTAGTGCACTGTAAAAGTAGCAGATAGCAGGTGGCTGAAAAATAAATGACAGGAGACATATGATAGCTTTACAATATTGCATGGCAAACAAAATTAGATTCTACTCCGTATGATTTTGTAATATATGAGCACAGGAAATGCAGGTACTCCTCCAAAGACACCACCACATGTGGTCCTATCAAGATAACAATGACTAATAATAAATAGGTCATCGATTTTTTTATGAACCGTCCGATCTATAAGGAAGGCAGATGGCCTCGTCTACCTCCCGCCATCCATTGTTGACGATCTTTCTCGAACCGCCAACGACCACCGGCCTGCACCCTGCCTCCGCCGCCCGCCTCCCATCGACCTCACACCACCGCCGCAGCTTGGCAGCGCCCAGTGCCATCCTTTAATCCCGGCCGACCTCCGGATCGGGCGCCAAGAGCTCTAGGCCGCACACGCCCTAAGATAAACACCAAGCGCTGCTTCCCGGTGTAATAGTCGTATTAGCGCTGTATACGCCGGGAATGCTTCCATTAATTGGGAATCAACCGCCAGAAATTGAAATTCAGGGGCGATTTAACCTCTAGCTAAGGTGAAATAGTATATGAGGAGAACCTTGTGCATCATGAGTTACTAGGAACATCTAGTATCAAGAAGAAGCGGTCAACTAGTGTCTTCTGTGGGATGAATACCGTGCAAGCAGAGACGTACGATTTGCACGAATAAGGGAAGAGGAGTACCTTCTTCGGCTGCCGGTGTGGTCACCTCCACATGTCGCGCCGATCTTCTTCTTTTTACCGGGGAAACCGATGTTCTGGAGGGTGCAGGCTTGAACGAACCCATGGCCAAATTGTTGATTGTGTTGCCGTGGCCGTATGTCTGCGGAGGGGAAGAAGATCCGAGGCGGCGAAGGACAGCGTAGCAGGAACAACTTCGGTGCGGTGGAGGGTGGCGAAGTTGGAGCGGCAGCGGTGAGGCGCAGGATGGCGTGGTTGAACTGGCTCGGGTACGGACGGCTCGGCCTCAGCTTCAACTACTAGCCGTGGAGGGTGTTGCAGTTGAGGTTGCGGTGGACGGCAACGTCGGTGTATCGTCTCCGGCGTGATGGAGGAGGGCAGCAGTTGATGGGTGGGATGGGGTGGCGGACGAATGACGCTGGGGTTTCGCGGCTGGTGGAGAGGTAGTTTTGGCGCCCACGGAGTACGAATGGGGAATCAGACGGGTGGGGGGAACCATGTTTTGGTCTGGGACGCACTTGTTTGTGGCTTTTTTGAACAGAAGATGGGACGCGCTTGTTTGAAATTTGGGAAAGTACAAACTTTGCCCCCTCTTAAATTTCGGACCCATCTGCGGGTCGGGGTAGGATGGTAATCCTGTGTGTCCAAAATGGTGGGCGGAGCGATTTCGGCCGCGCGCATGTGTGCTTAGGCGGCCATTGTGTATGAATGTTTTTCGGAGGCGGTTGCATGGTGTCTAGATGAAGCTACAAACCTACCCCGGTTTAGACCTTTGGACGTCGGGCCGGCGGCTTTCACGGGTCGGAGTTATTAGAAAAGTAAGTTCCTTGTACTACCAAACATTGGTCTCACGTGGTTTCGGGCGAGTAGAGGCTCTTTTGGCGCTTCGTTCGAAATTTTGAAACAGAAGCATTCACGTTTAGAGTACTCTTGAACTATGAGGATTGACCTAAATAGACAACGTTATATTTGACCTTGTAAGTTTGAAAACCTCACTAAATTATCCGCTTCTTTTTGAAATTTTGACACTTGAAAATCCTATAACTACGATTATTTTGGAATGGAGGAGCTAAATTTGAATCTATTTTGTACACGACTACATATGCTATTATGTACAAAATCAGAGCAAACATTGGTGCCCCCATAATTTAGGTATGGTTTACAAATGCCATGATATCAAATTCAAATAATTGATTGGACTTCATGTTGAATTCAATTTTTTTAAACCACCTTAAGTTGAATTCAAATGTTTGCTAGTTCATATGTAGCTATTTATAATGTCCATTGTGTAACTTCGTATGTATAATGTGCTTTAATTACACACACAACATGAACTATACTCACGTTTATATTCGATTGCTAAAGCGGTGCATTGTCTGGAGTTCAAAATACTAACTATGTAGATCAATTGTGTCGAATAATAACATAGACATGCTCAAATTCGATAGAATCTAGATGTCTGATGGATCAATGACCGCTCCTTACGCGAATTGCAAATATCATGATCCCATCCTAATATTTGGATACAATTTATATCTTTAATCAATGTGTAGAGCAGTCTTTTACGTGTAGTTTCACTCTCCATCGGTGGTCTCTCACACATGCTCACACACTCTCTCCCGAGGTGTCTTTCTCACACACATGCTCTAGATATAACCCTCCCTCCCTCTCGTAACCATTTACAACTGTTTTCACTAACCTTTATCACAAGCACTCTTCCTCTCGCAAACATACACACGCACAATCCTCATTGACCCTTTCTATATACATGGACCTGCCTACGTGTCTCATGTACGCACATTATCTTTACGCTGCCTCTCACGCATTGTCTCACACCTCTTCCTAATCGACGAGTATGATTCTAGTAAAGCATTCTGTAGGATGCCCCTTAAAGTTAGGTTGGATGAATAGTAATATCAGAGATAAAGGGGTTACCTTAGTCCGAGAACCTAGGGTTACAAATCCTAGACGGCTTTGTCAGTGGACACAGAGTCCTTCACAATTCTGCTATCTTTGTCTTGTACGACTCATCATCCATGGGTCTTCCTAAATGTGTCATGGGCCGACCAATGTGGCGCAGGATGGAACCGAATGAAGGGCCTCACCTCGACCCACCGGACCTCACGCGGTGACACACCCTCTGCCCCCACGTCTCATTATCTTCTCACATCCACACATACCAACACAAACACCACACACACAGAAAATTTCTCCTAGTGCCTCTATTCCCCCCCCCCTTGCATATACACACTCAAGGGAATGGAATCTCTTGTCGTGACGTCATATTCGTCTCTCTCTCTCTCTCTCTCTAGACCCTCTCATTTCTCGTGCTATCTCTCCCACGCCCCCCGTCGGCCCCTCTATCCATGCCTCTCTCGAATACGTAATACACACACATACCTCTCTAGGCCCCGCCAAATGCATCAACTACACATTCACACATGTTACATCACGCACCCCATTGATCTAAAGAGCCATCTCTTCACGCTTATTTAGATACAACATTCCTTTTGAATAAAGTGTGGCCAAAAATTATTTTAGAGTTTCTACATATATACAACATTACAAAGTTATATGGAGGAGTACGAACGCTAATTTGCATTGCATGGTGTCCACAATGATATTTATTCTGCACTATGAATTTGTATATTTTTATATTATATACAAAGTTAGTCATAATAAAGAGAAACGAAGAGCATCTCTCTCTCTCCATCGCATACACCCCCCTGACGCCCTTTCATGTATGCACACAAAACTATCTCGTGTCCTCTAAAAGTAAGCCCCTGAAAATTCACGTGTTTCATCTTTCTCTCGCGATATATGCAATGACGATCATTGTATTTGAAGCGAAAGCACGATACATACATTGGACTTCATAATCCACTCATTACGGTCACCGTTTACGTTTAGTGGTTATTATATAGTCACAGGCTCACCGTACAACTCTGTATTTGCTCATGACATGACTAGTTGACCAGTTAAACGCTCCACGTGGCACCTCTAGTGTTGCATCACATTATCTCACTACCATCGTGCCCACCTGTCGACTTGTATCTACTCTACATTTACACTGTCGGTGTCAAAACCGGCGGATCTCGGGTAGGGGGTCCCGAACTGTGCGTCTAGGCGGATGGTAACAGGAGACAAGGGACACGATGTTTTTACCCAGGTTCGGGCCCTCTCGATGGAGGTAAAACCCCACTCCTGCTTGATTAATATTGATGATATGGGTAGTACAAGAGTAGATCTACCACGAGATCAGAGAGGCTAAACCCTAGAAGCTAGCCTATGGTATGATTGTTGTTCACCCTACGGACTAAAACCCTCCGGTTTATATAGACATTTGAGAGGGTTAGGGTTACATAGAGTCAGTTACAATGGGAGGAGATCTACATATCCGTATCGCCAAGCTTGCCTTCCATGCCAAGGAAAGTCCCATCCGGACACGGGACGAAGTCTTCAATCTTGTATCTTCATAGTCCAGGAGTCCGGCCGAAGGTCATAGTCCGGCCATCCGGACACCCCCTTATCCAGGACTCCCTTAGTAGCCCCTGAACCAGGCTTCAATGACGACGAGTCTGGCGCGCAGATTGTCTTCGGCATTGCAAGGCGGGTTCCTCCTCCGAATACTTCATAGAAGATTTTGAACACAAGGATAGTGTCCGGCTCTGCAAAATAAGTTCCACATACCACCGTAGAGAGAATAATATTTACACAAATCCAATCTGCTGACGTATCTCGCAGCGTGACATCACACCACGGCCAAGCCTTTATTCGAATTTTTTTACTATCCCACCTCAGCGCACTTAGCGAGGCGGTTTCCTTGGCACGTCTTGTTGAAGCAGAGATCGTGTCCCCTTATTCCGGGATTCTCATCAATGCGGGCGTGGGTGACCCAACCGTGCCATTAATTTACGACGCTTGGGAGATAAGCGAGTTTTACCAGGCTGGTGGGGGCACATAGTTTCGTCCACCCATATAAGGTGATAAGGATCCACCTTTTCCATCTACGCCTTCTTCCTCCTTTGCTTATCCACTTTCGCGTACTCGAGCTCCAGCGCCCAAGTCCGCACATCCCACCTCTACCTTCTCCAGCCATGTCCAGAGCGGGAGGCAAGTGGATGGTCTCCTCCGTCACGGAGGGACACATCAAGAAGCTGAGGGAGGTCGAATACTTGTCTAACGACATCGCGCACCGGCTCCCCGACAAGGGGCAGCTCATCCCCACCCCAGGCCCCATGAGAGGGTGGTGTTCCTCACCCATTTCCTCCGCGGACTAGGTTTCCCACTTCACTTATTTGTCCGGGGGCTCATGTTCTACTACGGCCTGGATTTCCACGATCTGGCCCCGAACTTCGTCCTCAACATCTCGGCGTTTATCGTCATGTGCGAGGCCTTCCTCCGCATCAAGCCCCATTTCGGCTTATGGCTGAAGACCTTCAATGTCAAGCCGAAGGTAGTGGGCGGCCAACAAGCAGAGTGCAGAGGCGCCATGGTGGGCAAGATGCCCAACGTTACATGGCTCGAGGGCTCCTTCATGGAGACCATAAAGGGGTGGCAATCGGGGTGGTTCTACATCACCGAGCCGCGTGACCCTGAATGGGCAGCGGCCCCCGAACTCCGATCTGGCATCCCCACACGGCTCACCTCCTGGAAAGAGAAGGGTCTGTCGTGGGGTAATTCGGAAGAGAGGACCGGACTCCAAACCTGCGTCCAAGACCTGGTGGACAAAATGGTTAAACTCGTCAACGTAGTCCAGGTCATGCTCATCCGCCGGATCCTCCCGTGTCAACGACGGGCTTTTAATTTGTGGGAGTTAAACCCGGCCCAGCACCAAACTCTGACCAGGCTCTTTGACACAACGCACGAGGATGCCTGGAAGGTGCTATTCAAGGGCGCCGAGGTTCCCCCTCCCATCACCGAGGATCGCGGATTCCGCGCGAAGCGCCAAGCCAGCGTAGTAAGCTTATTTTACCCTTTACGGGATACTTGTTTTTCATAGTTTGACTCTATGCGGGATCTAAGCTCCCGTTCCTTTGACAGGAATGGCAGAAGAAGACTGGACAGATCGACTGCCCGGCTCCTTTGCCCGAAAACCCAGCGGACGCCCGCTTGACGGGGCTACTGTTTCCGCCACCTTACGTGGTGCCGGAGAAGAAGGCCAAGAAGAAGGCCACGGGAACTCGAAAGAGTTCCCGGCGCCTGGTGGTGCCGAATTCATCGTCCGATGACTCCAAGGTGCACTCCTCTCCGAAGACGAGGAGGAGGAAGAAGAAGTGAGGGAGTTCCGGACTAGGGGGTGTCCGGATAGCCGAACTATCATCATCGGCCGGACTCCAAGACTATGAAGATACAAGATTGAAGACTTCGTCCCGTGTCCGGATGGGACTTCCCTTGGCGTGGAAGGCAAGCTTGGCGATACGGATATGTAGATCTCCTACCATTGTAACCGACTCTGTGTAACCCTAACCCTATCCGGTGTCTATATAAACCGGAGGGTTTTAGTCCGTAGGACGAACAACAATCATACCATATGCTAGCTTCTAGGGTTTAGCCTCTTTGATCTCGTGGTAGATCTACTCTTGTAACACACATCATCAATATTAATCTAGCAGGACGTAGGGTTTTACCTCCATCGAGAGGGCCCGAACCTGGGTAAAACATCGTGTCCCTTGTCTCCTGTTACCATCCGCCTAGACGCACAGTTCGGGACCCCCTACCCGAGATCCGCCGGTTTTGACACCGACATTGGTGCTTTCATTGAGAGTTCCTCTGTGTCGTCACCAATAGGCCCGATGGCTCCTTCGATCATCAACAACGACGCGAGCCAGAGTGAGACTTCTCTCCCCAGGCAGATCTTCGTGTCCGGCGGCTTTTGCACTGCGGGCCAATTCGCTTGGCCATCTAGAGCAGATCGAAAGCTACGCCCCTGACCGTCAGGTCAGATTCGGAAGTTTAAACTATACGGCCGATATCCGCGGAGACTTGATCTTCGACGGATTCGAGCCTCATCCAAGTGCGCCGCACTGTCTCGATGGGCATGATCTAGCTCTGCAGCCGAACAGTTCCCTGGAGGCCGCACCAGAATCCGCTCCAACCCTTAATCCGAGCGGACTCCCGATCGGGACGAGTGGTTGGACACCGCCCGGGGCTTTAATCTCTACGGCGATCGAGCCGAACTCCATCCCTGTCCTTTGCAAAGACGCCGACTCCAGGGCGCCGGACTCCTATCCGGACTCCGAACCCTCCGCGCCCTTGCCGATCGAATCCGATTGGGCGCCCGTTATGGAGTTCACGGCCGCGGACATCTTTCAGCACTCGCCTTTTGGTGACATCCTGAATTCACTAAAGTCTCTCTCTTTATCCGGAGAGCCCTGGCCGGACTACGGTCAAGAAGGTTGGGATACGGACGATGAAAAAATTCAACGCCCACCCACCACCCACTTCGTAGCCACTGTCGATAGCCTACACGACGTGCTCGATTTCGACTCCGAAGACATCGACGGTATGGACGACGATGTAGGAGACAACAATGAACCAGCACCTATAGGATGCTGGACAAACTCACCCCATGATGTATACATGGTGGATACACCTAAAGCAAATGAAGACGAGGAGCAACGGGACACTACGAAGGATAAATCCCTCGAAAAGCAGTCAAAACGGTAACGTAAACGCCGAATAAAGTCTCGCCTCAACAAAGACCCAGCCATAGAGCAGGGCGAACCGGCGGACAATGAACAAGCTATCGAGCAATCGTCCGAACAAGACAACTTGGATAAACAATCTGTCCCCGGCGAAGACAACAGTCCGGACGACCTCACGCCGGACAAACCATTGGAGCAAAATGACCTCCGAAAAAGGCTCGTCGCCATCGCTGTAGCCTGAAAAAGGAAGCGGAAGCTCAAAACAGCGGAAGATGCACGCAGGATTAGATGGAGCAAAGTATTCAGCACCGCAAGTAAATGCGGCGACGATCGCCGAACAAAGAGCTACCCGAAAAGAAAGCTACTGCCTGATTCGACGAGGAGGCCTTAGAGCCCCCACAATTAAAAAGCAAGAAGGCCACCCGGTCGGATGGACGACCTCCTGGCAAAAAGAGAGCGGCGAATGGCGCCGCACACCAGCCAATATGCGATCCGCATAAGGATTCACACTCAAGAGGATGGCCCGATTAGGTCCATCTATGGGCCAAGAAAGCAGGGTCGTCAAAGCAATGCAATACGCCAAAATTCAAGATCATGGCACACCCAAATATAGGGCGCCGACACCCCTATGTTTCACCGATGAGGTCTTTGGATCATGAATTTCAGCGGATTCAAACCCGTAAACATAGAGGCATACGACGGAACAATGACCTCGAGTGCGGATCGAGGATTACATCCTCCACATACACATGGCTAGAGGAGACGATCTCCACGCCATAAAATACTTACCCTTTAAATCAAAGGGCCAGCTCGGCATTGGCTTAAAAGCCTCCCGAAAATACCATTGGAAGCTGGGAGAGCTCGAGGATGCATTTGGGCAAATTTTAGGGGGCTTATGTCCGCCCTCCGGATCTGCATTTATCTAAGTCACATAACTCAACAGCCCGGAGAGTCAGCCCGAAATTTCGAACAGGTTCCTTACTAAAAAGAACCAAATAGTCGACTGTCCGGACGCCGAAGCCTTAGCAGCTTTCAAACACAACGTCCGAGACGAATGGCTCGCCAGACACCTTGGCCAAGAAAAGCCAAGAACAATGGCCGCATTAACAAGCCTCATGACCCGCTTTTGCGCGGGAGAAGACAGCTGGCTGGCTAGATGCAGCACCAGCAACCCGAGTACATCTAAAATCAGGGATGGAAATGGGAAATCACGACGCAGAAAAGATCAGCGCCGGAATAAGGAAAATGGCCCAAATAGTACGGCGGTCAATGCCGGATTCAAAAGCTCTCGGTCGAACAACAAAACACTGCCCCTAAAGGATAACAGTGACGAGCTATCCAACCTAAACAAGATTCTGGATAGACCGTGTCAAATACATGGTACCTCAGGAAGCTCGCAAACCATACCCACAGAGATTGTTGGGTCTTCAAACAATCGGCCGACTTAATGCGAACACAAGGGCTCGACACACCAAATGCGAGTGACGAAACCCAAAAGCAGCACTCGGAAAACGAAAAACTTTCCCACGGGAGGTTAAAACAGTAAACTCAATTCACGTGATCAAAGGAAAAAAAGCGGCGCCCTAAAAGGCGCGCCCGCACACTGGTTGTCAAAACCAATCACCTTCGACCATCAGGACTATTCCGATAATATCCGGAACGCAGGATGGACTGCCTTGATATTGAATCCTATAATCGACGGATTCCAATTTACACATGTCCTCATGGACGGCGGCAGTGACATAAACCTGATATACCAGGACACAATCCGCAGGATGGGGATAAACCCAACCAAAATTCGCCATAGCAACACCTCCTTTAAAGGAGTACTGCCAGCCCATACGCCTTTGCACGGGCTCCATACCGCTAGAAGTTGTGTTTGGTTCATCCGACAACTTCCGTCGCGAAGGTTACTCTTCCATGTCGCCCGCTTAAAAGTAGCCATCAAGCACTATTGGGACGCTTGAAGCTTTCGCCCGCTTTAACGCAATACCGCATTATGCCTCTCTAAACACTTAAAATGCCCGGTCCACGCGGCATCATCTCGTTGAAAGGAAGTATTAAGTGTTACTCGAGCGCGGAAGAAGGGGAGACTGCATCGACAGCTCCACAGCTATCCGGCTCCACTAGGCAAAGAACCTGCAATAGGTCATTCAAACCCCGGATACGGCTAGACGAGTCCGGCGCCCACTAGCGGCATACCCCCATACAAGGGGCTGCATGCATGTATAACAAGAGACAATAAAGCTCAATTTTGTTCACTTCTTTGAACCATACTCTGTTCATTTAATATTAAGTACATCTTTCACACGCTCCTTTTTCTTTCAAACTAAGTTCCTCTCTTTTACAGATGAACAACGTGCTACACCCGTCCAGGATACGGCACAACGGAGACACAGGCGCAGACGTGCAGCAGGGACCCATTGCAAGGATTCTTTTCAGATTAAGACCCTGCGTAAACCTTTTTTCACTGTCTCTTGTTGATATACATTCCCCCAGTTCCTTAAATATAACTGAGGAGGAGGCTGGTGCTTTGGCATTGGCCGCACCAGAATTTTTGCGTGTACCTGGACACAAAGGGCTTAGGGCTTTATTTTGCCCATTTTCATAAAGACCGAATACCTTAGGGAGTATTCGGCGTCTCGAGTTAGGCCTTATATGCATCAGCTCCGAATCATTGTCTTTGGTCAAATGTTGGGTTGCCCGGCTCGTGTTTTGCTGCCTTACGCTCCGTTTTCACGGCTAACACGGCACTGTGGAGAACTCTGCGATTGTGCCCGGTTCGCCGGGCGAGCACCTCAAGAGAGAAAGCCAAAACTGATCGTCATGATATAGCGAGAGACTGGTCAACCACTCGATGACTCACAGGAATGTTTAGAATTCCTCCGATTAACGAAGGACCGGTTTTCGTCAGGCACATACGCACCTGAATTCGGAGAGTGCGGTGCCTGTGGGCTATATAGTAGCCCCAGCCTCGAACTCCTATGGCTAAGTGAAAGTGATAAAGCATTATAGTCCGGTTGCCTGGTTTGCTACGCTACCACCTCCTTAACAGGACCAAGACGTTGGATTAAGTGTGAAAAGCGCTTTTTGTAAACACCCCGCACTATGTGCGTGGGGCTGAAGCCAAGGACTGCCATCTTTCAGTTATATACATATACATAAACGGCCGACAGGAGTAGTTTACTACTTGAACGCACAAGTATAAAAAGCACTTATATTACATTGAAACATCGTTTTCACGAATCATACATGTCATTCAAACATAATATCCTTCGAGCATCGCGTCTCTATTAAACGAAGCGCCCGGCTGTGACTTCTTCAAAGTAGTGCTCGGCAGGTATTCGGCCTCCGTCCGAATCCTGGGATGCAACGTCAGCGGCCTTAATCTCTGCCCAGTATGTCTTGACACGGGCAAGAGCCATCTGCGCTCCCTCAATACATGTCGATCGCTTCATCGCGTCGATACGCGACACCGCTCCAAGAAACTGCTGCACTACACCAAAATAGCTCTTCGGCTGGGGTCCGTCCGGCCACAAGTGAGTCAAGACATGCTTCATGGCCAATCCGGACAATCGATTCAGCTCGCCCACTCGCCAACCAATCGGTCAGCGGCAGAGGACGCCCGGACTATGGAATTGCGACCAGTATAGCTCTTCCTTTGTACCCCTTCCGCCCCGGAAGTGCTCAACCGCGTCCTGGCGCTCGCCGCCAAGTCCATATAAGCATCCTCTCGAACTCCATAATTTATCCAACGGAGCATACTTTGATCTGTATATTTCCTCCGCAGCGTAAACGGTTTTCCAGCCGCAATTGCCTGGCCCGACTCAGCTCCTCCTTGGCAGCTTTCAAAGCCGATTGGGCATTCTTGGTTTCGCGGCGGTCTTCTTTAGGCCCTCTGTTCCACTTGATGCTCTTTTTCAAGAACCTCGCAGCGATCGGTAGCATTCCTTAAACTTTTGGCCATCTCGCCATCTCCTCTTTGCTTCGGCGGTGAGCAGCCCGCTCAGCTTCTAGCTCTTGCCGCCTTTAAAGCAGCCGCATTACTACTCTGGCTTGCTCTTTCGCTCGGGCAAGTTCTGCCCGCAGCTCCTCAACGGCAGCGGCACCATCCGCATTAAAGCATACAAACAAGAAGACATGGGCATCAAGCTCCCTTAACAGGTGTCCGCATAGAAGTCGCATACCTTGTGACTCGTCAAACCATTTATTGACCAGCGCGATGTCCGCATCGCCTCTTCAAGTCGCCGCTTGATTCGGCATATTCATCATCCGCTGGCCTTCGGACGCCCGCCACCTGTTTAGGAGCAGCGATATGTTAAAATCGAGATTTGATCCTCGACACGTCGTCAATTTTTGACAACATACCGAGTCTCCGGCTACTATCTATACATGGCGATTTTATACATTATTTTTATGTACCTCAAACCCCGTTTGTAAGCTTCTGACGGCTTCGTGCAATCCGCTCTCTGCGGATGCAATTCTTTCAATCACCGTACCCATTAGAGCACGGTGATCTTCTGAGATAGCTGCTCGCCCGAGCAAATCCCTCAGCTCCTCTAACCGCACACCACTTGGCGCCGGACCTTCCGCCCCCACCGGACTTGGGGGAACCCTCTGCGACGACACCTCCGGGTCGTCCGCCCACATGAGGGTGCGACAGGTGGAGGCGTTCGCTCTCCATCATCTCGGAAGAAGATCCTCAAGACGAGCTCACTGAGAAGGGCTGAGGTCCGAACTACAAGGTACAATTTCGGTTATCTTCATAAATAAATACATGGATGTTCCTTATTTACAAGAGCCCTTCGTTTTACTTACGGCTCGCTGGAGGGCTGATCCCCTTGGGGAAACAGTGCGGCTGGGTTACTTCCCAGTGCTGGACTCTCCGATGAAGATTCCCTTCCTTTCTTTGAGGCCTTGACCTCCGGATCTTCTGAAGCGGTCCTCTTCTCTCCTCGGAAGGAGGGACTCTTAATCTCCCCTTCCTTGATAGCCTCCTTCGTAGAGGCAGTTGCTCCCCCGCTCCTCCCTTCGCCTTCTTCAAAAGGCGCGACCTTCAACATCTTGGTCAACATGGGATCCGGCGTGGTCTCTAGGAGGGGAGACGGACACCTTATCAACTTTGCCTTGGCTATCCACTCCTGTTCAAGAAACGGTTCCTTTAAAGGGCATATATGTATAATAAATGAATGAACAGCTTGTCCGATTACAGGACTACTTACTTGAGTATCTTGGCGATTGCAGCTTAGTCCTGCGTCCTCGGTCAAGTCCGGACACTTCTCTTGTGATCCGAAGAACAGTTTATACATCTCCGCGGGCGTCGTGCCCATAAAATTTTGGAGAGCTCGTGGTCCCTCCGGATTGAATTCCCACAAGCGGAGGGGGCGACGTTTGCAGGGCTGAAGGCGCCGGATCACAATAACCTGCACCACTGCAACCAAATTGATCCCTCTTTCCTGGAGATCTCGAATATGGCCCTGCAGCAGGGGAACGTCCTTGGACAACCCCCAGTCGAGCCCCTTGTTGACCCATGACGCCAGCCGCTGTGGTGGACCTGAGCGGAAGGCAGGGAGCGCCGCCCATTTGGTGCCCCTGGGAGCGGTGATATAGAACCACTCCCGTTGCCATAAACCAAGCTCCTCTTGAAAAGAGCCCTCGGGCCACGGAGCACCAGCGCATTTGCTTATGACAGCCCCTCCACACTCTGTTTGCTGCCCCTTGATCGCCTTTGGCTCCACCTTGAAGGTCTTGAGCCACAATCCAAAGTGAGGGGTAATATGGAGGAAGGCCTCACATACAACAATGAATGACGAGATATGGAGGATGGACTCCGGATTCAAGTCATGGAAATCAAGCCCATAATAAAACATGAGCCCCCGCACAAAGGGGTCCATCAGGAAGCCCAAACCCCGACGGAAGTGAGACACGAACACCACGTTCTCACGGGCTCAGAGTGGGAATGACCTGCCCCGAGCAGGCAGCCTATGCGAGATCTCGCCTGTTAGATACCTGGCGTCTCGCAGTTTTAGCACGTCTTCTTCTGTGACGGAGGAAGACATCCATCGGCCATGCTGGTTGGAGCCGGACATCGTCGAAAGTCTGAAGTGCCTGAATCTGAAGCTTTGGGTGTTGGAACTCGAAGCACGAGGCGAACTCGATAGAGGGTGTAAAAAGGAGAGGGCCTTGGTCTCGTTATAAAGAGGTTGAATACCAAGAGCCCACCCCGTGGTCGACTAGGACTCACCTTTGATAGAGAAGGCAGGCCAACGGGCACGGTTAGGTCACCCACTTCCGTATTGATGAGAATCCCGGAATAAGGGGGCACGATCTACGCTTTGATAAGACGTGCCAAGGAAACCGCCTCGCTAAGCACGCTGAGGTGGAGAAAAAAAAAACGATTTATATAAAAGCCTGGCCGTGGCGTGATGTCACGCCGCGGAATACGTCAGCAGATCTGTGCAAAAATTATTCTCTCTACGGTGTTATGTGGAACTTGTTTTGCAGAGCCGGACACTATCCCGGTGTTCACAATCTTCTATAAATTATTCAGAGGAAGAACACGCCTTGCAATGCTGAAGACAATATGCGCGCCGGACTCGTCGTCATTGAAGCCTGGTTCAGGGGCTACTGAGGGAGTTCCGGACTAGGGGGTGTCCGGATAGACGAACTATCATCATCGGCCGGACTCCAAGACTATGAAGATACAAGATTTAAGACTTCGTCCCGTGTCCGGTTGGGACTTTCCTTGGCGTGGAAGGCAAGCTTGGCGATACGGATATGTAGATCTCCTACCATTGTAACCGACTCTGTGTAACCCTAACCCTATCCGGTGTCTATATAAACCGGAGGGTTTTCGTCCGTAGGACGAACAACAATCATACCATAGGCTAGCTTCTAGGGTTTAGCCTCTTTGATCTCGTGGTAGATCTACTCTTGTAACACACATCATCAATATTAATCTAGCAGGACGTAGGGTTTTACCTCCATCGAGAGGGCCCAACTGGGTAAAACATCGTGTCCCTTGTCTCCTGTTACCATCCGCCTAGACGCACAGTTCGGGACCCCTACCGAGATCCGCCGGTTTTGACACCGACAAGAAGCCTCTCCCCCAAATGGGGAGGAATGAAAGGAAGGCCGCCCCACCGGGGGGGGGGGGGCGGAGGGTCCAAGAAGGAAGGACTCTTCCTCCGACTACTCCACCAACACCGACGACGACGACGAAGAGGAGGGCCATCCAGGGCCAAGACCCTGGCAAAATCGTAAGTATCCGGATACCAGAATAACTCACGGCATTCCTCTGTTGCACAGTATCTTCTGACACCGAATATAATCATGCAGTCCGCCCAAGGCCGGGCTCGACGCTTCGTCGAGCGGCTCCCTGGGTTCGTCGGATGTGAATAGCACTTCACTTCCGGCCGCCTCCTCCCCTCGCCCAGCGGATGATGCCGAGGGGGAGTCCCAAAAGGGTCCAAGCCAGGAGGAGGTGGTCCTGGAGGCGCGGCAAGGCGACCTCCCGGACTCCAGGCGCAAAGGGGATAAGACCCCCAAGGGCTCCAAGTCCGGCCCTGGGCCGGACACCGCACCGGAACCTTCAACAGTTTCGGAATCCGGCAGGCGGCCCCCTACTAAGAAGGGCAAGCCTACGACGCCGGTGGCCTCCGTCCAACCGGGGGCACCGGATAATCTGCTGGAGGTGCTTAACGGCGCCTCCATCGACGAGGAGCACCGCACTATTATGAGTGTGGTGATCCGGAAGGTTCAATCCGCCAAGAGCGGGCTGATCAAGCTCGTGCCAGCCTTCTAACAGGCTTTGAGGTATGTATTTAAAATATGTAAAAATATTACTGCATAGACAGTAGCCCCTGATGCTCAGATTGGTGTCCTGAAAGAAAAGCCGAACTAAGGATAAAAAAAGATATACGCAGGAGTCTAACATAAGTATGTCAATATGGGAATGCAGCTGTCTTGGCCTCTCACAGACCTTGGCATGGAGGTCAATGCATTGAAGCAGAGCCTCGAGCGGTCCGAGAACGAGCTCGGCCTTGCCAAGAAGCAGCTTGAGGACAAGGAAGGTAAGTAATACCTTATGTAAGTATATAAAAAAGATGTGGTTGCAAAAAATGACAGGACCAACGTGAGTATTACAGGGGCCACAACCCAGGTGGCGACCCTGAAGGAAGCGCTGTCCAAGGTCAAGAAAATGCGGCCGTGGAGCGTATACAGCAAGAAAAGCGGGGAGGCGCGGGTGGCGGAGGTGCAGAAGAGCTCCGTGCTCGTGGAAAAACACGAGTTTGAGCTTGACTCAAAGACTCGAGAGTCCGAGCTCGCCTCGGCGCTTGAGAGCGCCAAATCTGCCATGGCCGAAGCCCAAAAAGCCCTCCAGGAAATTGAGGCGATGAAGAAGATAGCGGCGGGTAAGGCATTCTTTATGCAAAGCAAGCATGTGAAAGTGAATTACTTGTTACTTATCCGAGTCCGGAGCTCTCCAGGATCATTCGCAGATCTTCCCCGGAGTGTGTCCAACGCTGCCGCATTCTATCGAGCCAAAGAGGGGAGCTCGACGGAGAAGGTGTTCTGGTCTCAGTATGCTGAGGCCGGACACCCGGTGCCCTTGAGCGACCAGCTGAAGCAGCTGGTCGAGCTCCATAAGGTGGCTGAACAGGCCATGAAGGGTCTCGTAGTCCGGCTGTGGCTTGGGGAAGCCATGCCTGGGAGCTACTTCGGGCTGGTAAGGCGGCTGGTGGATGCCTGTCCAAGGCTTGAAGTCATCAAGCACTCCGTATGCATCGAAGGTGCCCGTAGGGCCCTTGCCCGTGCTAAAGTGCACTGCGGCAAGATGGACGCTGCGAAGCTTGTGACGGACGGACCACCGCCGGGGAAGGAGCACCGCAAGCCCGAGATGTATTATGAGGGCGTCCTGAAGGGTGCCCGCCGTATAGAGGATGAGTGCTCCAAAGATGTAATTTTTGAGTAAGCTCGCATTTGTAATCCTGTATGCTGAAAACTTGTTCATATGCGCTAAGCAACGCTTTTGAATTTAAAATATTACCTTCTGTGCGGCCGTTTATTAAATTTGAGAGATGGCGAGTCGTCGGCTTCTGCCCCCATGCCACGAGTGCTGGGGTCTTCGGGATAAATTTGAGCGCTCTTTTTCCCATTATTGGGTCCTTCGAGGGAGGCGCTCAACACAACGAACAAGGCAATCAGACTATAATGCTTGAACACTCTCACTTAGCCATAGAATTCTATAATTTTAATTTTCGGCGAAGCCCCTAGTATTCGGAAGACCGAGTTCGGGGCGCTATCCACACCTAGGCCGGACAAAGCCGACTCCTCGCTCTAAGCGGCATAAGTCTTTAGGGACTCGAAAACCTCTCGAACAGCGACCAGCTCTCGCCCTATCATGACGGTCAGTTTTAGCTTTCTCCACTGAGGTGCTTAGCCCAGCTCAACCGGGGCACAATCGCAGTGGTTCTCCCAGTGCTACCTTAGCTGATATAACGGAACGTAAGGTACCAAAACATGGGAGCTGGGCAAACCCAACTATTGACCCAAGACATGATTCGGAGCCGATGCATATAATGCTATAAGTTCGGGGTGCCGCACTCATGAGAGTGTTCGGACTTCTCACACCATATTCTGGGGTACGTAAGCCCCTAGTGTATTGGCCGTACCAAAGTGTATGGTTGCATAATGTCATAACTGAACATATTTTTATATAAAAAGGAATGCAATAATAGACAAAAGCTATGTATTGTTTATTCGAAAAGTCTGTGGTAAAAGCAGAACGATACAAATAGTGCGATAAGAAAGAGATGGGACTATTTGACATGTCCCCCTCTAGGGGCGAGCTGCGGGATGATATGTGAAACAAGTATACTGCTCGTTATAGAGACCACCTGGACACTCGACGTAGCTTTCTGCCTCCCTGGCTGTTGCATCGTGTGTTCGACGATTATCTTCTTTGGACAGGCCTTCCGTAGAGTGGAGTCCTGAAAGTAAGAAAAAGAATGACAAAATCGGGAGCCCCTAGTGCGGTTGAGCCGCATTTTGGGCATGTCGTGGTCGTGCCCCTCCCCCTATGCCCATGGTATTTCCAGAGCGTAGTTATGTATGCGTAGTACATGTTTCGCAGTTTCTCAAGGGCTGGGGTTGGGGCCGCATTGCTACGTGTGCTCGGAACGTGCCAGGCGGTCTTGTTTTAGGTTTCTCCGGGCACGCTTGACGGTGTCCGGACGTTTAATGACCGGACTTGAGAATTGCCTTGAGAGGCTGCTTTGTACTTCCGCCGCAAGGGCCTCAGTATGCTCCTTCGTTCGGAGAGAGCGTTCGGTGTTTCCATTGACCGTAATGACTCCTTGAGGGCCTGGCATCTTGAGCTTGAGGTATGCGTAGTGCGGCACCGAGCAGTGTGTGATAACCACTGCGGAACTGGACTATGTCGAAGATTAACTCCTCGCTTCGGAAATTATCCGGGGATCCGAAGACCACCTCAAGTGTAACTGAGCCTGTACAGTTGGCCTCTACACCTGGTATGATGCCTTTAAAGGTCGTCTTTGTGGGTTTAATTCTTGAGGGATCTATGCCCATTTTTCGCACTGTATCCTGATAAAGCAGGTTCAGGCTGCTGCCGCCGTCCATAAGGACTCTAGTGAGGTGAAATCCATCAATTATTGGGTCTATAACCAATGCGGCGAATCCGCCATGGCGGATGCTAGTGGGGTGGTCCCTTCGATCGAAAGTGATCGGGCAGGAGGACCATGGGTTGAACTTTGGGGCGACTGGCTCCAACGCATATACGTCCCTGAGTGCACGCTTCCGCTCCCTTTTGGGTATGTGGGTGTCAGGACCCCGATCCTAAGTCACACCGATCTAGCATGTACCACATCATATCACTTTGCGGCCTCACGCACGGTATTCCCACGGGTGTCGCCTTACCATGGCCCGGGACCGTTTGCGCCTTTTGGCTCACGTATATGATAGTGTCGCTAGCATCCATATGACAAAGAACCCGGGCCGACATGGCTAGTCGTGAACCAAAAGCGGCGCTAACCCATGGGGACAGGCATACATGAATCACATCAAGCATGTCGGTCATCAACGTATGAATTCGGGCTGTAGCTCTGGGCTAACAGGACTCTGGTATCCCGGGCTGTAGCAGGCTAGGCAGGACTCCGAATATCACCGCGTGACATTTCCCCGAAGGGACAGACATAGGAACGAAGTGAAACACATGCCGGCCAGTCAAGTGTCCAAGCGGTAGTGCTGGGCTAGCAGGACTCTAGTGAACCGGGCTGTAGCGTACTACTACCGCTCAGAAGCACAAGACTACATTTCCCCATAAGAGAGGCTGCCAAGGATAAACAACTAGATTGTCGGATCCCACACATACCAAGCATTTCAAACATACACACAATATGCTCAATATGTGTAAATACAACATGGCATCACAACATAACTCTACGACTCAAATATTTATTCATTAGGCTCCGAGGAGCGAGATATTACAAACATGGGTCTCATGACCCAACACTCAGAGCATACAAGTCAAAACACAAGCGGAAGCTAAACATGTCTGAGTACAGACAACTATAAATGAAAAAGGCTGAAGCTCGACTATCTACCAGAGATCTGCCGAGGGCACAAGATCGTAGCTGAGGTAACAAGCTAAACATCGAAGTCCAAGCGAAACTACTAGCGAGACTGACGTCTCTCTGCAAAAACATAAAATAGGCAAACATGAGTACAATTGTACTCAGCAAGACTTACATCAGAACTAACTACATATGCATCATTATCAAAAGGGGGTGGTGGAGTTTGAATGCAGCAAGCCAGCTTTGACTCGGTGGCTATCCTGAACTACGACTGCAAGTAACTCTTTTGAGGTGGCGCACACGAGTCCACATATTCACCATATCAATACACCACTATGGACCCGCTCCCGTCTCCCTACGAGAACGCCATCCATAGCACTCACGCTTATCTTGCGCATTTTAGAGTATCCACTTTCACTTGTCTATGAACTGATATAGGCAACCCAGAAGTCCTTTTCCGCGGACACGGCTATTCGAATAGATCATATTAACCCTGCAGGGGTGTACTTCTTCACACACGCTTTCACCACTTACCGCCGTTTACACGACATGTACTCGGCAACCTTCAAGCGGAAGCCCAACGTGGTTGTCGGCCATGACCTACCTAAACACTCAAGTCCCTAGTCCAGGTTTATCGCCTATTCGGGTTCCATCCGCAGGGAGTCCAGCCGAGGTTTCCCATACAGCCCCGAACGATGTGTGCAGGGTTCCCGAGATACCAAACGGGCAAATCGGTACACCGGGCCATGTGCCTACCGCAACACAACCCACCCCTAAGGTCAGCGTTGCGTGCGGCCCCCAGCATGCTACAAACACCAGAAACTACTTGCAACTCCCGGACTGAGGACAAGGGTGGTTAAGAAGCCGAGAGGGTCCATTGGTTTGGGGCCCAATGCGTGGTAGTAACTGTTTCATGGATCACAAACACGTAACTCAGTTTCGAGGACGGCTGCAATGAGACAACCCACCATGTACTCCTACATGGCCTCTCACCGCTACCTTTACCAAATCGTGTTCACACACTTAGCTCACACACAGAGGACATGTTCACACAACTCCGATTCATCCCGATGAATCAGACCTGACTCAACTCTAAGCAGAGCAGGCATGACAAACAAGCATGAATGAGTAGGCACAACAGGCTCAAACAACTCCTACTCATGCTAGTGGGTTTCATCTAATTCTTGTGGAATGACAGGTCATGTAGAGGATAAAGGGGTTCAGCTACCGCAGCAAGTAACACATGAGTCGTTGTTGTCCTAATGCAGTAAAATAGAGCAGGAACGAGAGAGTGGGATTATATCGGAATGAACAAGGAGGTTTTGCTTGCCTGGCACTTCTGAAGATATTATAGTTCTTCATCGCTGTCATCGATCTTATCGTTGAGACCACGTCTATCGAGAGGGGACAATTACCGGCAAACAAGAGAGAACACAATCAATGCAATGCACATTCACATGAATGACATGTCATGTTAAGGAACTGAATTGACCTAATGCAGCAGTAAGCCAAGTTAATTGAAGTGGAATTCAAACAAGGTTAAACTCCAACTCCAAATGCTAATTCATAAATTACCCTAATCATGATTCATCCTATTCAGTGAGGTTAACTTGTTCAATCATGCATGAAAGTGCAATAAACAGATTCTTCATATTTTTCTGATCATTTTTCATATATAACTTATTTCCATTGGAGTTACCGTTGAATTTCTATGAATTTTAGAAGTTTGGGGTATTTTCTGAAATTTCCTGAATTATAATAAATCCAGAATAGGTAATACTGCGTCAGCCTGACGTCAGCGGGTCAATGGGACACGGTCCGGGTCAAACCTGACAGTGGGTCCCGTGTGTAAGTGTAATTAGTTTAGCTAAATATTAATTAAACTAAACCTGATTAGTTAACAGGGCTGGCCCCACCTGTCATAGGCTCAACAGGGTCAACCAGGGCCCACCCGTGGTCAAGGTCAACGTCGGCTACACCGGCGGTTAGCCGCCGGCGAGCCCGACGTGGCGGCGAGAGTGGTTTTGGCCACTCCGGCGGCCAAATGGGCCGCGGAGGGCGTCTAGGTGGAGCTGGGGACGAGCCGATGCTCTTGGTGGAGTCAGTGGAGCTCGGGGCGGCCGGAAATGGTGCCGGCGACGACCTAGGCGGCCGCCGGAGTTCGGGCGTGGGTGCGGGCAGCGTTGCGGTGTGCGAGCAAGTGGGCTGAGGCGCTAGTGGTGGCCTCACGTGATGCGGTGGGTGCGATGGGCGCTAGCCGGGACCAAATGGTCACGAGCAGCGCCGGCGACGAAGCGCGGCGGAGGTGAGCCGGCTTCAATGGCGGCGGCGGCTATGAGGCTAAAATGACGCGGAAAAGAGGGAATCGACCGGAGGCTCACATGGGTCGCGTAGAGATGGTCAGCGAGCTCGGGAAGCGGACAGCGGTGCGAATTGACGATGGCGATCCTCGGTGGCTGAGGAGGGAACGGCGGAGCTAGCGGCAACTGGGGCGTCCGGCGCTTTTGTGCTGGGTGAGGAAGAAGAGGGGGGGTGAGGCGGAGCTTCTGGGCGCGGCGAGGCGGGAGGTGGCTGTGGCCGCCCTTGAGCAGCGTCGGTGGCGGCACGGCTGCGCCCGATGGTCTGTGAGAGGGGAGCAGAGGAGGGAATGGGATCCAGGGGGAGAGAGGATAGGTGCAGGGGAGGCGAGGGGGAGTGCGTGGCACTCGGGGCCGGTTCCAGAAGCGGCGGAAGCAGGAGGTGGCGAGGCACGCGGTGACCACGCGCCCCTGCTCCTACTGGAAGGAGGTAGACGACGCGGGAGGGGGCGGTGGTGGACTGGGCCGGGCCAGCTGGAGGAGCTGGGCCAGGTGGGCTGAGAGGTGGCGCCTGTAGGGTTTTCTCTCTCTGCTTTTCCTATTTCTGTTTTTTCTATTTTGTTCTGTTATGTTTTAGTTTAGTACAATACTAAACCATTTTATAAAATCCTGAAAATAGTTATGTGGCTAGAACTAAAATATACCAAACCACATAAAATGTTCCAGAATTATTGGACATATATTATTTATATATCAAATATATATCCAATGCAAATAGTTATTGAATTAATTCAAAGGCCCAAAATAAATGTTTGATCACTCCAAAAATATTGGTTTGCATTTTACCTCATGCCAATATTTTTACAGTAATGACAGAACATTTTCTTGAACTCATTTGATGAGATTTAAATGTTGGTTATTTTTAGAGGTTTTCTGAGGCTTTTGAAAACTCCTCAATTCAAGTTTCATTTGAATTTAAACATGATGCATGGATGCAATGCCACTAGTTACAAGCAAGCTCTAGGGCTGTGACAACTCACCCCCACTAAACAAGAATCTCGCCCCGAGATTCAAGACGTGAGGTAAGAGAAAAAGGGGAGTCACAAAACTATCACAATCTCCATGATCCAATTGCCCTTCTCGAAGATGTTGATTCATTCCATCATCTTGGTCTTAACGTCTTTGCTTTCGAAATCTTCACTCGACACGACAACAGAAAGAAGGGGAAAACCCTACAGGATTTAATCTTCTTGAGGATCGAGCAACTCAAGATCAGTTCATGGAGAGACGTAAGAACAACTCTTGAGTTGAGACACCAAGCACACATTAGGAATGATGGTAAAGAAATGGATAACGAAGGTTCAAATTGGTAGGCAACCATTCAACGCTTAAAAGAGATGATGGATGGTGTCAAGGTGGCGAGGAAATAATTGTCATGATTCAATAGCGGGGCACCTCAGGGGAGGTGACGCGAGGAACTATTCCCTTAAGTGGCAAAAAGAATTACTTTTGATAAAAAGATCATTGAAACTCTTCATACCAGCCTAAGGCAATTCACAACGATCGTTTGGCGGAGTGCAGAGGAATGGTACACCCGGACTAGAATGGATGATGTGGACTACCTTGTTGAAGACAACGCAATGAATGATTTTTGCTTATCATCGGAGGTGGAGGGAACCCATGGTAAGTCCACCTTTAAAGATGAGCCTAGACAAGAATTACTAAGAAGGCAGCCAATAGTGAAATGGCACAAGGACGGTGCAAGCTGGGAACGAAATGCAACTGTTGGAATGTTCCAACCATCATATCTGCCTGAGATTCAGATCCGATTGGTGATAGGATACTTCGGGCTCAGCATGTCCGAAAAGGAAAGGTTGCAACACAAATCGACGAGATGATGTTGCGAGATTCTCAGGAGATGGACTATGGTAGTAAGCTCCAAAACATGAGCTGGTTCTGGTACATACACGTGAGCATGTTGTCCCAGACAAGCATGACCACGTAGTAGTCTTATAATACAACACTACCGAGTTCAGGTGGGGCACCATCAACAAGGATATTGAAGTCGTGTGCATGAACTAGTATTCGCACCTCAACTCCTTTTCCTTGAACAAATCAATCAGTGGCTTGGTGTGCTAGGAATTGCATATGGAATGAAGATGATCAGTCTATCAAACCATAGAATACTTCGCACGTGCATGACTGACTTGGAATGATTCCAAAGGAAACAAAACAAACCTTTCTCAAATTCATGGTGGCAACTTACACCTAACGCACATGAATTAGAGGAAGTCACTTCTTCCATCCAAGCATAAACTTCATGAGTGGAACACGAAGACATTGCTTACAAAGTTTCCAACGCTAGGCTGATGTTCAACATGAATCATGGGGGAGACAAAATGCTGCTGATGGGCTCAACAACAACTCATCGTAATTTCCATATCACTGGACTTCCACCATCATGTGAACACGGTGATAGCATTGGTCAGACCAAAAGATGTAATGGTGTATGCTCAAGGGATCAACCACGAGTAAGACAACATTACGAATATCGTTGGTTCTGATTTGACTTGACAATGGCCCCTACTCAAGTCAAGGATTGATAAGACAATAGGTCCAACAACTGATCACAGGGACCAATCAATGAAGATATCGTCTTTCTTCGAAACACACTACACAAGAATATCCCTTTGGAACGAACTACGTTAGGCAAGCTTTTATCTTCCAACTCTCCAAGTTGTTGTCTAGCTTAACCAACTAGCTCAGGGATATCCAACACAGATTATTGGAGAAAGGGTGGTTCACAAGAAACCAACTTGGTCACGAGCTCAACATAACAGTCAGGAAACAACCCGGTAACACTTCCAAGAAGATATTTAGAAAGTCACGAACCACCAGTATGTTACTAAGCTCGAGAACAATCTTGCTTTTGAGGCAAGGAGATATGATCAAATGACTGAGGACTTGACAAGATCCTAACTCATCAATCGAAGTGTGCACCGGAAATAAGGACTAGGTAGCACGATCAATCTTAGGATGAAGATTTAATATCCAACATGCTAAGAACGAAGTTATTGTCCTTTAACTACCAAGCAACGAAGTTGCTAGGAGTATCGATTTCACACATCACAATTCACTTGTCGGCATTCCGATTACAACAACTCGGGACCGAGGAATGAATGATCATGGTGAGAAGTATCATTACGTCAAAACTTCATGAGAGTTGGTGCAGTTCTCATGTCAATTCTGACATAAAGGGGGTGATACTCCAAGGTAGAACAGAACAAAGCTGAATTGGCATTTGATCTGCGGAATACAACTACTTGACCCAATCCTAGAAATGGACAAGGTACTGGAGTTTGTTTCTCCTAGTCATTCCGAAATAGAATGGCTTGTCGGACCACAAGAGTAAGAGGGCATCGATGAACACAATGCACACATACTCTTGGCTATCAATTGGTAGGCGAGAGTCAGAATACAACTAAAGAGGGACAACTCAAGGAACATATAATTTTTCGAGTTGTGGAGGCATGGATTAGTATATCGAGCAAAGCTCAACATTTCTTCCGGATAACCTAGGCAGAGAAGGTAGGACTGGCGGAGTCACAATATGAATGGAGTACTCCTCAAGAGCACTCTTATTGTGATGTTTTGGTTCAACAAGGAACTTCTGCCATAAGCGGTTCGTAGTATTTGGGTGAAGGAAATACCACGGACCTCGAGGACTAATGCAAAGGTTACTAATATCCTAAAGGAACTAGCAAATACTAACAACATGAAGTAGGGTGAACCTCGGGTTCAAGAACCCAGGAATAGAATGCCTACTAACTAATAACATCATGGGATGCTTTCAAGAATGATGGCCAGAACCATCACACTGGGGATACAAAAGCATTGCTAAATTGCTAGGTGACTTCCTAAACACCTAGGGTCATAATAATGGCTCCAACATCTACGCCGAGGCAACAAGTACCTCAACTTACCGATTAGTGTGCTTATTCTGACCAAAAAGGACATCGGGAACGGAAGGAAAGGATTTGCAAATGCATCAGAGTATTTACAGACCTGGGATGACTCGGACAGCATAACGGCTGTAAATGCTCAAAATGATTTGAGACATCCTGCAAAAATGGTGGCATAACCACTCAACATTACAATATCAAGGTTCTGAGATCAACAATTATCATACAGAAATAGTAGGAAATGAACTGGGGCTTAAATCCAACGATCCCATAAGTCTATGGATTAGTAACACGTCATCCTAATAGATAGATGAGAAGCCTAGTTCTTAAACCCCGTAGAAGAGAAGAGGTTGACTCAGATCGGAAGGCCATGAGGTATAAGGAGTAAAAGAGCCTTACGTTCCCTTCCACAATCAATTCCCTTACATAACTAAAGCATTTCTAGACACAACTTCGACCAGTTTGGCTTGGTAATCCTACAGGCAGCCAGGCTCTGATACCAACGCTGTCAGGACCCCGATCCTAAGTCACACCGATCTAGCATGTACCACATCATATCACTTTGCGGCCTCACGCACGGTATTCCCACGGGTGTCGCCTTACCATGGCCCGGGATCGTTTGCGCCTTTTGGCTCACGATATGATAGTGTCGCTAGCATCCATATGACAAAGAACCCGGCCGACATGGCTAGTCGTGAACCCAAAGCGGCGCTAACCCATGGGGACAGCATACATGAATCACATCGAGCATGTCGGTTATCAACGTATGAATTCGGGCTGTAGCATCTGGGCTAACAGGACTCCGGTATCCCGGGCTGTAGCAGAGCTAGGCAGGACTCGAATATCACCGTGACATTTCCCGAAGGGATGATATAGGAACGAAGTGAAACACATGCCGCCAGTCAAGTGTCCAAGCAGTAGTGCTGGGCTAGCAGGACTCCGTGAACCGGGCTGTAGCGGATTACTATCGCCGAAGCACGAGACTACATTTCCCCATAAGAGAGGCTGCCAAGGATAAACAACTAGATTGTCGGATCCCACACATACCAAGCATTTCAAACATACACACAATATGCTCAATATGTGTAAATACAACATGGCATCACAACATAACTCTACGACTCAAATATTTATTCATTAGGCTCCGAGGAGTGAGATATTACAAACATGGGTCTCATGACCCAACACTCAGAGCATACAAGTCAAAACACAAGCGGAAGCTAAACATGTCTGAGTACAGACAACTATAAATGAAAAAGGCTGAGAAGCCTGATTATCTACCAGATCCTGCCGAGGGCACAAGATCGTAGCTGAGGTAACAAGCTAAACGTCGAAGTCCACGTGGAACTACTAGCGAGACTGACGCCTCTCTGCAAAAACATAAAATAGGCAAACGTGAGTACAATTGTACTCAGCAAGACTTACATCAGAACTAACTACATATGCATCATTATCAAAAAGGGGTGGTGGAGTTTGACTGCAGCAAGCCAGCTTTGACTCGGTGGCTATCCTGAACTACAACTGCAAGTAACTCTTTTGAGGTGGCGCACACGAGTCCACATATTCACCATATCAATACACCACTATGGACCCGCTCCCGTCTCCCTACGAGAACGCCATCCATAGCACTCACGCTTATCTTGCGCATTTTAGAGTATCCACTTTCACTTGTCTATGAACTGATATAGGCAACCCAGAAGTCCTTTTCCGCGGACACGGCTATTCGAATAGATCATATTAACCCTGCAGGGGTGTACTTCTTCACACACGCTCTCACCACTTACCGCCATTTACACGACATGTACTCGGCAACCTTCAAGCGGAAGCCCAACATGGGTGTCGGCCACGACCTACCTAAACACTCAAGTCCCTAGTCCAGGTTTATCGCCTATTCGGGTTCCATCCGCAGGGAGTCCGGCCGAGGTTTCCCATACAGCCCCGAACGATGTGTGCAGGGTTCCCGAGATACCAAACGGGCAAATCGGTACACCGGGCCACGTGCCTACCGCAACACAACCCACCCCTAAGGTCAGCGTTGCGTGCGGCCACCAGCATGCTACAAACACCAGAAACTACTTGCAACTCCCGGACTGAGGACAAGGGTGGTTAAGAAGCCGAGAGGGTCCATTGGTTTCGGGCCCAATGCGTGGTAGTAACTGTTTCATGGATCACAAACACAGAACTCAGTTCCTGAGGACGTCTGCAATGAGACAACCCACCATGTACTCCTACATGGCCTCTCACCGCTACCTTTACCAAATCGTGTTCACACACTTAGCTCACACACAGCAGGACATGTTCACACAACTCCGACTCATCCCCGATGAATCAGACCTGACTCAACTCTAAGCAGTAGCAGGCATGACAAACAAGCATGAATGAGTAGGCACAACAGGGCTCAAACAACTCCTACTCATGCTAGTGGGTTTCATCTAATTCTTGTGGAATGACAGTCATGCAGAGGATAAAGGGGTTCAGCTACCGCAGCAAGTAACACATGAGTCGTTGTTGTCCTAATGCAGTAAAATAGAGCAGGAGCGAGAGAGTGGGATTATATCGGAATGAACAAGGGGGTTTTGCTTGCCTGGCACTTCTGAAGATATTATAGTTCTTCATCGGTGTCGTCGATCTTATCGTTGAGACCACGTCTATCGAGAGGGGACAATTACCGGCAAACAAGAGAGAACACAATCAATGCAATGCACATTCACATGAATGTCATGTCATGTTAAGGAACTGAATTGACCTAATGCAGCAGTAAGCCAAGTTAATTGAAGTGGAAAATGCTAATTCATAAATTACCCTAATCATGATTCATCCTATTCAGTGAGGTTAACTTGTTCAATCATGCATGAAAGTGCCATAAACAGATTCTTCATATTTTTCTGATCATTTTTCATATATAACTTATTTCCATTGGAGTTACGGTTGAATTTCTACGAATTTTAGAAGTTTGGGGTATTTTCTGAAATTTCCTGAATTATAATAAATCCAGAAAAGGTAATACTGCGTCAGCCTGACGTCAGTGTGACATCAGCGGGTCAACGGGACACGGTCCGGGTCAAACCTGACAGTGGGTCCCGTGTGTAAGTGTAATTAGTTTAGCCAAATATTAATTAATCTAAACCTGATTAGTTAACAGGGCTGGCCCCACCTGTCATAGGCTCAACAGGGTCAACCAGGGCCCACCCGTGGTCAAGGTCAACGTCGGCTACACCCCGGCGGTTAGCCGCCGGCGAGCCTGACGCGGCGGCGAGAGTGGTTTTGGCCACTCCGGCGGCCAAATGGGCCACAGAGGGCATCTAGGTGGAGCTGGGGACGAGCCGATGCTCTTGGTGGAGTCAGTGGAGCTCGGGGTGGCCGGAAATGGTGCCGACGACGACCTAGGCGGCCGCCGGAGTTCGGGCGTGGGTGCGGGCAGCGTTGCGGTGTGCGAGCAAGCGGGCTGAGGCGCTAGTGGTGGCCTACGTGATGCGGTGGGTGCGATGGGCGCTAGCCCGGGACCAAATGGTCACCGGAGCAGCGCCGGCGAAGAGCGCGGGCGGAGGTGAGCTTCGGCTTCAATGGCGGCGGTGGCTACGAGGCTAAAATGACGCGGGAAGAGAGGGAATCGACGGAGGCTCACATGGGTCGCGAGAGATGGTCAGCGAGCTCGGGAAGCGACACGGTGGCGAATTGTGGCGGTGATCCTCGGTGGCCGAGGAGGGAACGGCGGAGCTAAGCGGCAACCAGGGGCCGGCGCCTTTTGTCCTGGGTGAGGAAGAAGAGGGGGCGAGGTGGAGCTTCTCAAGGCCGGGCGAGCCGGGGAGGTGGCTGTGGCCGCGGCGAACGGCGTCGGTGGCGACGGCTGCGCCCGGTGGTGCGCGCGAGAGGGGAGCAGAGGAGGGAATGGGATCCAGGAGGAGAGAGGAGAGGTGCAGGGGAGGCGAGGGGGAGTGCGTGGCACTCGGGGCCAGTTCCAGAAGCGGCGGAAGCAGGAGGTGGCGAGGCACGCGGCGACCACGCGCCCCTGCTCCTACTGGCAGGAGGTAGACGACGCGGGAGGGGGCGGTGGTGGACTGGGCCGGGCCAGCTGGAGGAGCTGGGCCAGGTGGGCTGAGAGGTGAGCGCCAGGTAGGGTTTCTCTCCTCTCTGCTTTTCCTATTTCTGTTTTTTCTATTTTGTTCTGTTTTGTTTTAGTTTAGTAAAATACTAAACCATTTTATAAAATCCTGAAAATAGTTATGTGGCTAGAACTAAAATATACCAAACCACATAAAATGTTCCAGAATTATTGGACATATATTATTTATATATCAAATATATATCCAATGCAAATAGTTATTGAATTAATTCAAAGGCCCAAAATAAATGTTTCAGTCACTCCAAAAATATTGGTTTGCATTTTACCTCATGCCAATATTTTTACAGAATGACAGGAACATTTTCTTGGACTCATTTGATGAGATTTAAATGTTGGTTATTTTTAGAGGTTTTCTGAGGCTTTTGAAAACTCCTCAATTCAAGTTTCATTTGAATTTAAACATGATGCATGGATGCAATGCCACTAGTTACAAGCAAGCTCTAGGGCTGTGACAGTGGGTTGCGTATATCATGTTCACCGTCCGCACTTGTGGGGGGAAGCCCTTCTGTCCCCTATTGTTCGGCGGCCGGGGCTCCTCCTCGTCATCGCTATGTAGACCCTTGTCATTGTTTTCGGCGTTTAACTTGCCTGCCTGCTTGAACACCCAACAATCCCTGTTGGTGTGGTTGGCTGGTTTTTCGGGGGTGTCGTGTATCTGGCACGAGCGATCGAGTATTCGGTCCAAATTGGATGGGCCCGGAGTATTTCTTTTGAATGGCTTTTTCCACTGACCGGGTATAGAGCCTCCGAATCCGACATTAACTGCCGTATCCTCAGCATTGTCGCCGTTAATGCGGTGCTTTTGCTTGTTGCAACGCGACCTGCCAATGTTGTCCTTGGTATCCGAATTACCAGGGCTCTTGGTCATGTTATTACTACGAGCTAGCCAGCTGTCTTCTCCCGCGCAAAAGTGGGTCATGAGTGTTGTGAGGGCTGCCATGGATTTCGGCTTTTCCTGTCCTAGGTGCCGGGCAAGCCACTCGTCACAGATGTTATGCTTGAAGGCTGCAAGGGCCTATGCGTCTGGACAGTCGACTATTTGATTTTTCTTGGTTAGGAATCGTGTCCAGAATTGTCTGGCCGATTCCTCTGGCTGCTGAATTATGTGGCTTAGGTCATCGGCGTCTGGTGGTCACACATAGGTGCCCTGGAAGTTGTCAAGGAATGCGGCTTCCAGGTCCTCCCAACAACCAATTGATTCTGCTGGCAAGCTGTTAAGACAATGCCGAGCTGGTCCTTTAAGCTTGAGTGGGAGGTATTTGATGGTGTGTAGATCATCGCCGCGGGCCATGTGGATATGAAGGAGATAATCCTCGATCCATACCGCCGGATCTGTTGTGTCATCGTATGATTCGATGTTTACGGGTTTGAAACCCTCGGGGATTTGATGATCCATTACTTCATCTGTGAAGCATAGTGGGTGTGTGGCGCAGATAATATATCACGACGTAGCTCAAATGAGCTTTGTCTCATGTGTTCGCCCCGGCCGGATTTGCCATATCCGGCATGACGGTTATCGTCACGTGTTGTGGGGCGCCCACGCGATCCGTAGATCGACCTTGTTTGCCTTGCCTTGTCCTCCAATATATCTCGCGGGTCTGGCGCGTTTCCCCGTGCCTTGTTATTTTTGGAGCGACGCCGGGGTGCGGCTTGAGCGGAGGGCCGAGAGGGCTCTCTATCACGGCCACAGGGTGGCCGGTCGTCCACATCATGCGCTGGTGATGTAGGTCTAGGTGCTTCCTCCTCTATTCGGGGTAGAAGCTTGCGTTTTGGGTAGCTCTTGGAGGGGCGCTCAAGTTCGTACTCTTCGGCTGCAAGGACTTCAGTCCATCTGTCGGCTAGCAAGTCTTGATCAGCTCTAAGCTGTTGCTTTTTTTTCTTGAGGCTGCTTGCCGTGGCCATAAGCCTGCGTTTGAAACGCTCTTGTTCGATGGGATCCTCAGGCACGACAAATTCGTCGTCGTCGTCGAGGATTGCCTCGTCTTCAGAGGGAGGCATGTAATTATTGTCCTCTACCTCTCTGTCTGCCGCTCTCTCATGAGGGCTGGTTTCTCCATCCTCCTGCGCTGAATCCTGATGGAGGGGATTGTCTTCGGCACTGTCCAGGGTGTTATTATCTCCCGTGCCAGAATCGTCGTGCTGTGGCGGGATTTAGAGTGGCGCCACTGACGCCGGCGCTTAGGCTGTTTCTTGGAGGGGTCATCCTCTGTTGTTCCATCGCCGTTCCCTTCTTTGGGGTGTCCACCATGTATATGTCATACGACAAGGTGGCCTTCCAGTACCCTGTAGGCGCTGGTTCTTGGTCGTCTCCTGCATCGGCGTCCATACCGTCGATGTCTTCGGAGTCGAAGTCGAGCATGTTGGTTAAATCATCGACGGTGGCTACGAAGTGGGTGGTGGGTGGGCTTTGAATTTCTTCGTCGTCCGCATCCCAAACTTGCTGACCATAGTCCGGCCGGGGCTCTCCTGATAAAGAGATAGACTTTAGTGAATTTAGAATGTCGCCGAAAGGCGAGTGCTGAAAGATGTCCGCGGCGGTGAACTCCATGATCGGCGCCCAATCGGATTCGATTAAGCGGTAGCGGAAGGTTGAGTCCGAGAGGAGTCGGCACCTTGGAGTCACGAGCCGCAAAGGACAGGTATGGTGTTCGCTCGATCGTCGAGAGATTGCAGCCCCGAGGCGTGTCCAGCCACCCGTCCTCGATTGGTGCAGTCGGCTCCAAACTAAGGGTCGGACGGACACCGGTGCGGCCTCCGTGGCACTGTCGACCGGCAGAGCTAGATCATGCCCTCGTGCGATGCAGGACGCATTGGCTGTGGCTCGAACCCGTCAAAGATCAAGTCTCCGCGACGTCGGCCGTGTAGTTCAAACTTCCAAATCTGACCTCATGGCCAGGGGCGTAGCTTTCGATCTGCTCCGGATGGCTGCGAATTGGCCCGTAGTGCAAAGCCGCCGAATACAAAGATCTGTCTGGGGAGAAAAGTCTCGCCCTGGACCGCATCGTTGTTGACGATCGGAGGAGCCATCGGGCCTAAAGATGACGACACAGAGGAACTCTCAATGAAAGCACCAATGTCGGTGTCAAAACCGCGGATCTAGGTAGGGGTCCCAACTATGCGTCTAGGCGGATGGTAACAGGAGACAAGGGACACGATGTTTTTACCCAGGTTCGGGCCCTCTCGATGGAGGTAAAACCCTACTCCTGCTTGATTAATATTGATGATATGGTAGTACAAGAGTAGATCTACCACGAGATCAGAGAGGCTAAACCCTAGAAGCTAGCCTATGGTATGATTATTGTTCGTCCTACGGACTAAAACCCTCCGGTTTATATAGACACAGGAGAGGGTTAGGGTTACATAGAGTCGGTTACAATGGGAGGAGATCTACATATATGTATCGCCAAGCTTCCCTTCCACGCCAAGGAAAGTCCCATCCGGACACGGGACGAAGTCTTCAATCTTGTATCTTCATAGTCCAGGAGTCCAGCCAAAGGTCATAGTCCGACCATCCGGACACCCCCTAATCCAGGACTCCCTCATACACTCTTATAAAATACATAAAATACACTCTTATAAAAAACAGAGTTGGTGATGATGGTGTGCCTGCCATCCTGCAATATAGGCCGTCCGATTTATATCTGACGGATAGGAAAGAAACTATGGCAATTTTGCAAAAAGGTACCCACACACCTCTCCACATTTGCAAATAAGGCCTTCCCTCGTTCATCATTTTCTCTCACAAGATAAACAAGTCATACAAATGCATCTTGATGTTACGTGCAACGCACGGGCATCTTGCTAGTAAGAATGAAAACAGACGACAAAAAAATATTTTGACGGTGGTTCGAAGTCATGACCGCGGGCACAGCGGACAAGGTGGCCTTGTATTGGTATGCTGAGCCGTCTGTTTTAACACACAGGAACTGGTGTGGTGATTATACACACATGCACGCATGCACACGAACTGCATCCACGCAACACTCACACAAACACATGCACCCACGCACACACGCAACACTCACACGTACACACGCAGCCACGCATGCACGCAACACTCACACGCACGCATGCATGCACACACCAGTACACCACATGACCAACACATACTCTCACGCTCAAGTGCTCAACCTACACGTGCATGCGCACACATCAGCCCCTGACAGACACATACACAACCAGGTGATTCCCGCGCACGGGTTGGAGCCTTGTCGCGCCTGCGTAAATTTGTGTTTATCTGACCTTTTCCCTATGTGAACTGACAGGTGGGACCCACAAGGAACATGGTCAATTTAACTAGTCAACATGTCGCCACACAGACTATTTGGCCGGTCAACAAAGTGCAATCCGAAGCTGAACTATGAGCAAGTGACCGGATAATCACCGCAAAACGTATATAGTGACCGTAATCAGCTTATTCTGAAGTTCGGTGACCGTATTACGCTTTTTTCTCTGTAGGCCCACCAAACTACATCTCTACACGTTCTCGCATGTTACATCTAACAACTATGCAATACAGCACTACTACTACACTCTAACACAATAAATCATATGTGTTTTTAGTTTTACTAGATATCATATTGTTACTTATAATTATTCAGTTTGCATACATTAAAATTGCCTTTGAAATGTATGGCCAGTATCATCTACCTCGTGGGAAAAATCCCGCCCTTTCCTGTTTAATCGGGTTTGTATCGATGGATCGTGCGAAACAACAAAATTATAGTACTATACAGTACAAGTGACAGTTCACTGGGCCGTCGTATCGTCTACTCCTCCGTCGTAAGAGTGGGCGCTTCGCTTTCATAAATCTTCTAGTCCCTTTCGCCGACATGTGGGACATCAAGCTACGGGTCCATGTGCCATACCGAATACTGATGCGAGCAGCCGGGTGAAGCACCCAGTCATGGCGCCGGCGTAGTAATGAGCAATGAGGCGTCAAATCACAAAGCTGCACCTTTCCCGATTAAGTTGGAGGGACGAAGTAATAATGCTAAAGTTGGAGGGACGAAGCAACCATCATTTCACTCGTTGCTGAATCGCTTCTCCTCATCTTCTTCAACTTAACCACGGTTGCTTCGCCATTGTTCGCCTCATGTGGGACGCGGATCGGCTTGGTAAAGCAATCGACACGTGGGACCGCATGTTAGCAAACCGCCATCCGCGCGGCAAAATCACCTCCTTTTTACTAATCTTGATTCTATAATTTTTTAGAGCAATATAATTGAGATTTGTATAGATAGCACACAAGAGCAAAACCAAGTGGTACGGTTAAGGGCACCCACAATGTGTAGCCAAATGTGAAAATAGCTTTTGGCATCGTGGGAACCATTGTGGACGGTGTTGCCAAAGCCAAAAAGATGGAACCAAAGCTCCCTGATTGATTGATTGAAGGAATATAAAAATGCAACGTCTCTCCTCTTTCTCCCATGCTTGGACGCATGTAGTACAGTATAGAGCATAGAGTCTACTCCCTTGTCCCTTCTATCACAAATCACAAAGTAGTGAGGCGTCAAATCACAAAGCACGGATGAAGCAACCATCATTTCACCCTTCGCTGAATCCGCTTCTCCATCGTCTTCTTTGAGAAACCATCTCACCGCACTAGTACTCTTAGTAGTAGTACTAGTAAAGGACTTCCTGGATGCAAATAAGGCAGTTGTCTCAGCTTGCAGGCGGCACTTGCGAACGACTTACCGTGGTCTCCCTCAATGGTGTTCTCCATCTAATGCACTTCGCCAAACCACAAAAAAAATCATCGACGTCACCGCAATGGGGAAGGAAGTCAAATATAGTTACTACCTCCATTTTTTGTACACAAGGCCAGTATTATCAAAATTACAATTTGCAAAGGGACACTAACACTAATCGAGGCAAAATGGATGGGGTTAGCAACCAAGGACATTAATATCCCCTGCATGCATGCGGAAGTGAGAAGGTTGGTTTGCATGGCGCTGCATTAATCAAGCGACGAGGAGTGAGATGGTTAGCTCTTTGGTATTTCAAAAAAAAACGCATTCATTGACACGTGAAACGAGGATTTGTATCGATTAAATCCCGCGAAGGAAAACCCCGCCTTTCTTTTTTAACACTAGTACTCCTAGTACGTACGTACTTATCCTGTTTGGGTCTAGGCCTTGCATTGCCAAACTTCGCCACACATTTTTGCCAAGCTTGCCTAAAGTTTTCAAAATGAGAAGGAGGTACACTTGCGCATGGCTGTCGCGGTCGCACCACACCCTCACATGGTCGCTCCTGCACGCCGCGGTCGCACCGCACCCTCACACAGTCGCTCCTGCACGCCGCAAACCCAACCAAGGGAACACACCCTCACTGACACGTGCTGTCGCATGTGAACAAACCAAACTCAGCCATCCTATCGTTGACACATAATTTTCGTTCATAGAGTATGTTTATCCAACCGCATGTTGGGGAGTATCCGTAAGGCCCGTGCGGTGGTCTGTTGGGGAAGAAGAAGAGGTGAGGAAGAATGAAAGAAGGGTTAGGAGACGTAGGATATTCATCCAACCGCCTGAAATGGTAGACTGACCCAAGTCAGGCGACTTGCATAACAAATATAGTACAGTATGTTTTTACACAGCAAAAGATCCATAAAAACAAAAACATAAAGAAAAACTATCACTGCTCACGGAAAGAGACGGCCTCGTCGTCTTTGGCTGCCGGCGCGAACCAGCCCTCACTACCGACGTGTGTCTCCGCACCGTGGTTGTCCTCGGCCTGCAGCTACTTGTTCAAGAGGAGTGTGTGGGCGCTCTGCACGGACGTGAGCACAACCCGATTCAAGTCGAGGACGTCCGGTTCCGCCTGCATGAGGGCCTTGATGGCAGCGGCATCTGCGCGCTCCGCGTCGAGTCGAGCCTCCGTCGCCCGATTCAAGTCCAGGACATCTGGTTCCACCTGCAGGAGGGCGTCGATGAGAGTGGCATCCACGCGCTCTGCGTCGAGTCGAGCCTCTGCCGCCCGGTTCATGTCCAGGACATCCTGTTCCGCCTGCAGGAGGGCCTCGATGGCAGCGGTATCCGCGCGCTCCGCCTCAAGTTGAGCCTCCGCCGCCCGGTTCACATCCATGACATCCGGTTCCGCCTGCAGGAGAGCCCCGATGGCAGCAGCATGCGCGCGCTCCGCATCGAGTTGAGCCTCTGCCTCCCGGTCCTCCTTTAGTATCGCCATGTTGAATCGCTGGTCCGCCTGCACCATGGGGGACTCGGACGCCGACACGAAGTCGACGTCCATCGTCTCATACCCATCGGGGGCCTTCTGCGCCGCGACCTCCGCAATGAACATTGGATCGGCTTCCTCCTCCTCGTAGCTTGGCTCCAGAAAACTCGGGGATTGGCCCGCCGCAAAGCGAGCTTGGGAACAGAGGTCTGTGGCGCCGACCGCCGCCGCAATTTCTGCGCGGCGCTCCGGCGTCAGCATCTTGTAGTAAGTGATCTTGCGGCACACCATGGCTTTCCGGCGAACTAGGGGATGCTTGATGCGGGCTAGGGTATTGAAAGGTGGGGGAATGGGCTGGAGATTGGTGTGGTTTTAGGGCAGTGGCTGGCGTAGGCCGAGCAGCGAAGGTTCTGGTGTGAATAGTGGTTCCGGTGACGACCGGTCAATCGGTTTTGACTGTACATCGCTCTTGTCGCGTTCGCGTTGCAGCCCGGCACGGTGGACCCTCCACGTCGCTCACCGAATGGAACTCGCTTCGTCTTGCGTTTTCGCTCGCTTGTGGGACCGTAGTTGAGAGCAAACCGACGCCCTCCCCTCCCCACCCGCGTCATTTATTATACCACCACTCCCTCCGTTTTATGCGGAGTAAATAAAATAGAGGAGTATACTACGGATGACGATCCTCGACGTGGCGAACCCATTGAGTAACTGACATACGGGGCCTAGCAAGCATGGGATCCGCCAAGAAGTGACCGAAAGGGAGGGTAAGGCAGGGATACCTACGTCAGAGGATCCACTTCCACTATACTACTTTGACCAAATGTTAGAGTAATAATATATGACATGCAACTTACACAAATGTTAGAGTAATTATATATGACATGCAACTTACACAAAGCATACATGGTCTAATGCGTTTTTCGAGGCTAACTTTGACCAGATGTTAGAGTAATAATATATGACATGCAACTTACATAAAGCATACGGTCAATTTTTTATGTGAAAGGAGTTTCCAATGATATAATTTTCACATTATACATCTCATGTACTATTAATCTTGTCAATAGTCAAATTGGAAACCATCTCGAGTACAAATCTAGAGTGCGTATTGAATCTAACAATATTGATTGGGCATTGTTGAATGTTCATACCTTTTTTATCATAGTAGAGATAGTTTGACTACACATAAAACTTATATGTAAAGTAGAAAGGATAGGAGGGAGTATATTGTACGTTCAAAAGCGAAGCGAACATTGAATACCCTTTATATATGATTTGCGGATGCTATGATCACGGTTCAAAATTTTGAATCCGCTTAGGTATCACGTGCCCCACTCGTTCCCTCTCGATTTCATCTCGAGGTCCGGAGATCTATTGAAAGAGGACTAGGGTGGGTACATGCAAATGATACTTGGCGGAATGTTCAAATGAGGCATGCGGAGGATGGACTCATCGAGGGCGACATGATCGATGGAGAAGAGGGTTGGAGAGGAATGATAAATAAGCAAACGCCACATGATTAAACTTGAACGGCTCAAATAAACAATAAGTTGTCTCGCTTGGCCTACATAGTGAAAGGCCTAATGTGCAACGCGAGCACCGGCCTTTCGAATATGGCCGGAAAACAGGGAAACCGACATGTGGGGCACACCCGTCGGGACGATGTAGCGCAGACTAGTCCAATGGAGGGGCTGGCCCACGACCTCCTCGCCACCGACAACCGTTCATGTGGGTCGTTGGGGCCAACAACGGGGCGCAGCTCCAGCACCGCCCCTGGACACGGCGACTGCGGTGAGCGACACACTCATATCGTCGCTAGACACGGTCGATTTCAGTGTGCCGAGGGTGGCGTTAGTGTTGTGGCACGACCAATGATATGTTTGGTTTGTGCCCAAGGTTGCCCCATCAAAGCATTGGGTAGCCAAAATTTTGGTTGAGGTATTGGTTGCCCATGATTTGGCCGACATTGGCAAGAAAAATGAACTAGAGTTGGCTAGAGTTCATTGGCATGCCAAAGAAATGGCAATCATCCAAACAAAGACCAATCTTTGGGTCATGACCAAAATTTTGGTTGAGGTATTGGTTGCCCATGATTTGGCCGACATTGGTAAGAAAAATGAACTAGAGTTGGCTAGAGTTCATTGGCATGCCAAAGAAATGGCAACCATCCAAACAAAGACCAATCTTTGGGTCATGACCAAAATTTTGGTTGAGGTATTGGTTGCCCATGATTTGGCCCATATTGGCAACAAAAATGAACTAGAGTTGGCTAGAGTTCATTGGCATGCCAAAAAAATGGCAACCATCCAAACAAAGACAAATCTTTGGGTATGACCAAAATTTTGGTAAGGTGCACTTTGGCCACAATCCAAACACACCCCAACACCCGGCTCGTCGAGGATGCACGGGGCGCCGCGACACGTCCGCGGAGTGGTGTAGCGCGGCCAACTGCATCCTCTGGACCTGAGACCATGCCGGGTCATCTTGCTTTTCCAATGACATGCGGGGATCACATTTGAGCAAAGGGCATCTCCAACGTTGCCACGACCGTAGCTGACTACCCTGGCACACCAAAGCCCTCGTCCCTCGCGCCGTTGCGTGGTACGTTCCAGCTGGCGCCAGCTGCCCGCATTCATGCCATCCGTTCGTATGTCGTTGTTAAGAGGCTCGGTGCCCGAGGAACCATCTCCGATGAATTAATGACGCACCCGGACGCTTGGCCTCACAGGAATGCGCTACTTAAAGCGGCAACGCCAAGCTAACCTCCACACTATAGCGCATCGTCCTCCTACCTGGCACCACATCCGCCATGACCGCAAGTGCGAACGCTCTGCGGGAGAGCTTGTCTTCGGGGATGAAGCTCGAGGTCGCCGCCCTCGCTCAAGTCGCCTCTCGCGACGCAATAATGGCGTAGCCGGACGCGGAAGCGGCCGCACAAGCGGTGGCCACACTGGCGGCCGACGATGGGAGACCGTCAGCCACGCGTCCTACTTGCCGCCGTCCAACGTCCGACACCGCCGAGGTCGGGGGCTCCTCCGAGGATGAGTAGGGCATGGGAGGCGGCAGGGCATGGTGTGCCAACTGGCTGGTCCGTATCCCGTGTTCTACTCTTCCTCGCCGGTGACCGCACCTTCACTTCACGGATCTTGAACCCCGCCCCCGTACATAGAGATCGCAGATGGAGGATGTCGGTCGCCGCCATAGAATAGGTTTAGGGTCGGGTTTCTTTTATTTTTCTGTCCTATAAAAGTTGGAAATGTAATGAAAATCTGCTGCGTTTGCATTAATCTCGGCCGGTGTATATGAACTTTCACAATAATATACATATTGTGGGAGTACTAGCAAGATGCCCATGCGTTACACGGAAGATCAAGATCGTGTGGGAGAAAAGGATGAACGAGGGAAAGCCTTATCTGCAAATGTGGAGAGGAGTGCGGGTAAATTGTCATAGTTTCCTTCCTATCCGTTAGATATAGATCGGACGTCCTATATTGCAGGATGACAGGCACACCGTCATCACCAACTCTGCTTTTTATTGAGCCGAGACAAATCTAAAAAACCCAACTAAGCCAACCTCCCAGCATATCGCGCGGGAAAAGACCCGGCCGCGCCGTTTTAGTCGGGATTACCGGATTACTAGTAGTAGTATCGATGGATCACGCGAAGCAACAATTTTTTTTTGAGGGGGCGAAGCACCTACTAGTTTAAAAGGAAAAAGGCGTTACACTCACAGCACTCCTGTCGCGGTCGCATTGCACCCCACACACGTTCGGTCCTGCACACGGCTCACGCAAACGGAACTCGCTTCGGCTTGCCTCTTCACTGACACGTGGGACTGCACTTGGAGAAATCGACCATGCGCCAAACTCCCCCCGCCCACCGCGCTAAAATCCTCCCCCCCCCCCTACACAAAAATTCCCCCCAAATCCGATTCAACCACCCTTTGGCCAAATATTCCCCAAACCCCGCTCCCCCAGTCCCCCCTCCACTCCATTCGCTCCGCCAAAGCCGCCCTCCCTGCCGTGCCGATATGTCGGTGCCGCAGATCGTCGAGGGGACGCACGGCGATCCTCTCACTCCCACAGTACGCTCTCATAGACTACCGTCCTCTAGCCGCGCCGCTACCTCTGGCTACGTTCTTGTGGAGGTGCACGGCGGTCAGATTCTCCCACGGTACGCGCATTCTAGACTGAGGCCCCGTTCATGTCGGTGTAGCGTTGAATGTTAGTTGATAGACGCTGTTAATCTCACTGTTTGCCGAAGTAGTTTACTGTCAATATGCTCTACTTAAGAAGCTTCCTTGCCCTGTTCTACACTCAATCTGCTTAGCTGAGATGGCATGCCAAGGCCGATTAGTTGCTAAAATATGTTGCCATATATTTATTGTGACGTAGATTGCCATGGTCTAGTAGCCAATCTGTTAGGTGAAATAGCTCTACACCGTTTTATACTCGATCTTTGTTGCTGTTATGGCCTTCGATAGTTTGATGGCTGTGTGTTCGGCCTCATTGACTGCTGAAACAACCTGCCATAATTTAGCACCCAAATCTGTTTGCTGAATTAGCTCTACAATATTTTGTTACTTAGATCTGCTCGTCCAAATATCTTGCCATAGCTTTAGACATCGACCTAGGTATTTTTTTCTGGACTTCATAAAAAAGCATATATGTTTTACCTATAATATCTAGTAGAAGAACTAATTTGTATGTCTAACAGATGGACATGACTTGGATAACTTCTAAGATTCTCCGCTGCATATGTCGAGGGGGTTGAAAACTTCATGAACTTTATCAGAGCTGAGTACGGTGGTCCGAAATCAGATGTGCTCTGCCCGTATAGCAGTTGTATGAATTCAGTTACAAGACCCCAGTCAACTGTGCAAAATCATCTACACTTGTATGGGATGTCGGTCACATATACTAGGTGGGTTCATCATGGTGAAGCTATGAACGTCAATGTTATTGACTACGTGGAAGCAGCAGATCACCATCTTGATCTGCCTGATGCTCAGGTGGAAGAGGAGGAGGAGGTGGTGGTGCCGGATCCAGTGAGTTTGACCAACATTGAAACAATGCTACGGAATGCTCGTGCATTCCGTGAACTTTCACATGCAGAAGAAAAATGGTGGGCCCGCATGTTGGAACAATGCAACGTTGCTTTCGCCCTAGGAAATAAGCTGTCAGTATTCTCAGCTATGGTCACCTTTCTTCAGGTGAAGACATCTGAGCGGATGACCAACAAATCATTCGATGCGATGTTGGCTGCTTTCCGCAAATCTTTCCCAGATCGTCTGAGCTGCCACACACCTACTGATAAAATGAAGAATTTCCTTCGATGCGGTTGGAATTGGATATGATATGATCCATGTTTGTAAGAATAATTGTGTTCATTCGGAAGGATTATGCCAACTTAAGTGAATGCCCGAAATGCAAATCATCAAGATGGAAAGATGGCGATCTTGTGAAGAGGATTCCTCATAATGTTCTGAGACATTTTCCAATTACACCAAGATTGCAGAGGTTGTTTCATGATGCTGAAAGAAGAGAGGATGTACTGTGGCATTCTAGGAACCAGGAGTACAGAGATCAGAATGTAATGAGCCATCCATCTCATGGTAGTGAGTGGAAAAGCTTCAATGATAAAAACAAAGAGTTTGTTGTTGACCCAAGAAACATTAGACTTGGCTTAGCTTCAGATGGATTTAACCCATTTGGCCACCAGAGCGCCACATATAGCATGTGGCCAGTGCTTGTTATCCCTTACAACATGCCTCCAAATGTCTGCACCAAAGAATCAAACTACATGATGGCCTTGCTCATCCCAGGTCCAAAATGTCCTGGAAAGGATTTTGATTTGTTCATGGAGCCTCTTGTGGAGGAACTTCAACAGCTATGGAAGGGTGTTCTCACTCGAGACCTATATAGCAGCCCACCAGCTGATTTCTTTCTGCGTGCTATTGTAATTTGGTGCATCCATGACTATTCGGCTTTGGGCACTATGTCGTAGGCGACGACTCATGGTTACAATGCATGTGTTCGCCATGACAGAATCATTGTCATCGCAATACTTAGCAAGATCTGTTACATTGGACACCGCCGTTTCCTTCCCAAGGACAAGCCGCATCCTAGAAAATACCGAAGACATGTGTTCAATGCAAAGCATGAAAACCGTGATGCGCCAAAGAGGCTCACCGCCGATGAGTTGCAAGTGGAATTAGAGAAGGTCAGGCATATTACACCAGGAAACCATCCTGGTAATGGTAGCGGGAAAAGGAAGCATGGCACGGTAGAAGAGAGATTATTGTTTACCCGCAGGTCCACTTTGTGGGACTTGGAGTATTGGAAAGATTTGGATCTGCGGCATAATCTTGATGTGATGCACATCGAGAAAAATATATGTGACAGCATTATCGGCACACTTCTTAACATTGAAGGCAAGACGAAAGATACCTTAAAATCTAGGATTGATTTGACACACCTGGGTATCAGAAAGGATTTGCAGGTGCAAGATGAAGGTAAACCATGGGATATGGCACCAGCTGTGTGCGTCTTGGACAAGGTAAAAAGAAAATAATTCTGCGAGGTCTGTCATGTGTGAGATTCCCACATGGATTTTCTTCCAACCTGAAAGGAGAGTCGGTCTGAGATGGAAACAAGGTACAAGGGTTGAAAACTCATGACTACCACGTCCTACTTCAAAGGGTTTTACTGTTATCCTTAGAGGATTGGGCTGCCCGACTTATCTGAGCGATTGCAGAGTTGGGACAATTCTTGAGGGAACTCTGCAGAGAAATATCAGGATAGATGCTTTGGGCGTCTTAGAGACAAGATACCAACTATCCTATGCGACCTTGAGAAGATATATCCTCCAGCCTTCTTTGATGTGATGGTGCATTTGGCTGTTCATCTACGATGAGGCACTACTTAGAGGTCGATGACAGTATGGCTGGATGTACCCTATTGAAAGGCGGCTAGGCACTTTCAAGGGCTATGTTAGGAACAGAGCTAGACCGAGGGTTCCATTGCAGAGGCCTACATTGCTCTGAAGCGTTGACATTCTGCTCAAAATACATTGAAACAGCTGATCAACTTAGCAAAGAGGTGAGTGAAGACAATCCGGGCTCAATGTTTTCGATTATTCATTCGAGTTACGTGGAAGAGTCGACAAGAGGACAAACCTAAAGATTTGGACAAAATGGTTTGGTATGTGTTGAATAACTGTCCTGAGATACTACCTTATATCAAGTAAGTGCAGTGCTGGAGCTTATACATCGTAATCTCCTAAACTTGCAGCACATTCTTATATATTTAGATGTTTGACACGATCACTATGTTGTGCAGCATCTACAAAGTGGAGTTACTGCCGCAAAATCCAAGAAACATTGACAAACAAATTATGGCAGGATTTGCGAAATGGTTCAAGAACCATGTAAGCTTTTGAAGTGCACTGTCAGTTTTTTAATATATTGAGTACATAAGATGAACAGCTTGTCTATTTTCTAACCATAGGTTAAGAAGATGTGGGAGGATGGGCAGGCAGTTGATGATGCCCTTTACTCACTAGCAACGGGTCCTGATACTCGGGTAAGACATTATGAATCCTGCGTTATTGGAGATGTGCGCTACAACACCCTTGCACGAGACGAAGGCAGGAAGACACAAAACAATGCCATCATGAGCACGGATACGTATTACAAAGAGACAACTGAAATGTATGCTAACATAACACACATTGTTCAGTTGCAGTATATCTCCAGTTTCGAGGATTATCGGTGTGTGGTTCTATTGTGCTGTCGTTGGTATAACCTGTTTTCCAGGATCGCAAAACCCAGAGCTGATGATTATTTCAAATCCATCAATGTCAAGGCGGCGTACCAGACCAAGTAGCCTTTTATTTTGGCAAATCAAGCAACACAGATATTTTTCTTGGAAGACACATTTGCACGTAGCGATGACTGGAGAGTATTGCAAAGGTTTGAGCAGAGGAATTTGTTTAATGAAGTTGCACAACAAGATGATGCTTACACTGCTCCTGATGTACAAGATAACACTGATGTTCCTAATATCTTTGAGAACCATCACGTCAATGACGCCGTGAAAAGATTGCTGTCGTCTTTGTGGACATACAAGAGTTGATCAAGAAGAAGCCAACGTTCGAGGGCGTTGAGGACGAAGAAGAAGATGACACCATGGGGAATTACGATTTGACCGATACACATGGCGAAGATGTTGACGCTGCTGCTGCGGATGATGATTACATTGCTTTTGTCGATTTGCACGTCGAAGGCGTTTTTATCTACTATGTGAAATTGTGTTTGCTATGACAACTGAAACCTGATGAACATGTTGTTTAGTATTTTGATGTGAGAACATCACTTGTTATGTATGCTGATTTGTGTTTGGTGATTGTATGACAACTAAAACATGATGACATTGTTGTTTAGTTGTACTCATATTTGGCTGTGAAACTTGAATTTGATGACATAGTTTGCTGTTGGACTGCAATTTGCTCGACGTCTTCGAATGAGAACAAAGCTGACCTGACAGGGCCTCTGCTATTTATTTATTTATATGAGCAAAAGGGGATACCCCCTGATTTCCGTTAATAGAAATCATTAGATGTTCACAACACTACGCCCAGCCTGCTACACAGGTTTCATTCATTACTAGTTTCAGCAAAGTGCTCATGTCGTAGCCCTTTGAATACATCACGAAAGTGCTACATACACTGCAAATAAAGAGACAATCATCCTCTGAGCACATCGATTTTGCCCATTATCTTCACAAGCTCTTTCATCTCCTCATTCTTTGTCAAGGTCGTTCAGCAGCTGTTGCTTGGCCATGATCGGAGGAACTGCATCTTTAACCTTCGCTCTGCATCTTCCTCTTCTGCCGTTCCTTGATTATTTGTCCAACACCCCAACCTGCTGGTATTGGGATTCCTCGGCTAACCAAATAATCAGCGAGTTGCATTCCCCACATCAACAACTTCCGAAATACAAATCACACGAATCTTCTCTTTTCTGCATGAATCAAATTGGAAGATCATCAACCAAACTATTAAAAAAATCAGCAACTGAAAGCAGCAGAACAACACTTAAACATATTATTACCCCATGATTCGGGCATTTGTGGAAGACTCAGCCAGGGTTGCGGATTGTGGTTGAGACGTGACGGATGACTCTGCGTGATTTGCAGCAGTGGCACCACACCAACGGCAGCGGTTTGCTATGAGCAATCGGCTGTGGTGCACGTGCCGGCGGGGGTGTGATGAGACCCACAGGCGATGGTACGGGTGGCGACTTGGCGCATATCTGGTTGTTGCCTGCTGAAGAGTAGGTGGACGAGCAGCCAACGAACATGGTTGCTGCTGCCAGAGCTTCTGATGCTAGGCAGAGTAAGTAGAGAAGAGGAGAAGCGAATGTTGGATATGTTAGTTTCATTACTTGCAGAGTAGCATAGCACCATATATAGTCATAGTCTAGGTTTTGATTCGAACCAGCTACAGGAGCACGTCTTTCTTTTTTCTAAAACTCGGGAACGTCTCTCTACTGGTACACTAGCTTGTTCTGTACGCCTTCCCAAGTCTTTGATTTTCTTTCCCTTTTTTGCGAGGAAGGAAGGAGGACAAAATTGAGAGTTCCTCGGACTCGAACCCAAGACCTCTCGGTTGAAAATCAAGGGTGCTAGTCACTTATGTGGCGAACGTTCCCTGTGAGGAGGACGACAGACGAACGCATTTTCCTCCCAGTTTTCTTCCTATATATAAAAAAGTATGCTAATTGGTGTCCGCTTAGTCAAAAAACGATTGTGCCAACCTTGACCGTTGGATTGACATTCAACGTCTGTCGCGTTTCTTCAGTCTCTTCTTCCTCGAGCCGCCAAAGCCAAACCAGCGCCGGCGGGACCGCTGCTCCCGCCTCCCACGGCTGGTTGTGATCTTCCCCGGCTCCTATTCATTCCCGTCCGAGGCCTCACCTTCGTCCTCCGCCTTAGTTCACTCGCCGTGGCGCCGCCCTCCGGTGTTGTCAACATGGTCAACAACCGAGAGGAATAAGGAGATGAATGTACATGGTGAGGATGACAGTAGGGAACCAGCAGCGCGTGCAGTAATTTTGTTTTTTCGGGACGGAGAAGGGTATCAACTGGGTTGTGCGGGACCCGTGGCCCGTCTAGCCCATGCTTTTATTTCATATGTTTAGCACATGACCAACCCAATTTGTTTTTTTCCTTTCTGAAAAATGGCTAGCCGGCTATTTTGTTTTTTGCAGAATAACCAACATAGGCCTACTTGCTTTTCTACGCCTCTTTGGCCGGAAATCTTTCAAGGCGAGGAGGATGCATTTGCCCAGAAAATGGGCTATAAGTAATAAGAAATGGGCTATAAGTAATAAGAAATGGGCTATAAGTAATAATAAATGGGCTGTAAAATGAAAAAATACAGCAAACAGGCAATTAGTTCCAAAATACTGTTTTCTTTCGGATTTTGATATTTTAAATTTCATTGTTTTGTAAAGGGTAAAATTTCATTGAATTTAAATTAAGGTATATTTAGATTTAAAATTAATTTGAATCTGGCTAGAAATTTGGGTTGTATGCTGTTTGGGACAGATTTGGAGGCTGACTTGTGGGTCTACTAGGTTGATGTGTACTTTGGCTTTGTCAACTTAGTCCACAAGCGATTCAAGCAGCGATGATCGTTGGATGTTAATCCAGCGGCCGTTCTTCTTCAATATCGATCTTCTTGCTCCGGCCGCCCAAACCAGCTCGGTGGGACTGCTGCTCCCGCCTCCGTGGCGGCTGTCTTTGCTGCCTTACAGCCTCACCGCCCCACCCTACTTCATTGCTAGCCAGGCCATTCCTCTACTCACCCACACCTCCTGTTATTTTCCGGCGACGGCAGCCGGACCAGTAAGCCCTCGTACTCCCCACCGCGTGGGCAACCATTGTCGAGTCTTCCCCGGCTCCGTGTCGTTCCCTTCCTAGGCCTCGCCGTCTTCCACCGCCATGGTGCTCTCGGCGCGGCCTGGTCAACGTGGTAAACGAACGACATCCATCGGCCGTGGACTGTACGCGCAAAATAATGATTCCTCCACCTGACAGCTGGGACCCACCGGAAGGGCCTCTGTATTTCGCGAAAAAAACATTCCTCCCGCTGACATGTCGGACCCACTAGCTATATCTTCGCACACAAGAAAGTGCCTCCTTATTACGCACAAAAAAAATGAATACCCACCCTGCTAGTTGGGACCCACCATAGTGGGAGGATGACTTGTGGGCCAACTAAGTTGACGGGGACGGAGGGCTTTGTCAACTTAGTCAATATGAACGATTCTAGCTCCAGTGACCGTACGATGTCCATCCAACGGCCGTAGTGCTTCTTCAACCTCTGGTCTTCTTGCTCCAGCCGCCCAAAGCAGCGCCGGTCGTGCCGCATGCTCCTGCCTCCCGTGGCCGGCTGCGCTGCCGCGGAGGCCTCACCGCCCCTACTATTCCCACCGCTGGCCAGGCCCTGCAGCGACGACAGCCTCACACCGCAGCCAAACCAGTGAACCCTCATACTCCTCTTTGCGCGGGCTTCCACTGTCGCGTCTTTCTCGGCTCCGCGTCGTCCCCTTCCTAGGCCTCGCCGTCGTCCACCGCTGTGGTGCTCTCGGCGTGGCCTGGTCAACATGGTCAAGGAACGACTTCCATCGGACGTGGACTGTACATGGAGAGGCTGACAGCTGGGTCCACGGGTGCAGCAAGGAAGTGCCTCCTTATTACACGGAAAATAATGATTCCTCCACCTGACAGCTGGGACCCACCGGATGGGCCACTGTATTTCGCAGAAAAAATGTTTCCTCCTGACTGCTGGGACCCACCAGCTACACTTTCACATGCAAGGCAGTGCGTCTGGGCAATAAAACAAAACGATTCGCCCACCTGACTGCTGGGACCCACCAGCTACATCTTCGCAGGCAAGGAAGTGCCTGAGAGTCGGGACCCACTTGGTCGAGCGTCGTGGCGTTGTCATCCTGGTCGCGAATGTATGCGTACATCTTGGTCGATGTAAGCGGCGCGCGGCGTCGTAGTAGAGGCGGCGCATGTAGCATGTACTGCGTCGTCAGTGACGAGGTGCAAGAAAAAAATATGGCACGTGTATGTACATCTGGCGAGGTCTCGGCGCCTACTACGGCGTATCGCACGGCCGGGACTTCGTGTACATGGCTGGGTGAACGGAGAAACAACGTCGTCGTTGTGTTCATGGGGAGAACAGCGGAATGCGTCGTGTTCATGGGGAAACAGCGGAATGCGTAGTGTTCGCCGGGAGAGCAGCGAGCGTGTAGGAGCCAACGGCTTGGGCCGGAACAAGCGATGGAAATGAGGCCTAGCGTACCGCAGAAGCGGAGAAGCGGCCTTGTGTTCGTTGCGCCACGTTCGGAACGGGTCCTATTGATCGGGAGGGTGTGGCGTGCCGCCAAAGCGGAGAAGCGGACCTCCCTACGGTCGAAGCAGGGGTCTGTTGATCGGGAGGGTGTGGCGTACCGCAAAGCAGGCCGAAAGCGGACCTCCTACGGTCAAAGCAGGGTCTGTTGATCGGGAGGGTGTGGCGTACCATAAAGCGGATGAAACGGACCTCCTACGGTCTAAGCAGGGGTCTGTTCGCCGGGAGGGTATGGCGTGCCGCAAAGCAGGACTCCACGGGATCTTGTTCATCTCCACCGTCGACCTCCTCCAGCCTCCACGGGCTACCGTCAACCTCCTCCAGCCTCCACGGGCTCCTGTTCATCCAGCCTCCACCGCGCTTACTCCACGGCTCTTGTTCAACCACCCCTCCACCGTCTCTGTTCATCCAGCCCTCCACACCACGGGGTCTGTTCAACCACCCCTCCACGGGCACCCCTCCACCGTCTCTGTTCATCCAGCCCTCCACACCACGGGTCCTATTCATCTAGAGGCAAATGCCATCGCTCACTTTGTTCATCAACTCCCCACCCCCCCATAGCGCTCCGAGGGAGTCTGGACTAGGGGTGTCCGGATAACCGAACTATCATCACGGCGGACTCCAAGATTATGAAGATACAAGATTGAAGACTTCGTCCGTGTCCGGATGGGACTTTCCTTGGCGTGGAAGGCAAGCTTGGCGTCGGATATGTAGATCTCCTACCATTGTAACCGACTACTGTGTAACCTTAACCTATCCGGTGTCTATATAAACGGAGGGTTTTAGTCCGTGGGAGGAACAACAATCATACCATAGGCTAGCTTCTAGGGTTTAGCCTCCTTGATCTCGTGGTAGATCTACTCTTGTACTACCCATATCATCAATATTAATCAAGCAGGAGTAGGGTATTACCTCCATCGAGAGGCCCAAACCTGGGTAAAAACATCGTGTCCCTTGTCTCCTGTTACCATCCGCCTAGGCCGCAGATTTGGGACCCCCTACCGAGATCCGCCGGTTTGACACCGACATTGGTGATTTCATTGAGAGTTCCTGCGTATGCGTCACCTATAGGCCCGATGGCTCCTACGATCATCAACAACAGCGCGGTCGGGTGAGACTTTTCTCCCGGACAGATCTTCGTATCGGCGGCTTTGCCTGCGGGCCAATTAAGCAGCCATTTGGAGCAGATCGAAAGCTTCGCCCTGGCCATCAGGTCAGATTTGGAGTTTGAACTATCGGCCGATGTCGCGGAGACTTGATCTTGACGGATTCAAGCCGCAGCCGAGCGTGCCGCCTTGTCTCGATGGGTATGATCTAGCTCTGCCGCGAGCAGTGCCACAGGCCGCACCAACATCCGCTCGACCCTCAATCGGAGGCGGATTCCTCGATCGAGGGCGAGTGGTTGGACAAGCGCCTTGGGGCTACAATCTCTCGGCGATTGAGCGAACTCCATCCCTGTCGCTGCGAAGACCACGACTCGGTGTCGGACTCCTCTCCGGACTCCAAACCCTCCGCGCCCCTGCCAATCGATTCCGATTGGGCGTCGGTCATGGAGTTCACTGCCGCAGACATCTTTCAGCACTCGCCCTTTGGCGACATCCTGAATTCACTAAAGTCTCTCTCTTTATCCGGAGAGCCTTGGCCGGACTACGGACAGGAAGGTTGGGATATGGGCGATGAAGAAATTCGCGCCCACCCACCACCCACTTTGTAGCCGTCGGCGATTTAACCGACATGCTCGACCGACTACGAAGACATCGGCGGTATGGGCGGCGATGCGAGAGGCAGCGAAGACCCGGTGCCTACGAGGCTTTGGAAAACCACCTCGTCATCGACATATACATGGTGGACATCCCAAAAGATGGGAGCAGCGATGGAACAACGGAGGATGACCCTCAAGAAGCAACGAAGCGCCCGGCGTCGGTGGCGCTGCTCTAAATCCCGCCTGATAAAGCGGTGATTCCGGCACGGGAGATAATAACACCGGACAGTGCGAAGACAACCTCCTCGGCGGGACTCGGCGCGGGAGGAGGAGAAGCAAATCCGCTGAACAAGTGCGGCGAAAGAGAGGTCGAGGATGATAATTATGCGCCTCCCTCCGAAGATGAGGCAAGCCTCGACGACGACGAATTCGTCGTGCCTAAGGATCCCGCCGAACAGGAGCGTTTCAAACGCATGCTCATGGCCACGGCAAGCAGCTTCAAGAAAATGCAGCAACAGCTTAGAGCTGACCAAACCTGGTAGCTAACAGATGGACTGAAGTCCTTGCAGCCGAAGAGTATGAACTCGAACGCCCCCCCAAAAGCTACCCCAAACACAGGCCGTTGCCTCGATCAGAGGAGGAAGCACCCAAGTCACCAGCGTACGACATGGCAGACCGGCCACCCCGTGGCCGCGATAGAGAGGCCTCTAGAGCCTCCGTTCAAGCCGTACCCGACGCCGTTCAAAAAGTACCAAGGCACGGGAAAACGCGCTGGACTTGCGAGATATATTGGAGGATAAGGCAAAACATACAAGATCGATCTACGGATCGCGTGGCGCCCCACGACATGTGATGATAACGTCACGCCGGATACGAAACTCGGCGGGCGAACACAATAGACAAAGCTCATTTGAGCTGCGTCGTGATATAATATCTGAGGCGCGCACACCCACTATGCTTCACGGATGAAGTAATGGATCATCAAATCCACGAGGGCTTTAAACCCGTAAACATCGAATCATACGATGGTACCACAGACCCTGCGGTGCGGATCGAGATTATCTCCTCCATATCCACATGGCCCGCGATGATGATCTATCGCCATCAAATACCTCCCTCAAGCTTAAAGGACCAGCTCGGCATTGGCTTAACAGCTTGCCAGCAGAATCAATTGGTTGTTGGGAGGACACGGAAGCCGCATTCCTTGACAACTTCCGGGGCACATATGTGCGACCACGAACGCCGATGACCTTAGCCATATAATTCAGCAGCGGAAGAATCGGCGAGACAATTACGGACACGGTTCCTAACAAAGAAAAATCAAATCGTTGACTGTCCGAATCAGAGGCCCTTGCAGCCTTCAAACATAACATCCATGACGAATGGCTTGCCCGGCACCTAGGACAGGAAAAGCGAAATCCATGGCAGCCCTCACAACACTCATGACTCGCTTTTGTGCGGAGAGGACGGTTGGCTAGCTCGAAGCAACAACTTGGCCAAACACCACGATAGTTCGGATACCAAGGACAGCAATGGCAGGTCGCGTCGCAACAAGAACAAGCGCCGCGTGCGGTGATAATCTGAAGATCGGCCGTCAATGCTGGATTCAGAGCTCTAAACCGGTCGTGGAAGAAGCCATTCAAAAGAAATACCCGAGCCCGTCCAACTTGGACCGAATACTCGATCATTTGTGCGGATACATGGCACCCCCAGCCAATCACACCAACAGGGATTGTTGGGTGTTCAAACAAGCAGAGCAAGTTAAGTGTCGAACTCAATGACAAGGGCTGCATAGCGATGACGAGGAAGAGCCCGGCCGCCGAACAACGAGAGGACAAAGGGCTTTCCCACACAAGTGCGGACGGTGAACATGATATCGCAACCCATATACCCAAAGGGAGCGAAGCGTGCGCTAAAGGGCGTATCTGCGATGGAGCGATCGCCCGAAGTTCAACCCATGGTCTTCTGCCCGATCACCTTGATCGAAGGACCACCCACTAGCATCCGTCCACGGCGGTTTCGCGCATTGGTTCTTGACCCAATTATCGGCGGATTTCACCTCACGAGTCGATGGGCGGTAGCAACCTGAACCTGCTTTATCAGGATCTGATGCGCAACATGGGCATAGACCCTCAAAGTTAAACCTACAAAGGCGACCTTTAAAGGCGTCATACGGGTGTAGAGGCCAATTGTATAGGCTTAGATTACACTCGAAGTGGTCTTGGATCCCGGATAACTTCCAGCGAAGAGTTAATCTTGACATAGTCCCGTTCATGGCGGCTATCACGCCTTTGCCGGACGAACCGCATTGCAAAGTTCAATGCGGTGCCGCACTCGCATACCTCAAGCTCAAGATACCAGGCCCTCGAGGTAATCACGGTCAGCGGAAACACGAATGCTCTCTCGAGCGGAGGAGCACACGGCGGCCCTACATAGCGGAGGTGCAAAGCAGCCTCTCACGGCAATTCTCGAGTCCGGCCACTAAGCGTCCGGACAACGCCAAGCGCGCCGAGCAACCTGCAACAAGACCGCTGGCACGATTCAAGCAGCGTAGCAATCCGGCTAACCCCAGCCCTCGCGAAATTGCGAAGCCGATTACTCTGGCGTACATAACTTCGCTCTGGAGATACCATGGGCATAAGGGAGGGGCACGACCGCACGCCGGAATGCGGCTCAACCGCACGGGGGCTCCGATTGTGTCATTCTTTTCTTTTTTCTTTTTTCCTTTTCTTACTTTCAGGACTCCGTTTTCCGGAAGTCTGTCCGGCACTAGAATCGCCCGAACTCACGATGCAATAGCGAGGGCGAAAGCTCGTCGAGTGTTGGTGGTCTCTATTACGAGCATTATACCTGTTTTACGTACCATCCGCAGCTTACCCACGGAGAGGACATGTTAGATAGTCCCATCCCTTGCTTATCGCACTATTTGTATCGTTCGCTTTCATTGCAGTACCTTTTGAATAAACAATACATAGCTTTGCTTATTATTGCACTCCTTTCTTATTTTATACATATGTTCATTTTATGACATGTTGCACCCGTACACTTTGGTACGACCAATACACCAGGGGCTTAAGTACCCCAAAATCATGGTGTGATAAGTCCGAACACTTTCACAAGTGCGGCACCCCGAACTTATAGCATTATATGAATCGGCTCCGAATCATGTCTTGGGTCAATAGTTGGGTTTGCCCGGCTCCCGTGTTTTGGTACCTTATGTTCCGTTATATCGGCTAAGGTAGCACCGGGAGAACCACTGCGATTGTGCCCCGATTAAGCTGGGTTGAGCACCTCAGTGGAGAAAGCTAAAACTGACCGTCATGATAGAGGCGAGAGTCGATCGCTGTTCGAGAGGTTTTTGGGTCCCTAAAGACTTATGCGCTTAGAGCGAGGAACGGAGTTGTCCGGCCAAAGGCGTGGATAGCGCCCGAACTCGGTCTTCGAATACTAGGGGCTTTGCGAAATTTAAAATTATAGAATTCTATGGCTAAGTGAGAGTGTTCAAGCATTATAAGTCCGGTTGCCTTGTTCGTTCGTTGGCGCCTCCTAGATGGACCCAATAATGGGAACAAGAGTGCTCAAGTTTATCCGAACACCCCAGCACTCGTGGCATAGGGGCTGAAGCCAAGGACTTGCCATCTCTCAAATTTGATAAGCGGCCGCCTGAAGGTAATATTTTAAATTAACAAGCGTTGCTTAGCGCATATGAACAAGTTTTCAGCGTACAGGATAACAAATGTGAGTCTATTCAAAAATTACATCTTTGGAGCACTCATCCGCTATTCGGCGGGCACCCTTCAGGAGGCCCTCATAGTAAATTTCGGGCGTGTGATGCTCCTTGCCCTTCGGTGGCCCGTCCGTCACAAGCTTCTCCGCATCCAGCTTGCCCCAGTGCACTTTAGCATGGGCAAGGGCCCGACGGACACCTTCAATACAGACGGAGCGCTTGTTGACTTCAATCCGTGGACAGGCGTCCACCAGCCGCTGCACTAAGCCGAAGTAGCTCCCAGGCATGGCTTCTAATGGCCACAGCCGAACTATAAGGCCCTTCATGGCCTGTTCGGCGACCTTGTGGAGCTCGACCAGCTACTTCAGTTGGTCGCTCAGGGGCACCGGACGTTCGGCCTCAGCATACTGAGACCAGAACACCTTCTCCGTCGAGCTCCCCTCCTTGGCGCGGTAGAATGCGGCAGCATCAGACACACTCCGGAGCAAATCTGCGAATGCTCCTGGAGAGCTCCAAATCCGGGTAAGTAATAGGTAATTCACTTTCACATGCTTACTTTGCATAAAGAATGCCTTCCCGCCGCTATCTTCTTTAATGATTCAATTTCTTGGAGGGCTTTTTGGGCCTCGGCCTTAGCAGCTTTGGCACTCCCAAGAGCCGAGGCAAGCTCGGACTCTCGGGTCTTCGAGTCACGCTCCAAACCCTCGTGTTTTCCACGAGCACGGAGCTCTTGCCGAACCTCCGCCAGCTCGCCTCCCCTTCTCTCGCTCGGTCGTTCGCAGCCGCTTTGTTTCGACCCACGGACACTGCTTCCTTGAGGGTCACCACCTCGTTTATGGCCCCTGCAGTACCCATGTTATTCCTGTTATTTTTTGCAACAAAAACCTTTCTATAAGGTATTTCTTTAATAAGGTACTACTTACATTCCTTGTCCTCGAGCTGCTTCTTGGCTTGGCGAGCTCGTTCTCGGACCGCTCGAGGCTCTGCTTCAATGCATTGACCTTTGCGGTCGATCTGGCGGAGGTCAGTGGCGCAACCTGCATTCCCATATTGACATACTTATGTTAGACTCCTGCGTATATCTTTTTAGATCCTTAGTCGGCTTTTCTTTCGAACACGAACTAAGCATCGAGAACTCTTGTCTATCGGTAATATTTTTACATATTCTAAACTTACCTCAAAGCTGTTAGAAGGCTGAGTGCAGGCTTCGGTCAGCCCGCTCTTGGCGGACTGAACTGCCCGAATCACGCACTCATAGCAGTGCGGTGCTCCTCCTCGATGGGCGCTGTTAAGCGCCTCGATGCTATCCGGTGCCTCCGGTTGGGCGGAGGACACGGCGTCTTACCCTTCTTCTGAAGGACGCTTGCGGACTCGGAACGCTGAAGGTTCCGGCATGGAGTCCGGACAAGGGTCGGGCTTAGAGCCCTGAGGGGTCTTGCCCCCCCGCGCTGAGTCGGGAGGTTGCCTTGTGGCGCCTCCTGCGCCACCTCCTCTTGACCAGGCCCCCTTGGGGTACCACCTCGGCGTCGTCCGTGGCGTGAGAGAGGAGGCGGCGAGGCGAAGTACTCTCCATTTCCAGCGAACCCAGGACCCACTCGATGAAGCGGCGAACTCGCCCTTGGGCGGGCTGCATGATTGTCCGACATTAGAGAACACTATGCAATAATAAAAAAAGCCATGGGTATCCGGACACTTACGATCTCGCCGAGGCTTGGCCCTTGTTGGCCAATCCTCCTCGTCGTTGTCAACATTGGTGGAGAAGTCCGGAGGAAGGTTCTTCCTTCTTGGACCCTCCGGCCTCCCGGTTAGGCGACCTTCCTTTCCTCTCCTCCCTGCTGGGGAGAGGCTTCTTTCCTCCTCCTCATCCTCGGGAGAAGATTCGCTTGAGAATCGGCAGCACTGGCGTCGGGAGCTCCTTGAGTTCCGTGGCCTCCTTCTTAGCCTTCTTCTTCGGCACCACATGGGGTACGAGCCAGCATCCCGTCAATCGAGGCGTCCGCTGGGTCTTCCGGCAAAAAAGGCCGGACAGTTAATCTGTCCGAGCGTCTTGACCGATCTGTCAAAGATTAGGGAGTTTTAGATCCCACATAGAGTCAATCTATGAAAAAGAGTCCGTAAAGGTAAAATAACTTACCTCGCCCGGCTTGGCGTTGCGAGCTGTATCCGCGATCTTTAGTCGCGGATGAGGGATCCTCGGCGCCCTTGAACAGCACCTTCCAGGCATCTTCGTACATAGTGTCGAAGAGCCTTTTTAGAGTCGAGTGTTGTGCCGGATCGAACTCCCACAATTTGAAGGCCCGTTGTTGGCATGGGAGAATCTGGCGGATGAGCATCACGGATTACGTTGACAAGCACGAGATTCTTGTCCACAGGTTTGGACGCATGTTTGGAGTCCGGATGTCTCGTCGAATTCCCCTCGTCGGCCCGTCTCTTTCCATGATGAGAGGCAGTGGGAAGCCAGATCTGAATTGGGGCCACCGCCCATTTGGGGTCGTGGCTCGGTGATATAGAACCACCCGACTGCCACCCCTTTATCGTCTCCATGAAGGAGCCCTCGAGCCATAGGACTTTGGCCATCTTGCCAACCATGGCGCCTCCGCACTCCGCTTGAAGGCCGCCCACTACCTTCGGCCGGACGTTCAAGATCTTCAGCCATAAGCGAAGTGAGGCTGGATGCAGGAGGAAGGCCTCACCTGACGATGAGCGCCGAGATGTTGAGGATGAAATTGGGCCAGATCGTGGAAGTCAGGCCGTAGTAGAACATGAGGCCCCGGACAAATGGGTGAAGTGGAAAACCTAGTCAGCGGAGGAAGTGGGGAGAAACACCACCCTCTCATGGGGCACAGGGGTTGGAATGAGCTGCCCAGCGTCGGGCAGCCCGGTGCTGTGATGTCGCGGACAAGTATCCGGCCTCCCTTGATCTTGTGATGTGCCCCTCGTGGCGGAGGAGGCCATCCATCGCCTCCGCTCCGGACATAGTTGGAGAAGGTTGAGGTGGGGTGTGCGGACTTGGCGGCTGGAGCTCGAGTCTTTGAAAATGGATGAGCAAAGGAGGACGAAGGCGTGGGTGAAAAGGTGGATCCTTATCCCCTTATATGGATGGGACGAAGCTATCGTCCCCATGACTGGTAAAACTCGCTTATCTCCCAAGCGCCCGTAATCAATGGCTCGGATGGGTTACCCATGTCCGTATTGATGAGAATCCCGGAATAAGGGGGCACGATCTATGCTTTGATAAGATGTGTCAGGGAAACCGCCTCGCTAAGTGCGCTGAGGTGGAACAGTAAAAAACGATTCATATAAAGGCCTGGCTGTGGTGTGATGTCACGCCGCGTAATACATCAGCAGATCTGTGCAAAAGTTATTCTCTCTACGGTAGTATGTGGAACTTGTTTTGCAGAGCCGGACACTATCCTTGTGTTCAGAACCTTCTATGAAGTATTCGGAGGAGGAACCCGCCTTGCAATGCCGAAGACAATCAATGCGCCGGACTCGTCGTCATTGAAGCCTGGTTCGAGGAGCTCTTGAGGAGTCCTAGACTAGGGGTGTCGGATAGCGAACTATCATCACAGCGGACTCCAAGATTATGAAGATACAAGATTGAAGACTTCGTCCCGTATCCGGATGGGACTTTCCTTGGCGTGGAAGGCAAGCTTGGCGTCGGATATGTAGATCTCCTACCATTGTAACCGACTCTCTGTAACCCTAACCTATCCGGTGTCTATATAAACCGGAGGGTTTTAGTCCGTGGGAGGAACAACAATCATACCATAGGCTAGCTTCTAGGGTTTAGCCTCCTTGATCTCGTGGTAGATCTACTCTTGTACTACCCATATCATCAATATTAATCAAGCGGGAGTAGGGTATTACCTCGTCGAGAGGGCCCGAACACAGGTAAAAACACCGTGTCCCTTGTCTCCTGTTACCATCCGCCTAGGCGCACAGTTGGGACCCCCTACCGAGATCCGCGGTTTGACACCGACACTCCTTTATTCATCCCAGAGGCAGCATTGATTGGCTTGATTAGCGGCGATGGCGAAGGAATCACTCGATCGGGTTGATTAACAGCCATCGATCGATCGCTTGGGTTCGATGTAGCGTAACTGCGGTGCAATCGCTTCGGGTTGATTAGAGCCCAATGCCTCGCTTCGGGTTCAGATTAGAGCAAGCGCCTCGCACTTGCAGCAGCGTCGTGTATGAGAAAGCAGCGCACCGCTTCGGCCCCGACCTCCACCATAACCGCCAACTCCCCAAAGAATGTCATGCAGCTGCGTCTCCGGCCCGCCCAGGACGAAAAGCCCATTTTCATCATGATTTTTGTCATAAGTAAGGAGCCCACCACATCTATGATGATACGGGTTTTGTCACAATTATCGTCATAGAAGTGTCATATGTATGACAGAAATTTTTTTCGTTCGGCCCAAAATGTCACGGATGTGTCTTTTTTTTGTAGTGCGGTACTCCGGTAAAATCCCGATTTCACCCGGAACACTTCCAATATCCAAACATAGGCTTCCAATACATCAATCTTCATGTCTTGACCATTTCAAGACTCCTCGTCATGTCCGTGATCACATCCGAGACTCCGAACAACCTTCGGTACATCAAAACATATAAACTCATAATATAACTATCATCGTAGCGTTAAGCGTGCGGACCCTACGGGTTTGAGAATTACGTAGACATGACCGAGACACGTCTCCGGTCAATAACAATAGCGGAACCTGGATGCTCATATTGGCTCCCACATATTCTATGAAGATTGACGGTGTCAAAACCGGCGGATCTCGGGTAGGGGGTCCCGAACTGTGCGTCTAAGGCGGATGGTAACAGGAGGCAAGGGACACGATGTTTACCCAGGTTCGGGCCCTCTCTATGGAGGTAATGCCCTACTTCCTGCTTGATTGATCTTGATGAATATGAGTATTAGAGAGTTGATCTACCACGAGATCGTAGAGGCTAAACCCTAGAGGCTAGCCTATGGTATGATTGTCCTCGTCCTACGGACTAAACCCTTCGGTTTATATAGACACCGGAGGGGGCTAGGGTTACAAAGAGTCGGTTACAATAGAAGGAGATCTACATAAATGTATCGCCAAGCTTGCCTTCCACGCCAAAAAAGTCCCATCCGGACACAAGACATAGTCTTCATTCTTGTATCTTCATAGTCCAACAGTCCGGCCAAAGGATATAGTCTGGCTGTCCGGATACCCCCTAATCCAGGACTCCCTCAGTAGCCCCTGAACCAGGCTTCAATGACGATGAGTCCGGCACGCAGATTGTTTTCGGCATTGCAAGGCGGGTTCCTCCTCCGAATACTCCATAGAAGATCTTGAACACAAGGATAGTGTGCAGCGGCTCGCAAAACAAGTTCCACATACCATCGTAGAGAGAATAATATTCCACAAATATAATCTGCGACGTATTATAGCATGACATCACACCACGGCCGGTCATTATTGAACCGTTTTCACAACCAGCCACCGCATATATCGCGGCAGTTTCCTAAACACGTCTTGTCGAAGCAGAGATCGTGTCCCTTATCGGATTCTTATCAATACGGACGTGGGTAACCCAACGCGCCATCAATTACGGCGGCTTGGGGATCAGCGAGTTTTACTAGGCAAGTGAGGCGCATAGTTTCGTCCCCTTTATAAAGGAAAAGGACTTCACCTTTTCACCACGCCTTCTTCCTCTCGCATATCCATTCTTGCGCACTCAAGCTCCAACGCCCAAGCTTGCACCTTTTCTCCTCAAACCGCTTCAATCATATGCGGAGGCGGGAGGCAAGTGGATGAAATCCTCCGTCACGGAGGAGGACATCAAGCTGCGGGAGCAGATACTTGGCGCGGACGCCGCACACCGGCTGCCCGAGCAGAACCAAATCGTCCCTACCCGGAATCTTCTGAGAGGTAGTCTTCCTCACCCACGCCGTCCGTGGACTGGGATTTCCTCTCCACCCATTTATGCAGCGGCCTCATGTTTTACTACGGGCTGGACTTCCATGACTGGCCCCGAACTTCATCCTCAACATCTCGGCGTTTATCGTCATGTGCGAGGCCTTCCTCGCATCAACCCCACTTGACCTGTGGCTGAAGACCTTCAATGTCAAGCTGAAGGTTGTAGGCGGCCAACAAGCGGAATCTTGGCGGCGCCATGGTGGGCAAAATGCCCAATGTCACATGGCTCGAGGGCTCCTATGTGGAGACCATAAAAGGGTGGCAATCAGGGTGGTTCTACATCGCAGAGAGCAGCATGAAACCAAGCCAGGTGGCGGCCCCGAGTTCGATCCAGAATCCCCACGGCTCACCTCCGGGAAAGAGAAGGGCATGTCACTGGGGTAACCCGGTAGAAAGCTGACGGACTCAAACCTGCATCGGGAACATGATGAACAGGAAAATCAAGCTTGTCAACATGGTCCAGGTCATGCTTGTCCACGGATCCTACCGTGTCAACAACGGGTATTCAATTTGTGGGAGTTCGACCCGGCCGAGCACCGAGGACGCTGCGAGAGCTTTTCGACATGGCCTAAGGGCGTCTGGAAGGTGTTGTTTAAAGGCGCCGAGGTCTTGATCGTCCATTTTGCATCATGCTTTTATATCGATATTTATTGCATTATGGGCTGTTATTACGTTATGTCACAATACTTATGCCTATTCTCTCTTATTTTACAAGGTTTACATAAGGAGGAGAATGCGGCAGTTGGAATTCAGAAGTGGAAAAGGAGCAAATATTAGAGACCTATTACGCACAACTCAAAAGTCCTGAAACTCCACGGAATATCTTATAATAAATAATAAAAAAATCCTCGCTAAAGATGAAGGCGGAGGGCCACACCTATCCACGAGGGTGGGGCGTGCCCCCTACCTAGGGCGCCCCTACCTCGTGGGCCCCTGGTGGCCCTCCGATGCCCATCTTTCGCTATATGAGGTCTTTCGTCAAGAGAAAAAAATGAGAAGCAACCTTTGGGAATGAAACTCCACCGCCACAGGCGGAACCTTGGCGGAACCAATCTAGGGCTCCGTGAGGCTGTTCTGCAGGGGACACTTCCCCTCGGAGGGAAATCATCGTCATCATCATCACCAGCGCTCCTCTCATCGGAGAGGGCAATCTCCATCAACATCTTCACCAGCACCATCTCATCTCAAAACCCTAGTTCATCTCTTGTATCCAATTCTTGTCTCCAAGTCCAGGATTGGTACTAGTAGGTTGCTAGTAGTGTTGATTACTCCTTGTAGTTGATGCTAGTTGGTTTATTTGGTGGAAGATCATATGTTCAGATCCTTTATGCATATTAATACCCCTCTAATTATGAACATGAATATGCTTTGTGAGTAGTTACGTTTGTTCATGAGGACATGGGAGAAGTCTTGCTATTAGTAGTCATGTGAATTTGGTATCGTTCGATATTTTGATGAGATGTATGTTGTCTAGCCTCTAGTGGTGTTATGTGAGCGTCGACTACATAACACTTCACCATTATTTGGGCCTAGAGGAAGGCATTGGGAAGTAATAAGTAGATGATGGGTTGCTAGAGTGATGAAGCTTAAACCCTAGTTTATGTGTTGCCGTAAGGGCTGATTTGGATCCATATGTTTCATGCTATGGTTAGGTTTACCTTAATACTTTTGTTGTAGTTGCGGATGCTTGCAATAGAGGTTAATCATAAGTGGGATGTTTGTTCAAGTAAGAACAGCACCCAAGCACCGGTCCACCCACATATCAAATTATCAAAGTACGAGCGTGAATCATATGAGCGTGATGAAAACTAACAGCGATATTCCCATGTGTCCTCGGGGCGCTTTTCCTATTATAAGAGTTTGTCCAGGCTTGTCCTTTGCTACAAAAAGATTGGGCCACCTTGCTGCACTTTATTTACTTTTGTTACTTGTTTCTCGTTACAAATTATCTTATCACAAAACTATCTGTTACCACTTATTTGAGTACTTACGAGAATACCTTGCTGAAACCGCTTATCATTTCATACGCTCCTCGTTGGGTTCGACACTCTTACTTATCGAAAGGACTACGATAGATCCCCTATACTTGTGGGTCATCAAGACTCTTTTCTGGCGCCGTTGCGGGAGTGAAGCGCCTTTGGTAGGTGGAATTTGGTAAGGAAAATTTTATATAGTGTGCTGAAATTCTGTCACTTGTTACTATGGAAAGTAATCCTCTGAGGGGCTTGTTAGGGTATCTTCACCCCGACCAGTGAAACAAAGAGTTGCTCCTCAACCTAATGAACCTACTGAAAATGAATATGAAAATATTCCTTTGAATTTCCTTGGTATGATGGAAAAACTGCTAGCTAATACTTTTGTAGGAGATGGAACCAAGCATCTGATGAACACTTAATATATGTGGATGAGGTTTGTGGATTATTTAAGCTTGCGGTATACCCGATGATGTTGTCAAGAAGAAGGTCTTCCTTTATCTTTGAAGGAGATGCATTGACATGGTATAGGCTATGTGATGATACGAGATCATGGAACTACAGACGATTGAAATTGGAATTTCATCGAAATTTTATCCTATGCATCTTGTTCATCGTGATCGCAATTATATATATAATTTTTGGCCTCATGAAGGAGAAAGCATCGCTCAAGCTTGGGAGGCTTAAATCAATGTTATATTCATGCCCCAATCATGAGCTCTCAAGAGAAATAATTATTCAAAGTTTTTATGCTCGGCTTTCTCATAATAATCAAACCATGCTCGATACTTCTTGTCTTTGGCTCTTTTATGATGAAGACTATTGAATTCAGATGGAATTTATTGGATAGAATTAAGCGCAACTCTGAAGATTGGGACCTCGGCGAAGGTAAGGAGTCAGGTATGACACCTAAGTTTGATTGTGTTAAATCTTTTATGGATACCGATATTTTCCGTAAGTTTAGCACTAAATATGGACTTGACTCGAGATAGTAGCTTCTTTATGTGAATCTTTTGCTACTTATGTTGATCTCCCCAAGGAGAAGTGGTTTAAATATCATCCTCCATAGAAGTAAAAGTAGCTGCACCTATTAAAGTTGAAGAAAAGACTGTCACTTATAATGATCCTATTGTTCCTACCTCTTATGTTGAGAAACCACCTTTCCTGTTAGAATAAAGGATCATGCTAAAGCTTCAACTGTGGTTAGTAAAAGCAATATTAGAACTTATACACCTCTGAGCAAGTCAAAGTAGAACCTAATATTGCTATTGTTAAAGATCTCTTGTCGATAATATTGATGGGCATGTTATTCAATTCTATGGTGAATCTGCTAGAATTGCTAAACCAGTGCTAAAGATAAACATAGACCTGTGGTAGGCATGCTGTTATTTACTGTTAAAATAGGAGATCATTGTTATCATGGCTTATGTGATATGGGTGCTAGTGCTAGTGTTATACCCTATGATTTATATAAAGAAAATAAGCATGAAATTGCATCTGTTGAGTTAGAAGATATTGATGTCACAATTAAACTTGCCAATAGAGATACTATATCAGTAGTGGGAATTGTTAGAGATGTTGAAGTCTTGTGTGGGAAAATTAAATATCCTACTGATTTTCTTGTTCTAAGTTCCCCACAAGATAGCTTTTGTCCCATTATATTTGGTAGACCCTTCTTGAATACTGTTAATGCTAAGATAGACTGCGAAAAGAATGTTGTTACTATTGGCTTGGATGATATGATTCATGAGTTTAACTTCTATAAATTTAGTAAACAACACCGTGAAGAAGAATTACCTAGTAAGTATGAAATTATTGGTCTTTCTTCTATTGCCGTACCTCCTAGTGATCCTCTAGAACATTATTTGCTAGACCATGAAAACGATATGTTTATGAATGAAAGAAGGGAAATAGATGAAGTATTCTTTAAACAGGAACCTATTCTGAAACATAATTTGCCTGTTGAAATCCTAGGGGATCCTCCTCCACCCAAGGGTGATCCCGTGTTTGAGCTTAAACAGCTGCCTAATAATCTTAAATATGCTTATCTTGATGAAAAGAAAATATATCCTGTTATTATTAGTGCTAACCTTTCAGAGCATGAAGATGAGAGATTATTGAAAACTCTGAAGAAGCACCGTGCTGCTATTGGATATACTCTTGATGATCTTAAGGGCATTAGTCCCACTTTATGTCAGCATAAAATAAATTTGGAAGAAGATGCCAAACCAGTTCGTGATCATCAACGAAGGCTGAATCCTAAGATGAAAGAAGTGGTAAGGAAAGAAATACTAAAGCTTCTGGAGGCAGGTATAATTTATCCCATTCTTGATAGTCGATGGGTAAGTCCTGTTCATTGTGTCCCTAAGAAGGGAGGTATTCTGTTGTTCCTAATGATAAAGATGAATTGATCCACAAAAGAATTATTACAGGTTATAGGATGGTAATTGATTTCCATAAATTAAATAAAGCTACTAAGAAAGATCATTACCCTTACCTTTTATCGATCAAATGCTAGAAAGATTATGCAAACATACACATTATTGCTTTCTAGATGGTTATTCTGGTTTCTCTCAAATACTGTGTCGGCTAAGGATCAATCAAAGACTACTTTTACATGCCCTTTTGGTACTTTTTCTTATAGGCGTATGCCTTTTGGTTTATGTAATGCACCTGCTACCTTTCAAAGATGCATGATGGCTATATTCTCGACTTTTGTGAAAAGATTTGTGAGGTTTTCATGGACGACTTTTCCTTCTATGGATCCTCTTTTGATGATTGCTTGAGCAATCTTGATCGAGTTTTGTAGAGATGTGAAGAAACTAATCTTGTCTTGAATTGGGAAAAGTGCCACTTTATGGTTAATGAAGGTATTGTCTTGGGGCATAAAGTTTCGAAAGAGGTATTGAAGTTGATAAAGCCAAGGTTGATGCTATTGAAAAGATGCCATGTCCCAAGGACATCAAAGGTATAAGTAGTTTCCTTGGTCACGCCGTATTTTATAGGAGGTTCATTAAGGACTTCTCAAAATTTCTCAGCCTCTAACTAATTTATTACAAAATATATACCATTTGTCTTTGATGATGATTGTGTAGAAGCATTTGAAATACTTAAGAAAGCATTGATTTCTACACCTATTGTTCAACCACTGATTGGAATTTACCCTTTGAAATTATGTGTGATGCTAGTGATTATGTTGTAGGTGCTGTTCTAGGGCAAAGAGTTGATAAGAAATTAAATGTTATCCATTATGCTAGTAAGACTCTAGACAATGCTCAAAGAAACTATGCTACTCTGAAAAGAATTCTTAGCAGTTGTATTTGCTTGTGATAAGTTCAGACCTTATATTGTTGATTCTAAAGTAACTATTCACACTGATCATGCTGCTATTAAATATTTGATGGAAAAGAAAGATGCTAAACCTAGACTTATTAGATGGGTTCTCTTGCTACAAGAATTTGATTTGCATATTGTTGATAGAAAGGGAGCTGAGAACCCGTTCTGGACAACTTGTCTAGGTTAGAAAATGTTCTTGATGACCCACTACCTATTGATGATAGCTTTCCTGATGAGCAATTAAATGTCATAAATACTTCTCGTAGTACTCCATGGTATGCTGATTATGCTAATTACATTGTTGCTAAATTTATACCACCTAGTTTCACATACCAGCAAAAGAAAAAGTTTTCTATGATTTGAGACATTACTTTTGGGATGACCCACATCTTTATAAAGAAGGAGTAGATGGTGTTATTAGACGTTGTGTACTGAGCATGAACAAGAACAGATCCTACATAAGTGTCACTCCGAAGCTTATGGAGGACACCACGCTGGAGATAGAACTGCACATAAGGTATTGCAATCCGGTTTTATTGGCCTCTCTCTTCAAGGATGCCCGTAAGTTTGTCTTATCTTGTGATGAATGTCAAAGAATTGGTAATATTAGTAGACGTCAAGAAATGCCTATGAATTATTCACTTGTTATTGAACCATTTGATGTTTGGGGCTTTGATTATATGGGACCTTTTCCTGCCTCTAATGGATATACACATATTTTAGTTGCTGTTGATTACGTTACTAAGTGGGTAGAAGCTATTCCAACTAGTAGTGCTGATCATAACACCTCTATTAAAATGCTTAAAGAAGTTATTTTTCCGAGGTTTGGAGTCCCTAGATATTTAATGGTGATGGTGGTTCACATTTTATTCATGGTGCTTTCAGTAAAATGCTTGCTAAATATGATGTTAATCATAGAATTGCATCTCCATATCACCCTCAGTCTAGTGGTCAAGTAGAATTGAGTAATAGAGAACTCAAATTAATTTTGCAAAAGACTGTGAATAGGTCTAGAAAGAATTGGTCCAAGAAACTTGATGATGCATTATGGGCCTATAGAACTGCATATAAAAATCCTATGGGTATGTCTCCTTATAAAATGGTTTATGGAAAAGCATGTCACTTACCTCTTGAACTAGAACATAAGGCATATTGGGCTATTAAAGAGCTCAACTATGATTTCAAACTTGCGGTGAGAAGAGGTTATTTGATATTAGCTCACTTGATGAATGGAGAACCCAAGCTTATGAAAATGCCAAGTTGTTTAAAGAAAAAGTTAAAAGATGGCATGACAAAAGGATACAAAAGTTTGAGTTTAATGTAGGTGATTATGTATTTCTATACAACTCTCATTTAAGATTTTTTGTAGGAAAACTTCTCTCTAAATGGGAAGGTCCTTACGTTATCGAGGAGGTCTATCGTTCCGGTGCCATAAAAATCAACAACTTTGAAGGCACAAATCTGAAGGTGGTAAACGGCTAGAGAATCAAACACTATATCTCAGGTAATCCTATAAATGTTGAAACCAATGTTATTGAAACCGTAACCCCGGAGGAATACATAAGGGACACTTTCCAGAACGTTTCAGACCCCAAAAAGGAATAGGTATGTGGTAGGGTAAGTAAACCGACTCCAAAACAGTTTTTAAGGCAATATTTCTCCGTTTTGGAATATTTAGAAAAATAGAAAAATAAGTAGCAGTCCGGGAAGGACACGAGGGCCCCACGAGGGTGGAGGGCGCGCCCTACCCCCCTGGGCGTGCCCCCTACCTCGTGGGCACCTCGTGTGCCTTCCGGACTCCGTTTTCTTGCATGATACGTATTTTGGTCGGTAAAAATTCATTATATATTCTCCCGAAGGTTTTGACTCCCGTATTACGCAAATCTCCTCTGTTCTTGTTTCGAGCTGTTTTTTGTCAGGGTTGCCAAGGCCAGGCATCATGTCGTCCCCTTCCTCCAACAATGGTGACAAAGATGCTTGGCTAATGAAGATAGAGCTGAAGGGGGAAGAACCCATGGAGATCAACAAGGATGAAGAGATCAAGAAGGCCACGGAGGACCAAGCTCCAGCAGCAGAAGACACCCTTCAACTTGATCACAACTTTCTCACCCCAACTGAAATCAAAGCTTTCAAGATGATTGAGTTAGCTCGTATTCAAAACAAGTATCTCACAAGTGAAAATATTTTGTTGAAGGAGCATATCATTGCACTCAAGGGCATTATTCGCAAGTTGGAGGACCTCTTACGCTCGATGTGCGACTATCCAACACCTCCACCTTCTTCACCAACAAAGGAGACATAATCACATGGGTATGGGCACTCCCCTTGGCAACTGCCAAGCTTGGGGGAGGTGCCCCGGTATCGTATCACAACCACATCTCCTATCTTTACCGTTTTTCTTAGTTCGATCCTATTAGTAGTATCTTGATCTCGTAGAATAAAGTTTATGGCATGATCTAGCTTTGAGTTTTGCTTTATGATCCCTCTATGTAATCGAGTCCGTGAGCTATATAATAAAGATTAGTGTTGAGTCAAGGGCTTGATTGTTTTGCCATGATCTTGAGTGAATAAATGAATAAAGAAAAAGAATAAAAAGAAACAAAGATTTCATATTGATCTTATTGAGAGTAATGACTTCACATAGAAAGGGTATGATGATTAAAAGTTGTTGGGAGTTGGCAAACATAGCTTTGGTCATCGTTGCAATTAATAGGAAGTAATAAAGAAAGAGAGGTTTCACATATAGATATACTATTATTGACATCTTTTATGATTGTGAGCACTCATTAAAATATGACATGCTAAAGAGTTGATGTTGGACAAGGAAGACAACGTAATGGGTTATGTTTTCTTATATATGAGATAAAGTATATTGTCATGGATCTTCCAACATGTTGAGCTTGCCTTTCCCCTCATGCTAGCCAAATTCTCAGCACCAAGTAGAGATACTACTTGTGCTTCCAAAACCCATAAACCAGTTTTGCCATGAGAGTCCACCATATCTACCTATGGATTGAGTAAGATCCTTCAAGTAAGTTGTCATCGGTGCAAAGCAATAAAAATTGCTCTAAATATGTATGATTGATTGGTGTGGGAGAAATAAGCTTTATACGATCTTGTGATGTGGAAGTAATAAAAGCGACGGACTTCATAATAAAGGTTCATATCACAAGGGGCAATATAAAGTGGCGTTCTTTCGCATTAAGATTTTGTGCATCCAACCATAAAAGCGCATGGCAACCTCTGCTTCCCTCTGCGAAGGGCCTATCTTTTATTATTATCTTCTACCTTATGCAAGAGTCATGGTGATCTTCACCTTTCCTTTTCATTTTATCCTTTGGCAAGCACGGTGTGTTGGAAAGATCTGATTGATATATCTAATTGGATGTAGGGGCATGAGTTATTATTGTTGACATTACCCTTGAGGTAAAAGGTTGGGGGCGAAACTATAAGCTCCTATCTTTCTCGTGTCCAATTAAAACTCCGTAACCACAAGTATCGCGTGAGTGTTAGCAATTATGAAAGACTAAATGATAGTTGAGTATGTGGACTTGCTATTAAGCTCGACATAGACTCTTTCGATGTTATGATAAATTGCAATTGCTTCAATGACTGAGATTATAGTTTGTTGGTTCTCAATAAAGTTTATGATTAGTACTCTGCATTGTGAATGGATTATTACTTGAACATAAGTAATCATATGACAATATCTATATATGTTGCTGTTATGAGAATAATCATGATGCCTTCATGTCCGTATTTTATTTTTATCGACACCTCTACCTCTAAACATGGGGACATATTTATCGTTATCGCTTTAAGCTTGAGGACAAGCAAGGTCTAAGCTTGGGGAGTTGATCGTCCATTTTGCATCATGCTTTTATATCAATATTTATTGCATTATGGGATGTTATTACGTTATGTCACAATACTTATGCCTATTCTCTCTTATTTTACAAGGTTTACATAAGGAGGAGAATGCGGCAGCTGGAATTACGAAATTTGGAAAAGGAGCAAATATTAGAGACCTATTCGCACAACTCAAAAGTCCTAAAACTCCACGGAATATCTTATGATAAATAATAAAAATCCTCGCCAAAGATGAAAGCCGAGGGCCACACACACATCCCACGAGGTGAGGCGCGCCCCCCCTAGCGCGCCCCTACCTCGTGGGCCCCTGAGTAGCCCTCCGATGCCCATCTTCTGCTATATGAGGTCTTTCGTCGAGAAAAAGATGAGAAGCAACCTTTGGGATGAAACTCCCATGCCACAGGCGGAACCTTGGCGGAACCAATCTAGGGCTCGGCGGAGCTGTTCTGCAGGGGACACTTCCCTCGGGAGGAAATCATCGTCATCATCATCACCAATGCTCCTCTCATCGGGAGAGGGAAATCTCCATCAACATCTTCACCAGCACCATCTCATCTCAAAACCCTAGTTCATCTCTTGTATCCAATTCTTGTCTCTATGTCCGGGATTGGTACTAGTAGGTTGCTAGTAGTGTTGATTACTCCTTGTAGTTGATGCTAGTTGGTTTATTTGGTGGAAGATCATATGTTCAGATCCTTTATGCATATTAATACCCCTCTGATTATGAACATGAATATGCTTTGTGAGTAGTTACGTTTGTTCCTGAGGACATGGGAGAAGTCTTGCTATTAGTAGTCATGTGAATTTGGTATTAGATTCGATGTTTTGATGAGATGTATGTTGTCTAGCCTCTAGTGGTGTTATGTGAGCGTCGACTACATAACACTTCACCATTATTTGGCCTAGAGGAAGGCATTGGGAAGTAATAAGTAGATGATGGGTTGCTAGAATGACGAAGCTTAAACCCTAGTTTATGCATTGCCGTAAGGGCTGATTTGGATCCATATGTTTCATGCTATGGTTAGGTTTACCTTAATACTTTTATTGTAGTTGCGGATGCTTGCAATAGAGGTTAATCATAAGTGGGATGTTTGTTCAAGTAAGAACAGCACCCAAGCACCGGTCCACCCACATATCAAATTATCAAAGTACGAGCGCGAATCATATGAGCGTGATGAAAACTAGCTTGCGATATTCCCATGTGTCCTCGGGGCGCTTTTCCTATTATAAGAGTTTGTCCAGGCTTGTCCTTTGCTACAAAAGGATTGGGCCACCTTGCTGCACTTTATTTACTTTTTTTACTTGTTGCTCGTTACAAATTATCTTATCACAAAACTATCTGTTACCACTTATTTCAGTACTTGCGAGAGAATACCTAGCTGAAAACCGCTTATCATTTCATACGCTCCTCGTTGGGTTCGACACTCTTACTTATCGAAAGGACTCGATAGATCCCCTATACTTGTGGGTCATCGGTACCTCCTCCCTTACCGAGGACCGTGGACTCGGTGCAAAACGCCCGCGCCAATCCGGTAAGTTTTACACATCACAAGATGTTTAGTTTCCTCAGTTTAATCATATACGGGATCTAAGCCCTCATGCCTTTAACAGGACTGGGTGGAGGCGGCCGGCGGATGTTGCCCAGCCCCTGCTAGAAGATCCAGCGGGCGCTCTCGGCGGACATGCGGACTCGGCACCTTCACGAGGTGCCAGCGAAGATGGCCAAGAAGAAGGCCACGGGGACCCGATAGGGTCTCGGCCTTGAGGTGTGTTGGACTCATCGTCCGAACACTCCGGCGCCTCCTCCTGACAGCGAGGAGGAGGAAAGTTCTCCCCAGCCGGGGAGACAAGAAAGGAAGGCTGCCCCAACCGGGGAGGCGAAGGGTCAGAAAGGAAGGACCCTCCTTCGGACTGCTCCGACCGCTGCCCACAATGACGGCGAGTGGTTGCCGAGGACAAGCCCTGGCGAAGTCGTAAGTATCCGAAGACCATAATAATTCTTGATATATTTTATCGCACTGCTTCTCATCACGCCGAACATGATTATGCAGTCTGTCCCGAGCCCATATCGACGTGTCTTCGTCGGATGGTTCTTTGGACCCGTCGGATATGAATAGTGATTCACTTCCGACCGCCTCCACCCTCGCCCTACGGACAACGCCCGGTGTTGTCTCAAAGAGCACCGAGCCGGGGAGGTAGTCTGGGCGCCTCAAGGCGACACTCTGGACCCTAGGCGCAAAGGAGCAAGACTCCCATGGGCTCGAGTTGGCCTCGATCGAACACCGCGCGGAACCTTGATGGTTCCGGACTCTGTCGAGCGACCCCCAGTGAAGAGGGCAAGCCGCCCGTGCAGTGACCTCTGTCCATCCGAGAGCGCCGGACAACTTCTGAAGCGCTTCCATCGACGAAGAGCACCGCACTATCATGAGTGCGGTGATGGAAAAAGTTCGATCCGTCAAAGAGGACTAGCGGAAGCTTGCGCTTGACCTCCTAACGAGCTTTGAGGTAAGTAATTAAATTATAGGAAATATCACCGCATAGGCGGTAGCCCACGATGCTTTGTTTAGCGTACGCGAAGAAAAGCCGAATAGAGGATCGAATAATAATCGCAGGAGTCTAACTATAGTATGTCTATGTGAATCTGCAGGCTTCCCTGCGGCCCTTGCCATGCGTCTTTGCGGAGGTCGCCTTTTCTGCGAGGACCTTGGCGATCAAGGAAGAGCTCGGCCTTGCCAGAGGCAGCTCGAGGAGAACAAAGGTAAGCAATACCTTGTTAATATGAAAAAAGAAAGAGTTGGTTGCAGAATAATAGGATCACCATGAATTTTGCCAGGGGCCACGACCGAAGTGGCGACCCTCAAGAAGGCACTGTCTGAGGGCGAAAACAAACCGGCCACGGAGCACACTGAGCGAGAAAGACACGAAGCCCGGGTAGGTGAGGTTCAGCAAGAGCTCCAGGTGCTCGTCAAGAAGCATGAGTCCCTGGAGCTTTCGAGGACGCGAGAGTCCGAGCTTGCCCAGGCCCTCGAAAGTGCAAAAAATGCCCTGCAGGAAGTTGAGGCGGTGAAAAACATAGCGGCGGGTAAGGCATTCATTATGCAAAGTAGGCATGCGAAAGAAAATTTCCTTTTACTTACCCGAGTTCGGAGCTCTCCAGGAGCGTTCGCAGATCTGCCCCGTAGTGTGTCTGGTGCCGCGGAGTTCTACTGAGCCGAGGAGGGAAGCTCGACGGAGAAGTTGTTCTGGTCTCAGTATACTAGTACCGAACACCCAATGCCCCTGAGCGACCATCTGAAGCAACTGGTCGAGCTCCACAAGGCGGCCGAACAGGCCATGAGGGGCCTTATAGTCCGGATGTGGCTGGCGATTCCTTCAAACAGCTACTTCACTGGTGGCGGCTTGTAGATGCCTTGCAGTGGAAGTCATCAAGCGGTCCATCGCATCGAAGGTGCGCGGGGCTCTTGCCCGTGCAAAGGTGCATTAGGCGAAGATGGACACGAAAAGCTGGTGAAGGAGGGGCGCGCGCGGGGCAAGAGCATCGCCACCCGAAATGTATTATGAAAGTGTCTTGAAGGGTGCCCGTCTCGTGGCGGACGAATGTACCAAAGATGTAATCTTTGAAAGAACTTTCTCATGTGATCCTTGTGTTTATGAAAACTAGTTCATGTTAGATTTATGCAACACTTTTGTATTTAAAATATTACCTTACATGCGGCGTTTATAAATTACGAGAGTTGCTAGTCGTAAACACGCCCCCATGCAACTAGTCTTTGGAGTGTTTGGGATAAATCTGAGCACTCTTTTTCCCATTCTTGGGTCCTTGAGGAGGTGTTCATTTATAGCGAACCAGGCAATCGGACTATAATGCTTTATCGCTCTCCTTAGCCATAGAAGTCTACAATTTTAAATTTTGGCGAAGCCCTTAGTCTTGGAAAGCGAATTTGGGCGCTATACGCCCAAGCCGGACAAGGCCGGCTCCTCGCCAGCGGAAAAAGTCTTTATGGACTTGAGACCTCCCGAACAGCGACCATCTCTCGCCTCATCATGACAGTCAGTTTTAGCTTTCTCTCTTGAGGTGCTCGGCGGAAGAACCCGGGGCACAATCGCGATAGTTCTCCAGTCTACCTTAGCCAATATAGCGGGCGTAAGGTACCAAAACATGGGGCAGGCAAACCCAACTATTGACCCAAGACATGATTGAGACTGATGCATATAATTCTATAAGTTAGGGGTGCCGCCTTTGTCGAAAGTGTTCGGACTTCTCATGCCGAATTATGGGGTATACGGAAGCCCCTGGCGTATTGGCCGTACCACAGTGTATGGGTGCTGATTGTCATAGATAAGCATATATATAAAAGAATATATGATGCAATAATAGACTAGTACTATGCACTATTTATTTAAGAAATGCGTTAAAGCATAATGATACAAGTGGTGCGGTAAGCAAACAATAGGACTATTTGACATGTCCCATCCAAGGGCAAGATGCAGACTGGTATCTTAAAACAGGTATTTAGCTCGTTATCAGAGACCATCTGGGGATTCCGTTGTACGACGTAGCTTCCTGCCTCCTTGGGTGTTGTTGAAGGAAATATGCCCTAGAGGCAATAATAAAGTTATTATTTATTTCCTTATATCATGATAAATATTTATTATTCATGCTAGAATTGTATTAACCGGAAACATAATACATGTGTGAGTACATAGACAAACATAGTGTCACTAGTATGTCTCTACTTGACTAGCTCGTTGAATCAAAGATGGTTAAGTTTCCTAGCCATAGACATGAGTTGTCATTTGATTAACGGGATCACATCATTAGGAGAATGATGTGATTGACTTGACCCATTCCGTTAGCCTAGCACTTGATCGTTTAGTATGTTGCTATTGCTTTCTTCATGACTTATACATGTTCCGATAACTATGAGATTATGCAACTCCCGTTTACGGAGGAACACTTTGGGTGCTATCAAGCGTCTGGCGTAAGCTGGGTGATTATAAAGGAGTACTACAGGTGTCTCCAAAGGTACATGTTGGGTTGGCGTATTTGAGATTAGGTTTTGTCCTCCGATTGTGGGAGAGGTATCTCTAGGCCTTCTCGGTAATACACATCACATAAGCCTTGCAAGCATTGCAACTAATAAGTTAGTTGCGAGATGATGTATTCTGAGCGAGTAAAGAGACTTGCGATAGCGAGATTGAACTAGGTATTGGATACCGATGATCGAATCTCGGGCAAGTAACATACCGATGACAAAGGGAACAACGTATGTTGTTATGCGGTTTGACCGATAAAGATCTTCGAAGAATATGTAGGAACCAATATGGGCATCCAGGTTCCGCTATTGGTTATTGACCGAGAATAGTTCTAGGTCATGTCTACATAGTTCTCGAACCCGTAGGGTCCTTGCAACAACGTTACGATGGCGGTTTTATTATGAGTTTATGAGTTTTGATGTACCGAAGGAGTTGAGTCCGGATGAGATCGGGGACATGACGAGATCTCGAAATGGTCAAGGCGTAAAGATCGATATATTGGACGACTATATTCGGAGTTCGGAAAGGTTCGAGTGATTGGGTATTTTTGGATCAGGAGATTCTGAGGAATTCGCCGGGAGTATATGGGCCTTATTGGGCCATACGGGAATAGAGGAGAGAGGCCAAAGGGAGGAGGCCTCGCCCCCCTCTGGTCGGGTGGACAAGGGCAGCCCCTTTCCTTCTCCCTCTCCCCTCTTTCCCCTTCTCCTACTCCAACAAGGGAGGTGGAATTCTACTAGGACTAGGGAGTCCTAGTAGGACTCTACACTGGCGCGCCCCTCCTAGGGCGGCCTCCTCCCCCTTGCTCCTTTATATCACGGGGCAAGGGGCACCCCATGACACACAAGTTGATCTACGGATCGTTCCTTAGCCGTGTCGGTGCCCCCCTCCACCATATTCCACCTCGGTCATATCGTCATGAGCTTAGGTGAAGCCTGCGCGGTGAAACATCATCATCGTCCTGCGCCATCGTCTTGTGGAACTCATCCCGACACTTTGCTGGATCGGTCAGGGGATCGTCATCGAGCTGAGCGTGTGCTGAACTTCGGAGGTGCGTCGTTCGGTACTTGGATCGGTCGGATCGTGAAGGCGTCGACTACATCAACAGCGTTGTCATAGCGCTTCCGCTTCGGTCTCACGAGTGCGTGGACATACACTCTCCCTCTCGTTGCTATGTCATCACCATGATCTTGCGTGTGCGTAGGAAATTTTTGAAATTACTCGTTCCCCAGCGATGGCATCGAGCCTGGTTTTATGCGTTGATGTTATATGCGAGTAGAACACAAGTGAGTTGTGGGCGATACAAGTCATCTGCTTACCGGCATGTCATACTTTGGTTGGCGGTATTGTTAGATGAAGCGGCCGGACCGACATTCTGCGTCGCTTCGCGAGACTGGTTTCACCGCTGCGAGCACTTTCGTTGCTTAAAGGTGACTGGCGGGTGTCTGTCTCTCTCACTTTAGTTGAACCGAGTGTGGCTCGCCCGGTCCTTGTGAAGGTTAAAACAGCACCAACTTGACAAACTATCGTTGTGGTTTTGATGCGTAGGTAAACGGTTCTTGCTCAGCCCGTAGCAGCCACGTAAAATTGCAACAACAAAGTAGAGGGCGTCTAACTTGTTTTTGCAGGGCATGTTGTGATGTGATATGGTTAAGGCGTGATGCTATATTTTATTGTATGAGATGATCATGTTTTGTAACGAGTTATCGACAATGGCGAGGAGCCATATGGTTGTCGCTTTATTGTATGAAATGCAAGCGCCATGTAATTGCTTTACTTTATCACTAAGCGGTAGCGATAGTCGTAGAAAGCAATAGTTAGCGAGGCGACAACGATGCTACCATGGAGATCAAGGTGTCGCGCCGGTGGCGATGGTGATCACGGCGGTGCCGGAGATGGAATCACAAGCACAAGATGATGATGGCCATATCATATCACTTATATTGATTGCATGTGATGTTTATCCTTTATGCATCTTATCTTGCTTTGATTGGCGGTAGCATTTTAAGATGATCTCTCACTAAAATTATCAAGGCGTGTTCTCCTTGGTATGCACCGTTGCCAAAGTTAAATCGTGCCCGGACACCACGTGATGATCGGGTGTGATAAGCTCTCGTCCATCTACAGCGGGTGCAAGCCAGTTTGCACCGCGAGAATACTCGAGGTTAAACTTGGCGAGCCTAGCATATGCAGATATGGCCTCGGAACACGGAGACCGAAAGGTCGGCGTGAATCATATAGTAGATATGATCAACATAGTGATGTTCACCATTGAAACTACTCCATCTCACGTGATGATCGGTTATGGTTTAGTTGATTTGGATCACGTGATCACTTAGATGACTAGAGATGTCATCTAAGTGGGAGTTCTTAAGTAATATGATTAATTGAACTTAAATTTATCATGAACTTAGTCCTGGTAGTATTTTGCAAATTATGTTGTAGATCAATAGCTCGCGTTGTTGCTTCCCTATGCTTTTATATGTTTGTTTGATATGTTCCTAGAAAATTATGTTGAAAATGTTAGTAGCAATGATGCGGATTGGATCGTGATCTGAGGTTTATCCTCATTGCTGCCTGAAGAATTATGTCCTTAATGCACGCTAGGTGACAAACCTATTGCAGGAAGCGGATCACGGGCGTTATGAGCGTTTGGCTAGCTCAATATGATGACTACTTGATAGTTTAGTGCACCATGCTTAAAGGCTTAGAATCGGGACTTCAAAGGCGTTTTGAAGCGTCATGGACCATATGAGATGTTTCAGGAATTGAAGTTAATATTTCAAGCAAATACCGAGTTGAGAGATATGAAGTCTCCAACAAGTTCTATAGCTAAAAGATGGAGGAGAATCGCTCAACTAGTGAGCATGTGCTCAGATTATGCAGGTACTTCAATCGCTTGAATCAAGTGGGAGTTAATCTTCGAGATAAGATAGTGATTGACAGAATTCTCTAGTCACCATCACCAAGTTAGTAGAACTTCGTGATGAACTATAATATGCAAGGGATGACAAAAGTAATTCCCAAGCTCTTCGTGATGCTGAAATCAGCGAAGGTAGAAATCAAGAAAAGAGCATCAAGTGTTGATGATTGACAAGACCACTAGTTTCAAGGAAAGGGCAAAGGAAGAAGGGAACTTCAAGAAGAGCGGCAAGCAAGTTGTTGTTCGGTGAAGAAGCCAAATCTGGACCTAAGCACGAGACTAAGTGCTTTGCTGCAATGGAACTGGTCCTTTGAGCGGAACTACCCCAAGTATTTGGCGGATAAGAAGGATGGCAAATTGAACAAGAGTATATTTGATATACAGGTTATTGATGTGTGCCTTACTAGTGTTTATAGTAGCCCCTGAGTATTTGATACTTGTTAGGTTGCTAAGATTAGTAACTTCGAAACAGGAGTTCTGAGAATAAGCAGAGACTAGTTGAAGGGAAGTGGCGATGAGTGTTGGAAGTAGTTCCAAGATTGATATGATCATCATCGCACACTCCTATACTTTCGGCATTAGTGTTAAACCTAAATAAATGTTATTTGGCGTTTGCGTTGAGCATGAATATGATTTGATCATGTTTATTGCAATCGGTTATTCATTTAAAGTCAGAGAATAATTGTTATTCTGTTTACATGAATAAAACCTTCAAATGGTCATACACCCAATGAAAATAGTTTGTTGGATCTCGATCATAGTGATACACATATTCATAATATTGATGCCAAAAGATGCAAAGTTAATAATGATAGTGCAAATTATTTGTGGCACTTGCCGTTTAGGTCATATCGATTGTAAAGCGCATGAAGAAACTCCATAAAGATGGATTTTGGAATCACTTGATTATGAATCATTTGATGCTTGTGAACCGTGCTTTTGGGCAAGATGACTAAAACTCCGTTCTCGGAACAATGGAGCGAGCTCTTGACTTGTTGGAAATAATACATACCAATGTATGCGATCCAATGAGTGTTGATGCCCATGGCAAGTATCATTATTTTCGACCTTCACAGATGATTTGAGCAGATATGGGTATATCTTCTTGATGAAACATAAGTCTGAAATAGTTGAAAAGTTCAAAGAATTTCAGAGTGAAGTGGAAAATCATCGTAACAAGAAAATAAAGTTTCTGCGATCTGATCGTGGAGATGAATATTTGAGTTCTGAGTTTGGTCTTCAACTAAAACAAAGTGGAATAGTTTCACAGCTCACGCCACATGGAACACCACAACATAATGGTGTGTCCGAGCGTCGTAACTACGCTTTATTGATATGGTGCGATCTATGATGTATCTTACCGATTTACCACTATCGTTTTGGGGTTATGCATTAGAGACAGCTGCATTCACGTTTAATAGGGCACCATCTAAATCCGTTGAGGCGACACCGTATGAACTATGGTTTAACGATAAACCTAAGTTATCGTTTCTTAAAGTTTGGAGTTGTGATGCTTATGTGAAAAAGTTTTCACTGATAAGCTCGAACCCAAATCGGAGAATGCATCTTCATAGAATACCCAAAGGTAACTATTGGGTACGCCTTCTATCACAGATCCGAAGGCAAGTTATTCCTTGCTAAGATGGATCCTTTCTAGAAGAAGTTTCTCTCGAAAGAAGTGAGTGGGAGGAAAGTAGAACTTGATGAGGTAATTGTACCTTCTCCTTATTGGAAAGTAGTTTATCACACGAAATCAGTTCGGTGATTCCTACACCAATTAGTGAGGAAGTTAATGATGATGATTTAAAACTTGAGATCAAGTTGCTACCAAACCTCGTGGGTCTTCGAGTAAGATCCGCATCAGTGATGCGGTAATCATGTTACGGAAGTCATGTTACTAGACCATGATGAACCTACAAACTATGAGAAGCGATGATGAGCCCAGAATCCATGAAATGGCTTGAGGCCATGAAATCTGAGATAGGATCCATGTATGAGAACAAAGTATGGACTTTGATTGACTTGCTCGATGATCGGCAAGCCATGTTAAATAAATGGATCTTCAAGAGGAAGGCGGATCTTGATAGTAGTGTCACTATCTACAAAGCTCGACTTATGCAAAAGGTTTCGACAAGTTCAAGGTGTTGACTACGATGAGAGTTTCTCACTCGTATCTATGCTTAAGTCTGTCCGAATCATGTTAGCAATTGCGCATTTTATGAAATCTGGCAAATGGATAAATAAAACTGCATTCCTTAATGGATTTATTAAAGAAGAATTGTATATGATGCAACGAGAAGGTTTTGTAAATCCTAAAGGTGCTAACAAAATGTGCAAGCTCAGCGATCCATCTATGGACTGGTGCAAGCATCTCGAGTTGGAATACTGCGCTTTGATAAGATGATCAAAGCATGTAGTTTTATACAGACTTGCGGTGAAGCCTGTATTTACAATAAAGTGAGTGGGAGCACTACCGCCTTTCTGATAAATATATGTGAGTGACATATTGTTGATCAGAAATGATGTAGAATTTTTCTGGAAAGCATAAAGGAGTATTTGAAAGGAGTTTTTCAAATAAAGACCTCGGTAAAGCTGCTTACATATTGAGCATCAAGATCTATAGAGATAGATCAAGACGCTTGATAAGTTTTTTCAATGAGTACATACCTTGACAAGATTTTGAAGTAGTTCAAAATGGAACAGTCAAAGAAAGAGTTCTTACCTGTGTTGCAAGGTGTGAAATTGAGTAAGACTCAAAGCCCGACCACGGCAGAAGATAGAAATAGAATGAAAGTCATTCCCTATGCCTCAGCCATAGGTTCTATAAAGTATGCCATGCTGTGTACCAGATCTATTGTATACCCTACACTGTGTTAAGCAAGGGAGTACAATAGTAATCTAAGAGTAGATCAATGGACAGCGGTCAAAATTATCCTTAGTGGAATAAGGATATGTTTCTCGATTATGGAAGTGACAAAAGGTTCGTCGTAAAGGGTTACGTCGATGCAAATTTTGACACTAATCTAGATGACTCTAAGTCTCGGTCTAGATATATATTGAAAGTGGGAGCAATTAGCTAGAGTAGCTCTGTACAGAGCATTGTAGACATAGAAATTTGCAAAATACTAATGGCTCTGAATGTGCAGACCCTTTGACTAAGCTTCTCTCACAAGCAAAACATGATCACACCTTAGTACCCTTTGGGTGTTGATCACATGATGATGTGAACTATGGGTGTTAATCATATACAGATATGAATATTGGTGATTAATCACATAGCGATGTGAACTAGATTACTGACTCTAGTAAACCCTTTGGGTGTTGGTTACATGATGATGTGAACTATGGGTGTTAATCATATACAGATATGAATATTGGTGTTAAATCACATGGCGATGTGAACTAGATTATTGACTCTAGTGCAAGTGGGAGGCTGAAGGAAATATGCCTAGAGGCAATAATAAAGTTATTATTTATTTCCTTATATCATGATAAATATTTATTATTCATGCTAGAATTGTATTAACCGGAAACATAATACATGTGTGAGTACATAGACAAACATAGTGTCACTAGTATGCCTCTACTTGACTAGCTCGTTGAATCAAAGATGGTTAAGTTTCCTAGCCATAGACATGAGTTGTCATTTGATTAACGGGATCACATCATTAGGAGAATGATGTGATTGACTTGACCCATTCCATTAGCCTAGCAATTGATCGTTTAGTATGTTGCTATTGCTTTCTTCATGACTTATACATGTTCCGATAACTATGAGATTATGCAACTCCCGTTTACCGGAGGAACACTTTGGGTGCTATCAAGCGTCCTAGCGTAAGCTGGGTGATTATAAAGGAGTACTACAGGTGTCTCCAAAGGTACATGTTGGGTTGGCGTATTTGAGATTAGGTTTTGTCACTCCGATTGTCGGAGAGGTGTCTCTAGGCCTTCTCGGTAATACACATCACATAAGCCTTGCAAGCATTGCAACTAATAAGTTAGTTGCGGGATGATGTATTACGGAGCAGTAAAGAGACTTGCGTAGCGAGATTGAACTAGGTATTGGATACCGACGATCGAATCTCGGGCAAGTAACATACCGATGACAAAGGGAACAACGTATGTCGTTATGCGTTTGACCGATAAAGATCTTCGTAGAGTATGTAGGAACCAACATGGGCATCCAGGTTCCGCTATTGGTTATTGACCGAGAATAGTTCTAGGTCATGTCTACATAGTTCTCGAACCCGTAGTGTCCATGCGCTTAACGTTACGATGGCGGTTTTATTATGAGTTTATGAGTTTTGATGTACCGAAGGAGTTAGTCCGGATGAGATCGGGGACATGACGCGAGTCTCGAAATGATCGATCGTAAAGATCGATATATTGGACGACTATATTCGGAGTTCGGAAGGTTCGAGTGATTGGGTATTTTTGAGTCTGGGAGAGTTCTGAGAATTCGCTTTGGGAGTATATGGGCCTTATTGGGCCATACGGGAATAGAGGAGAGAGGCCAAAGGGGGAGGCCTCGCCCCCCTCTGGTCGAATTGGACAAGGCGCAGCCCCTTTCCTCTCCCTCTCCCCTCTTTCCCTTCTCCTACTCCAACAAGGGAGGTGGAATTCTACTAGGACTAGGGAGTCCTAGTAGGACTCCACACTGGCGCGCCCTCCTAGGGCTGGCCTCCTCCCCTTGCTCCTTTATATCTGGGGGCAGGGGCACCTATGACACACAAGTTGATCTCGGATCGTTCCTTAGCCGTGTCGGTGCCCCCTCCACCATATTCCACCTCGGTCATATCGTCATGAGCTTAGGCGAAGCCTGCGCGTGAGCATCATCATCGTCCTGCGCCATCGTCTTGTGAAACTCATCCCGACACTTTGCTGGATCGGTCGGGGATCGTCATCGAGCTGAGCGTGTGCTGAACTTCGGAGGTGCCGTCGTTCGGTACTTGGATCGGTCGGATCGTGAAGGCGTCGACTACATCAACAGCGTTGTCATAGCGCTTCGCTTCGGTCTCACAGTGCGTGGACATACACTCTCCCCTCTCGTTGCTATGTCATCACCATGATCTTGCGTGTGCGTAGGAATTTTTTGAAATTACTCGTTCCCCAACAGATTGTATCATGTGTCCGGCTACGTCTTTGTCGGACAAAGGCTTCCAGTAGAGTCCTGAAAGAGAGTGATGAAGGTAGTAAGTCCCTAGTGCGGTTAAACCGCATTGTGGGGCCTTACCGTGATCGATGCCCGCCTAGACCCATGGTATTTTCTATGCGTAATTATACGCGTGGGGCGGACTTTGCCGTTGTACTAAGACTAGGCGGGGCTGAATTGCTAAGCGAGCTCTGGCGTGCCAGCGATCTTATTGCAGGTTATTACGGGCAGCGCAGCGGTGTCAGGGGCTTGATCGCCCGAACTGGTGGATTGCCTCAAAAGGCTGCTTTATTAGCCTGCTGTGAGGGGCGCAATGTGCTCCTCCATACGGGCGGCGTTACATGTTTCCATTGGCTGTGATGACCCCCCTAGGTCCTGGCATCTTGAGCTTGAGGTATGCGTGTGCGGTATTGCATTGAATCTTACCGTCACAGTGCGCCCGGCAGTGCGTGATAGCCGCTGCTTGAGCAGGGCGATATCGAAGATTAACTCCTCGCTTGGAAGTTGTCCGGAGGTCAAAGACCACTTCGGTGTGATTGAGCCCGTACAATGGGCCTCTACACCTGGAATAACGCCTTTAAAGGTCGTTTTGGTGGGTTTGATCCTCGAGGGGTCTATACCCATTTTACTGCTTGTATCTGGTAAAAGCAGGTTCAGGCTGCTACCGCCATCCATGAGGACTCGAGTGAGGTGATATCCGTCGATGATTGGGTCTAGGACCAATGCGGCAGATCCGCCATGACGGATACTCGTGGGGTGGTCCCTACGATCAAATGTGATCGGACAAGAGGACCATGGGTTGAACTTTGGGGCGACGGGCTCCATCGTGTATATGTCCCTTAGTGCATGCTTCTGTTGACTTTTGGGGATGTGGGTTGCGTATATCATGTTTACTATCCTCACTTGTGGGGGGAACCTCTTCTATCCTCCCGTGTTCGGCGGCCGTGGCTCCTCCTCGTCATCGCTGTAGCCCTTGTCCTTGTCTTGATATTTAACTTGCGGCCTGCTTGAACACCCAGCATTCTCTGTTGGTGTGATTGGTGGCTTGCTCGAAGTGCCGTGTATTTGACACGGCGATCGAGTATCACGGTCCAAAGCGGGCCGGACTGGAGTACTTCTTTTGAATGGCTTTTTCGCTGGCGGATTTAGATCCTCTGAATCCGGCATTGACTACCGATGCCCTCGGCGTTATCACCGTTCTCGGCGCTTGTGTTTGCTGCGGCGTGACTGTCGTTCTGTCCTTGGTATCCAAAGTGCCAAGGTTCCTAGATATGTTATTACTCTGAGCCAGCCAGCTATCCTCTCCAGCATAAGCGGGTCATGAGTGTCGTGAGGGCTGCCATTGATTTCGGATTTTTCTGGCGAGGTGCGGGCGAGCCACTAAATCACGGATGTTGTGCTTGAATGCCGCTAAAACTTACGCATCCGGACGATCGACAATTTGGTTTTTATTTGTTAGGAACCGTGTCGAGAATTGCTGGCCAATTCCATGGCTGCTGAATGATGTGGCTCAAGTCATCGGCGTCTAGCCGTCGCACATAAGTGCCACGGAAATTGTTAATCGTCTTCGAGATCCTCCCGGCCGGTGAGTCTCTTGTGGCGAGCTATTCAGCCAATGCGAGCTGGTCCTTTGAGTTCTAATGGGAGGTACTTGATGGCATGTAGATCATCACTGCGGACCATGTGGATGTGGAGGAGAAGTCCTCGATCCATACAGCGGATCTGTTGTACCATCATATGATTCGATATTTCAGGTTAAAAACCTTCTGCGAATTCATTCTCCATTACTTCGTTGGTGAAGCATAGGGGGTGTGCCGCGCCTCTATGTTGGGCTATGTCGCGACGCAGCTCGTATGAGTCCTGCCTGCTGTATTCGGCCCATCCGGAATTGCTTTTACTGTATCCGGCGAGGCGGTCACCGTCCCTTGTAGGGGCACGGCCCCGTGATCCATAGATTGTTCTAGTGTGTTTTGCCCTGTCTTCCAATATGTCTTGCAGGTCTCGCGTGTTTCCCGTTGCTTTGGTACGTTTGTTTGAATGGCGGCGGGGTGCAGGCTGATTTTCAGGTCGTACTACCTCTCTATCTCGGCCACGGGGTGGCCGATCAGCCGCATCGAACGCGGGGTGACCTCTGGAAGGGCGTTCGAGTTCGTATACCTCAGCCGGAAGGACTTGGTCCATCTATCGCTAGCGAGATCTGATCAGCTTCGAAGTTGTTGCTACTTTTTCCTCGGGCTGTTTCTTTGTGGCAATAAGCCAGCGCTTAAAAGCGCTCCCTGCTCGCAGGATCCTCGAGCACGACAAATTCTTCGTCGTCGAGGCTCACCGTCTTTGGGCGAGCATATAGTTGTCATCCTCCATTTCTCCTCTGCCGCTCTCTTAGGAGGCTGGCATTCATCCTCCGGCTTTTGATGCGTTACGGAGGATTGTCATCATCTTGACCTTGTCAGAATCTTTGTTATCTCATGTGCCGATATCACGCTTTTCTTTGTGGCGAGACTTAAGCGGCGCGGCTGGCGTCGACCACAGGGTTGCTTCTTGGAGGGTTGTCCTCCGTTGTCTTGTCGCCATTGCCTTCTTTTGGTTTATCCACCATGTATATATTATATGATGAGGTGGCGGTCCGATTGCCACATGGCGGTTGGTTCCTGTTACGCCTCGGCATCGATGTCCATACCATCGATTTCTTGGTCGAAGTCGAGGATGTCGGTTAAATAAATCGGCGGTGGCTACTAAGTGGGTGGTGGGTGGGGATTGAATTTCTTCGTCGTCCACATCCCGGTCTAGCGGACATAGTTGACCAAGGTTCTCCGGACAGGAGAGAGATTTCAATGAGTTCGTATGTCGCGAAGAAGGAAGTCTTTGAAAGATATCTCTGGTGAACTTGATGATGGCGCCCAATCGGATTCGATAGGTATGGGCGTGGGTGATGCGAGTCCGTGGCGAGGGCGAGTCCGGCAGATTGGCGACACGGCTCGTGAAGGTAAGGTCGATATTCGACTCTATCGCCATTGAGGGCAACCTCCGTGGCGAGTCTATCCTCCGTCCTTGGATGGCGCGATCTGCTCCGGACTAGAGGCGGAGTAGTTCTTTGGCGTGATCTTCGAACACCGTCCGAATGCGAGCTATATCATGCTAAATCGTGATCGCACGGCACACGGCATGGGCGAATCCGTTGAAGATCAAGTCGCGCGGATATCGGCGGTGTAATTCAAGTTTCCAAACCTGACGATGGCGGGCGTAGCTCTCGATCTGCTCGGACGGCAAAGCAGAGTTGGCCCTTGATCGAAGCCACCGAACATGAAGATCTGTCCGGGGAGGAAAACCTCACCCTGGACTGCATCCTTGTCGATGATCGAAAGGGCCATCGAACCTTGCAGCGATGACACAGTGGAAATCTCAATGAAAGCACCAATGTCGGTGTCAAAACCGGCGGATCTCGGGTAGGGGGTCCCGAACTGTGAGTCTAAGGCGGATGGTAACAGGAGGCAAGGGACACGATGTTTACCCCGGTTTGGGCCCTCTCTATGCAGGTAATACCCTACTTCCTGCTTGATTGATCTTGATGAATATGAGTATTACAAGAGTTGATCTACCACGAGATCGTAGAGGCAAAACCCTAGAAGCTAGCCTATGGTATGATTGCCCTCGTCCTACGGACTAAACCCTCCGGTTTATATAGACACGGAGGGCTAGGGTTACTACAGTCGGTTACAACGAGAGGAGATCTACATAACCCGTATCGCGTAAGCTTGCCTTCCACGCCAGAGAGTCCCATCCGGACACGAGGCGAAGTCTTCATTCTTTTATCTTCATAGTCAAAAGTCCGGCCAAAGGATATAGTCGGCTGTCGAGATACCCCTAATCCGATTACTCCCTCAAAGATCTTTATCGGTCATACGCATAACAACATCGTTGTTCCTTTGTCATCGGTATCTTCTTGGCCGAGATTCGATCGTCGGTATCTCAATACCTAGTTCAATCTCGTTACGGAAGAATCTCTTTACTCGTGTCGTAATACATCATCCATAACTAACTCATTAGTTGCAATGCTTCTGAGCTTAAGTGATGTGCATTACGTGAGGGCCCAGAGATACCTCTCGAGCAATCGGAGTGACAAATCCTAATCTCGAAATATGCCAACCCAACAAGTACCTTCGGATACACCTATAGAGCACCTTTATAATCACCCAGTTGCGTTGTGACGTTTGGTAGCACACAAAGTGTTCCTCCTGTAAATGGGAGTTGCATAATCTCATAGTCATAGGAACATGTATTAGTCATGAAGAAAGCAATAGAAACATACTAAACGATCGTGTGCTAAGCTAATGGAATGGGTCATGTCAATCACATCATTCTCCTGTGATGTGATCCCGTTAATCAAATGACAACTCATGTCTATGGCTAGGAAACATAACCATCTTTGATCAACGAGCTAGTCAAGTAGAGGCATACTAGTGACAATCTGTTTGTCTATGTATTCACACATGTAATATGTTTCCTGTTAATACAATTCTAGCATGAATAATAAACATTTATCATGATATAAGAAATAAATAATAACTTTATTATTGCCTCTAGGGCATATTTCCTTGATCTCCCACTTGCACTAGAGTCAATAATCTAGATTACGATAATGATTCTAACACCCATGGAGCCTTGGTGCTGATCATGTTTTGCTTTCGTGGAAGAGGCTTAGTCAGCGGGTTTGCAACATTCAGATCCGTATGTATCTTGCAAATTTCTATGTCTCCCACGGACTAGATCCGGATGGAATTGAGCGTCCTTGATGTGCTTGGTTCTCTTGTGAAATCTCGATTCCTTCGCCAAGACAATTGCACGATATTGTCACAAAAGATTTTCATTGGACCCGATGCACTAGGTATGACACCTAGATGGGATATGAACTCCTTCATCCAGACTCCTTCATTTGCAGCTTCGAAGCAGCTATGTACTCCGCTTCACGTAGATCCATACGGCGCTTTGTTTAGAACTGCACCAGCCCAGCGGCTCCACCGTTCAATGTAAACACGTATCCGGTTTGCGATTTAGAATCGCTTTGGATCGGTGTCAAAGCTTGCATCAACGTAACCATTTACGATGAGCTCTTTGTCACCTCCATAAGCGAAAAACATATCCTTAGTCCTTTTGGTATTTGGGATGTTCTTGACCGCTGTCGATGATCCACTCCTAGATTACTTTGGTACCTCCTGCTAGACTTATAGCAAGGCACACATTAGGTTTGGTACACAACATTGCATCTTGAAGGAAATATGCCTAGAGGCAATAATAAAGTTATTATTTATTTCCTTATATCATGATAAATGTTTATTATTCATGCTAGAATTGTACTAACGGAAACATAATACATGTGTGAATATATAGACAAGCAGTGTCACTAGTATGCCTCTACCTGACTAGCTTGTTGATCAAAGATGGTTATGTTTCCTAGCCATAGACATGAGTTGTCATTTGATTAATGAGATCACATCATTAGGAGAATGATGTGATTGACTTGACCCATTCCGTTAGCCTAGCACTTGATCGTTTAGTATGTTGCTATTGCTTTCTTCATGACTTATACATGTTCCGATAACTATGAGATTATGCAACTCCGTTTACGGAGGAACACTTTGTGTGTTACCAAGCGTCTAGCGTGGCGAGTGATTATAAAGGTGCTCTGGTGTTTCCAAAGGTACATTTGGGTTGGCGTATTTGAGATTAGGATTTGTCCTCCGATTGTCGGAGAGGTATCTCTGGGCCCTCTCGGTAATACACATCACTTAAGCCTTGCAAGCATTGCAACTAATGAGTTAGTTGCGGGGCGATGTATTATGGAGCGAGTAAAGAGACTTGCCGTAGCGAGATTGAACTAGGTATTGAGATCTTGGCGATCGAATCTCGGGCAAGTAACATACCGATGACAAAGGAACAACGTATGTTGTTATGCGGTTTGACCGATAAAGATCTTCGTAGAATATGTAGGAGCCAATCTGAGCATCAGGTTCCGCTATTGGTTATTGACGAGACATGTCTCGGTCATGTCTACATAGTTCTCGAACCCGTAGAGTCCATGCAACAACGTTACGATGACAGTTTTATTATGAGTTTATATGTTTTGATGTACGAAGGTTGTTGAGTCCGGATGTGATCACGGATATGACGAGGAGTCTCGAAATGGTCGAGACATGAAGATTGATATATTGGACGACTATATTCGGACATCGAAGTGTTCGGAGAAGTTTGGATAAAACGAGTCTTGGGAGGTTATCGGATACCTCGGGGAACTAATGGGCCTCGATGGGCCTTAGTGGAGAAAGAGAGGGAGGCCTAGGGCAGGTCCGCGCCCCTCCCCTCTGGTCAGGTGGACTAGGAGAGGAGGCGGCGCCCCCTTTCCCTCCCTCTCCTCTCCTTCCTTCCCCTCTCTCCTTTGGGTGGAAACCTACTAGGACTTGGAGTCCTAGTAGGATTCCCCTCTTGGGGGCGCGCCATAGAGGGCCGGCAGGCCTCCCCCTTGCTCCTTTATATACAGGGGCAGGGCGGCACCCCAAAGACACAAAAAATGATCTGTTTGGTCTTTTAGCCGTGTGCGGTGCCCCCCTCCACCATAATCCACCTCGATAATATTGTAGCGGTGCTTAGGCGAAGCCATGCGTCGGTAGAACATCAACATCGTCACCACGCCGTCGTGTTGACGAAACTCTCCCTCAAGACTCGGCTGGATCGGAGTTCGAGGGATGTCATCGGGCTGAACGTGTGCTGAACTCGGAGGTGCCGTGCGTTGATACTTGATCGGTCGGATCGTGAAGGCGTCGACTACATCAACGCGTCGTGCTAACGCTTCGCTTCGGTCTGCGGTACATGGATAACACTCTCCCTCTCGTTGTTATGCATCACCATGATCTTGCGTGTGCGTAGAATTTTTTAAATTACTCGTTCCCCAATGATGGCATCGAGCCTGGTTTTATGCGTAGATGTCATATGCACGAGTAGTACACAAGTGAGTTGTGGGCGATATAAGTCATCTTGCTTACCAGCATGTCATACTTTGGTTACGTCGGTATTGTTCGATGAAGCGGCCCGGACCGAGATGCAGCGTGCGCTTCGCGAGACTGGTTCTACCGGCGTGCTTTGCACACAGGTGGCTGGCTGGCGTCGGTTTCTCAACTTTAGTTGAACCGAGTATAGCTCGCCCGGTCCTTGCAAAGTTAAAACAGCACCAACTGGACAAACTATCTTTGTGGTTTTGATCATTATAGGTAGGAGCGGTTCTTGCTAAGCCCGTAGCAGCCACATAAAACTTGCGACAACAAAGTAGAGGGCGTCTAACTTGTTTTGCAGGGCATGTTGTGATGTGATATGGTCAATACGTGATGCTATATTTTATTGTATGAGATGATCATGTTTTGTAACGAGTTATCGGCAGCTGGCGAGAGCCATATGGTTGCCGCTTTATTGTATGCAATGCAATGCATACTGTAATGCTTTACTTTATCACTAAGCGATGGCGATAGTCGTAGAAGCATAAGATTGGCGAGGCGACAACGATTCTCGATGGAGATCAAGGTGTCGCGGTGGCGATGGTGATCATGGAGGTGCTTGGAGATGAAGATCACAAGCACAAGATGATGATGGCCATATCATATCACTTATATTGATTGCATGTGATGTTTATCTTTTATGCATCTTATCTTGCTTTGATTGACGATAGCATTATAAGATGATCTCTCACTATATTTCAAGATAGCGTGTTCTCCTGAGTATGAACCGTTGCCAAAGTTTATCGTGCCCGGACACCGCGTGATGATCGGGTGTGATAAGCTCTCGTCCATCTACAGGTGCAAGCCAGTTTTGCACGAAGAATACTCAGAGTTAAACTTGGCGAGCCTAACATATGCAGATATGACCTCGGAACACTTGAGACCGAAGGTCGGCGTGAATCATATAGTAGATATGATCAACATAGTGATGTTCACCATTGAAAGCTACTGCATTTCACGTGATGATCGGTTATGGTTTAGTTGATTTGGATCACGTGATCACTTAGAGGATTAAAGGGATGTCTTTCTAAGTGGGAGTTCTTAAGTAATATGATTAATTGAACTTAAATTTATCATGAACTTAGTACTGATAGTATCTTGCTTGTCTATGTTTGATTGTAGATAAATGGCCCGTCTTTGTTGTTAGTTGAATTTTAATCGTTCCTTGAGAAAGCAAAGTTGAAAGATGATGGTAGCAATTACGGACTAGGTCCGTAACGAGATTATCCTCATTGCTGCACGGAAGAATTACGTCTGGAAGCACCGCTGGGTGCGAGCCTCTGCGAGGAGCAGCACGGATGTTATGAGCGTCTGGCGAGCAAAGCGATGTCTACTCAATAGTTCGATGTGCCATGCTACGGCTTGGAACCGGGACTTCAACGATGTTTTGAGCGTCATGGAGCATATGAGATGTTCCAGGAGTTGAAGTTAATATTTCAAGCAAATGCGGATTGAGAGAAATGAAGTCTCCAAGAAGTTCTATAGCTGCAAGATGGAGGAGAATAGTTACATCGGTGAGCATATACTCAAGATATGCGGGTATAATAATCACTTGATTCAGCTGGGAGTTAATCTTTTGGATGATAGCGTCATTGACAGAATTCTCCAATCACGCCACCAAGCTACAAGAGCTTCGTGATGAACTATAACATGCAAGGGATGGATAAGGCGATTCGAGCTCTTACAATGCTAAAGGCTGCGGAGGTACAAAATCAGAAGGAGCATCAAGTGTTGATGGTCAACAAGACCACTAGTTTCAAGAAAAGGGCAAAGGAAGAAGAAGGGAACTTCAAGAAGAACAACAAGCAAGTTGCTGCTCGGAGAAGAAACCCAAGTCTAGACCTAAGCACTGGCCTGAGTGCTTCTCTGCAAGCATACTAGTCCTTTGAGCGGAACTGCCCCAAGTATTTGGTGGATAAGAAGGATGGCAAGGTGAACAAGGTATATGTGATATACATGTTATTGATGTGTACCTTACTAGAGCTCGTGATAGCTTTGGGTATTTGATACTAGTTACATTGCTAATATTTGCAACTCGAAGCAGGGACTACGGATTAAGCGAACATTGGCCAGGGCGAGGTGACGATGCGGCGTGGGAAATGGTTCCAAAGTCGATGTGATCATGATCGGCACACTACCTCTACATCTACCTTGGGATTAGTTTTAGACATAAATAATTGTTATTTGGTGCGGCGTTGAGCATGAACATTATATCTGGATCTTGTTTGATGCGAGGCGGTTATTCATTTAAATCGAGAGAATAATGGTTGTTCTATTTATATGAGTAATATCTTTTATGGTCATGCACTCTTGAAGAGTGGTCTATTTTTGATGAATCTCGATAGTAGTGATACACATATTCACAATGTTGAAGCCAAAAGATGCAGAGTTGATAATCATAGTGCAACTTATTTGTGTACTTGCCGTTTAGGTCATATCGGTGTAAAGCGCATGAAGAAACTCCATACTGATGGGCTTTTGGAACCTCTTGATTATGAATCACTTGGTACTTGTGAACCGTGCCTCATGGGCAAGATGACTAAAACACCGTTCTCCGATACTATGGAGAGAGCAACAAATTTGTTGGAAATCATACATACAGATGTATGTGGTTCGATGAATGTTGAGGCTCGTGGCGGATATCGTTATTTTCTCACCTTCACAAATGATTTAAGCAGATATGGGTATATCTACTAGATGAAACATAAGTCTGAAACATTTGAAAAGTTCAAAGAATTTCAGAGTGAAATTGAAAATAATCGTAACGAGAAAATAAAGTTTCTACGATCTGATCGTGGAGGAGAATATTTGAGTTACGAGTTTGGTCTACATTTGAAGCAATGCGGAATAGTTTAGCAACTCACGCATACCGGAACACCACAGCGTAATGGTGTGTCCGAACATCGTGTCGTACTTTCTTGGATATGGTGCGATCTATGATGTCTCTTCTTGATTACGCTATCATTTTGGGGTTATGCTTTAGAGGCGGCCACATTCACATTAAATAGGGCACCATCAAAATCCGTTGAGGCGGCCTTATGAACCGTGGTTTGGCAAGAAACCAAAGTTGTCGTTTCTTAAAGTTTGGGGCTGCGATGCTTATGTGAAAATCTTCAACTGATAAGCTCGAACCCAAATAGAATGTTTCTTCATAGGATACCCAAAGGAGACTGTTGGGTACACCTTCTATCATAGATCCGAAGGCAAGACATTTGTTGCTAAAATGGATCCTTTCTAGAAGGAGTTTCTCTCGAAAGAAGTGAGTGGGAGGAAAGTAGAACTTGATGAGGTAAATGTACCTGCTCCTTATTGGAAAGTAGTTCATCACGAAACGGTTTATGTGACACCTCGCCAATTAGTGAGGAAGTTAATGATGATGATCATGAAACTTCAGATCAAGTTATTCTTGAACCTCGTAGATCAACGAGTAAGATCCGCGCAGTGGTATGGTAATCCTGTTACGGAAGTCATGCTACTAGATCATGATGAACCTCGAACTATGAAGAAGCGATGGTGAGCCAGATTCCATAAAATGGCTTGAAGCCATGAAATCTGAGATGGGATCCATGTATGAGAACAAAGTGTGGACTTTGGTTGACTTGCCCTATGATCGGCAATCAATTGAGAATAAATGGATCTTCAAGAAGAAGGCAGCGGTTGCGGTAATATTCTGTCTACAAAGATCGACTTGTTGCGAAAGGTTTCGACAAGTTCAAGGGATTGACTACGATGAGACCTTCTCACCCGTAGCGATGCTTAAGTCTGTCGAATCATGTTAGCGATTGCCGCAATTTATGATTATGAAATTTGGCGGATGGATGTCAAAACTGCATTCTGAATGGATTTACGGAAGAAGAGTTGTATATGATGCAACGAGAAGGTTTTGTCGATCAAAGGGAGCTAACAAAGTGTGCAAGCTCAGCGATCCATTTATGGACTGGTGCAAGCCTCTCGGAGTTGGAATAAGCGCTTTGATAGTATGATCAAAGCATTTGGTTTTATGAGACTTTTGGAGAAGCTTTGTATTTACAAGAAAGTGAGTGGGAGCTCTGTAGCATTTCTAATATTTTATGTGGATGACATATTACTGATTGGAAATGATATAGAATTTCTGGATAGCATAAAGGGATACTTGAATAAGAGTTTTTCAATGAAAGGCCTCGGCGAAGCTGCTTACATATTAGGCATTAAGATCTATAGAGATAGATCAAGGCGGCAATTGGACTTTCACAAAGCACATACCTTGACAAAGTTTTGAAGAAGTTCAAAATGGATCAAGCAAAGAAAGGGTTCTTGCACGTGTTACAAGGTGTGAAGTTGAGTAAGACTCAATGCCCGACCACTGCGAGAAGATAGAGAAAAATGAAAGATGTTCCTATGCTTCAGCCATAGGCTCTATCATGTATGAAATGTTGTGTACCAGACCTGATGTGTGCCTTGCTATAAATCTGGCAGGGAGGTACCAAAGTAATCCAGGAGTGGATCACTGGACAACGGTCAAAAACATCCTGAAGTACCTAAAAAGGACTAAGGATATGTTTCTCGTTTATGGAGGTGACAAAGAGCTCATCATAAATTGTTACGTTGATGCAAGCTTTGACACTGATCCGAACGATTCTAAATCGCAAACCGGATACGTGTTTACATTGAATGGTGGAGCTGTCAGTTGGTGCAGTTCTAAAAAAAGCGTCGTGACGGGATCTACGTGTGAAGCGGAGTACATAGTTGCTTGGAGCAGCAAATGAAGAGCGGATGAAGGAGTTCATATCCGATCTAGGTGTCATACCTAGTGCATCGGGTCCAATTAAAATCTTTTGTGACAATACTGGAGCAATTGCCTTGGCGAAGGAATCCATATTTCACAAAAGAACCAAGCACATCAAGAGACGCTTCAACTCCATCTGGGATCTAGTCCAGGTGGGAGATATAGAAATTTGCAAGATACATACGGATCTGAATGTTGCAGACCTGTTGACTAAGCGTCTTCCACGAGCAAAACAGGATCAGCACCAATGCTCCATGGGTGTTAGAATCATTACTGTGTAATCTAGATTATTGACTCTAGTGCAAGTGGGAGACTGAAGGAAATATTCCCTAGGGGCAATAATAAAGTTATTATTTATTTCCTTATATCATGATAAATGTTTATTATTCATGCTAGAATTGTATTAACCGGAAACATAATACATGTGTGAATATATAGACAAATAGAGTGTCAGTAGTATGCCTCTACCTGACTAGCTTGTTGATCAAAGATGGTTATGTTTCCTAGGCATAGACATGAGTTGTCATTTGATTAATGAGACCACATCATTAGGAGAATGATGTGATTGACATGACCCTTTCTGTTAGCTTAGCACACAATCGTTTAGTATGTTGCTATTGCTTTCTTCATGACTTATACATGTTCCTATGACTATGAGATTATGCAACTCCCGTTTACCGGAGGAACACTTTGTGTGTTACCAAACATCTAGCAATGGCTGAGTGATTATAAAAGTTCTCTGAGGTGTTTCCAAATGTACATGTTGGGTTGGCGTATTTGAGATTAGGATTTGTCACTCGGTTGTCGGAGAGGTATCTCGGGCCCTCTCGGTAATACACATCACTTAAGCCTTGCAAGCATTGCAACTAATGAGTTAGTTGCGGGATGATGCATTACGGAGCGAGTAAAGAGACTTGCGTGCGAGATTGAACTAGGTATTGAGATCTTGACGATCGAATCTCGGGCAAGTAACATACCGATGACAAAGGAACAACGTATGTTGTTATGCGGTTTGACCGATAAAGATCTTTGTAGAATATGTAGAAGCCAATATGAGCATCCAGGTTCGCTATTGGTTATTGACGGAGACATGTCTCGGTCATGTCTACATAGTTCTCGAACCCGTAGAGTCCATGCGCAACAACGTTACGATGGCAGTTTTATTATGAGTTTATATGTTTTGATGTACGAAGGTTGTTGCGAGTCCGGATGTGATCACGGATATGAGAGTCTCGAAATGGTCGAGACATGAAGATTTATATATTGGGCGACTATATTTGGACATCGAAGTGTTCGGAGAAGTTTGGATAAAAGCCGGAGTCTTGGGAGGTTATCGGATACCTCGGGGAACTAATGGGCCTCGATGGGCCTTAGTGGAGAAAGAGAGGGAGGCCTAGGGCAGGCCACGCGCCCTCCCCTCTGGTCAGGTGGACTAGGAGAGGAGGCGGCCCCCTTTCCCTCTCCCTCCTCTCCTTCCTTCCCCCTCTCTCCTTTGGGTGGAAACCTACTAGGACTTGGAGTCTAGTAGGATTCCCCTCTTGAGGCAGCGCCATAGAGGGCGGCAGGCCTCCCCTTGCTCCTTTATATCTGAGGGCAGGCGGCACCCCAAAGACACAAAAATGATCTGTTTGGTCTTTTAGCCGTGTGCGGTGCCCCCTCCACCATAGTCCACCTCGATAATCTTGTGGCGGTGCTTAGGCGAAGCCATGCGTCGGTAGAACATCAACATCGTCCTGCGCGCCGTCGTGTTGTGAAACTCTCCCTCAAGACTCGGCTGGATCGGAGTTCGAGGATGTCATCGGGCTGAATGTGTGCTGAACCTCGGAGGTGCCGTGCGTTCGGTACTTGATCGGTCGGATCATGAAGACGTACGACTACATCAACCGCGTCGTGCTAACGCTTCCGCTTTCGGTCTATGAGGGTGCGTGGACAACACTCTCCCTATCGTTGCTATGCATCACCATGATCTTGCTTGTGCGTAGGAATTTTTTGAAATTACTCGTTCCCCAGCGATCGTGTGAGAGGGGATCACGGCCGGCCAAGGAGGAGGCGGCGGGAGGATTCCTACTCCCACAGGGAGTAGGACTCCCCCTTTCCTAGTTGGATTAGGACTTGGGAGGGGAAGGTGGAGGGAGAAGAAGGAAGGCGCCTTCCTCTCCTGTCCTATTCAGACAGGGGGGGAGGGGCGCGCGGCCCAGCCCTAGCCGCCTCTCCACTCTTCCACCTAGGCCTACTAAGGCCCATTAAGTTCCCGGGGGGTTCCGGTAACCTTCCGGTACTCGGTAAAATCCGATTTCACCGGAACACTTCCGATATCAAACATAGGCTTCCAATATATCAATCTTCATGTCTCGGCCATTTCGGACTCCTCGTCATGTCATGATCACATCGAGACTCGAACAACCTTGGTACATCAAAACACATAAACTCATAATATAGCTGTCATCATAACGTTAAGCGTGCGGACCCTACGGGTTCGAGAACTATGTACACATGACCGGGACCGTCTCGGTCAATAACCAATAAGCGGAACTTGGATGCTCATATTGGCTCCCACATATTCTCGAAGATCTTTATCGGTCGGACCGCATAACAACATACATTGTTCCTTTGTCGCCGGTATGTTACTTGCGAGATTCGATCGTGGGTATCTCAATACCTAGTTCAATCTCGTTACCGGCAAATCTCTTTACTAAATACCATAATACATCATCCACAACTAACTCATTAGTTGCAATGCTTACAAAGGCTTAAGTGATGTGCATTACCGAGAGGGCCGAGAGATACCTCTTCGACAATCGGATGACAAATCCTAATCGGAAATCGCCAACCAACAAGTACCTTTGAGACACACTGTAGAGCACCTTTATAATCACCCAGTTACATTGTGACGTTTGGTAGCACACAAAGTGTTCCTCCGTGTGCAGGAGTTGCATAATCTCATAGTCATAGGAACATGTATAAGTCATGAAGAAAGCAATAGCAACATACTAAATGATCGTGTGCTAAGCTAACGGAATGGGTCATGTCAATCACATCATTCTCCTAATGATGTGATCCCGTTAATCACATGACAACTCATGTATATGGCTAGGAAACATAACCATCTTTAATCAACGAGCTAGTCAAGTAGAGGCATACTAGTGACAATATGTTTGTCTATGTATTCACACATGTATTATGTTTCCTGTTAATACAATTCTAGCATGAATAATAAACATTTATCATGATATAAGTAAATAAATAATAATTTATTATTACCTCTAGGGCATATTTCCTTCATTCATGTAGCGCTTGCAAATCATATGCCATACAAGCTTCTTCCTCCTCGCCTTGAGGTGCGGAGCAAATCCGCCGCCTTGTTTTCTTTGCCGATGTCTTGCGCTTCTTTGGTCGCGCCGCATTGGGGAGCTTTGAGGAGGCGGCACGGTAGCGCCACCGCCGCCCGAGGTCATCGCGGCAGCATGAAGAAGCAGCATGAGCCGATGGTCGGAGGAGCTCCAGCAGGCGAGGCCAACGCCACCGGGCTAGGGTATCTGCGGCGGCTTGGCGGTGGAGGTCGCGGCTATAGGATGGGGTGGCGGGGTGCGTAGCGTGCGTCCATGGGGTGCAGTTCGCGGCGGCGCTGTGTGGCGTGGGAGGCGGAGAAGAGAGTGCTGTGTGGCCTTCATGTGCCTTGTGTGAGCAGGCGCCCCAAATACACAGCGTGAGATAAGCGAATCCGACCACGGCAGCGGTTATGGCATACTGGAGCCACCTGCCGGGTTTGGCGTGTGCTTCATGGCCAAATTTGGTAGCGGCGCTTGTTTAGCGCGGCTGTTGGAGATGCTCTAAGAAGGACAAATTTACCCACGGATACAGATACCCGACCAGAATTTTTAGAATATGGATACAAATTTATACCCATAGGTAGCGTTCGAACCTGACCGGACTAATGATGGATAGGGCATGGATATAATTCTATACCCGTGGATATAACCAAACCTGACCCGTGAATATACTACCCATCTTTCTTTACTACTACTATATCTATACTAAGAAATACAAAGGAAATTCCCTGATCCCCACCAAGTAACTCCACCTCCCCTTCCCATTCTCATCTCCTCGGTAAACGACTCATCTTTAAGGATCATCTCGTCTCATCTCCTCAGTTACTCCTCCCGCAGATTGCTGCCTACAACAGCCAGCTCCACTAGCCGGTGGTTCGCAACTCCATAGATCCCCTCGACCCCTGCATCTCAGTTTCTCCAAGCACGTAGCATACCACCAGTTCACACGTGCCATTCACACCAGCCCTCTGCAACTAGTTTCCCGGATCTTTTCTCCGCATGCATCTTTCCCCATATCTTTGTCCTTGTTGACTTAGGGACCCTCGCTTTCGTGTGACTTCATCCCAGAACTTGAGCGTGGGGCGCTACTCGAGTGTGTGTGGCTTTGCACACCCCGAGCTTAGAGCTAGATGTGATCTCATGGCGTCTTGAGAGTAGTGGTTACGAATCTCGTTACCATGCCATTGCTCCCTCTCTTGGCCCGAAGCCTCTCTCCCAGATTTGGTCGATTAGAATCCCGCTCAAGATTAGGATCTTCCTCTGGCAATGGATTTGCGGTCGAGTCCCTTCAGGGGTGGAGGTACTCAAACGCAGTGGCCCTGGTGATGGTATTTTCCCCTTGTGCGACACAAAAGAAGACTCTGACCATATATTCTTGTCGTGTGCCTCGGCTCAATTCCTATAGAGTTGCTTCCAGGAAATGATGGGTGGTGGATGGTGCCACTCCAACTTCTCCGACCTCTTCGAGGAGTTGAATGCCAGGACCTTCAGTTCCCGCCACATTAGGTGGCTTGGGATTGGGGCTCTTGTCTGGACGCTTTGGACGATTCGAAACAAGCTAGTCATTGAAACTCCCCCTTGTGACGACCTACTAACGCGATCTACAAACTTTGTGGTTTCTTGCAGCTTTGGAAACCGCTTAGCCGGCCCCAAGACTGAGGCGCCATCGATGCTATCTCCACAGGACTCGGGACCTTGGCGCATCGGTTGTCGTCTCCCTGCTGCCACCACCTCCGGAGTCAGATTAGGCAATGTCGTCTGATCATCTTATCGCATTTTCTTTTTTATTTTGGGCTTGTTGAGCTGGTGCCCTCAGCAGAACCTTTGTTGTGGTATAGTGTGTGTTTGTGTGTGGTCGGTATGTGTGTGAGTGTGTTTGTATCCTGTGTGAACTCTATGTGGCTTATAGCGGTTTTCTTTGTTTATAAAGCAGGGCGAAAGACTTTTTTCGGATATACGGTCAAACTTCGGTTTCACAATAAAATGTTAAACCTGTAACTTTTTGCCCATAACATCACAAATATTTTGTTAATACTCCCTCCGTTTCTTTATATAAGGTGTATTTGTTTTTTGATAACATTCCACAATGTAAGGTGCATTTGTTCTAATTCCTCGTAATTCTGATCTTGGCTCTCCAGAAAAAGGAAAGTATCTGTCGTGGAATTGTCACGGCAGAGGTCCTAGTGAAAGGACTTAAGCATGGAGCCATCGCAACTAGGAAGCTTAAAGGGGTTAAAACGGGACAAAGGACACGAGGGTTTATACTGGTTCGGCCCCTTGCGGTGAAGGTAAAGGCCTAATCCAGTTTGAGGTGGTATTGCTTATGTATCAATTACTAGGGAGCGAATCCGCTTGACCTAGCTTTTGATCTGTGGTTACTTGTCCTGAACCGCCGCCGGGTCGTCCCTTTATATACAGAGGTTGATGCCCCGCGGCTCACAGAATCCCGGCCGGCTCATAAATAGTGTCCGGCTCGGTCTCTAACTATCCCTGCCTTACAATACAAGTTATGTACATATGGCGATTTATCTCTACAGGCCTTAAGTCGCCTTTGGGCCTTGGGCCCTTATCTGAATCGCCATCTTCCAGAGCTATCTTGGGCTTCACGACTCGCCATAGGTATAACCCGACCCCTCCTAGGCGGGTCATACCCAATAGTTATATCCCCAACATTAGACCCCAGATTGATTTGAACTGGTTCATGTCAATCTTCAACACTTATAGAAAATATTCTGCTCTTCATTGTGCGAGAATTTGTAACCCGCCATGACGTCAGCTTCTGGATTTGCGATAACCCGCCATGACATCATCTGCCATTACTTCACACTTTATCCAACGTATCTCAATGGATCCTTATCTTAATGACCAGCCGAGAATCGAGGCGTCTGGTAACTGGATAACTATTTTTTACGGCCTCCTCGTTTTCGTGCCCACATAAAGTCTTTCCTTATAAATAGGCGCGACCGGTCTTTCCTCATTCTTCCCTTTCGGCGTCTTCTTCCTCTACTTAACCCATACGCGCTCGAGCTCCGCGCGCGCTGCGAGCACCTCGTCTTCCTCAACCTCGGCGCTGCATCAACATGAATTGATCTAGAAGGCGGTGGCGAGCCTCCATGATAGATCTGCGGGTGTAAGTTTGGTCTTTCCATACCTTAGATACGCATTAGGGTTTGCAAGTTTCTCTTGTGTTCTTCGTAGTTCATCGTAGTTCATCTTCCAGGCCGTACCGCGAACTTCCTTGATCTGTAAACGGTGCTACACCAATGCGGTAGTTGTTGTATTGCCACTTTTGATATCAGTAGATCCCCTTTCCTGGAAGCAAAATCTTGTGATAGCTCATGAACTCATCTGTACTGGTTTTTAGGTCTAGATTTTTTTTCCTGACAAGTCGTTGATCCAAAATAATAGCTGCAGCCTGTGAAATATGTTTGTGTAACACTTAGGAAAAAACTGCATTTGTTAGATCCATCTCGCCATGGCGGCTCAAATTGCCGACTTAATTTGAAATGCTCAACAGACATCATCCAACTTATCATGGCAGCTTAAACAACTTGCACTACTCCTGGCGGTTTACGTAACCTGACATATTTTAGCCATATAACATTAGGCCCCTTTGTAAGCCGCCATCTTGAATATGCACTCTAATGTTTTTCTTCTCCGGCTTAAATTTGAAACGGCAATTTCACTCTTTTGTTAGGCCTCCGTTTTCATAATGCCGCCCAAAACACCCCCTACATGCAATTGGGTCAAGTCCATAAATCCAGACAGACACACTTGATGATTTTGTAAGGCGGCTATCTTCCATAGAAGAAGTCATGTCCCCGTGCCCCCTGATCCAACGAGGAAAAGCCTCAACCCAAGAGGGAAGTCATTGTCTTCACTTGTCCACATGAACCGGGGCTTTTCCCCACCCGGCTCAAAGTTTTTTAGAGACGTCTTACACTTCTTCGACCTCCGTCCTCAAGACATCAGACCCAAGTTTGTGTCTAATATTTGCAACTTTCAAGTGTTTTGTGAGGTGTATGTTGGAGAAGAACCCAGCTTGCTGCTATTCAGAGAGTTATTTTATTTGAACACTTTGAATGAGCGTGCCAATGGGCCTAGCTTGGAACTTGGTTGGGTCTCAATCCAAAGATGGAGAGACGCCATTTTCTCTTATGCAAATCCACCAAGTCATCCCAAAGACTGGAACCAAACTTGGTTCTATTGTCAAGACACTTCTCCGGCTGATGAGAACCCTCTGCCCGGCTTTCGCGCCCTGCGCCTCGAGTCTACTCATCCTCTACCAGAAAAGTTATCCGCTGCTGAACGCCAGAAGCTCGCCCATACCGTGGTTAAAGTGAAGGCTCTTTTGGGGAATGGTTTAAGTGGTATCAACTTGGTCCGGGTTTGGCTTGCCTGGCGGATCATCCCGTTGAGCCGTCGTCCTGGTTTGATGTGCACCTATACAGGCGAGAAGAATGATCCTTTGCGGTACAGCCCTGACGATTTACCTGACGACGTCATTGATAATATGACAAAGTCGCTTTCGAACGAAAGCCTAGAACACTATGGCAAGGTGGGCAAGCCCTTCTGCAAAGCTAACCCGGCTCCAGCGGTAAGCAACTAAATTGAAATTTTACCTTCATCCATGATGTTTTGTCTTTCTTGATACTTTTGCCGATTTTCATAGGCATCACGAAGCTACAAAGAAGGCGGGAAGGCCAAGAGAGCCGCCGGAAAGCGGGCGTCGTCTCAACGTATCTATAATTTTTATTGTTCCATGCTATATTAGATTCTTTTTGGACATTATTGGGCTTTATTATAGACTTTTATATTATTTTTGGGACTAACCTATTAACGGAGGCCCGGCCCGAAATTGCTGTTTTTGCCTATTTGAGTTTAAGTGAAAAAGAATATCACAGTCCAAGCGGAATGAAACCCGGGAGCGTGATTTTTGGAGCGAGCGTGATCCGAACCTTGGACCCTACCTCAAGACATCAACCAGGAAGGCCACGAGGTAGAGAGGCGCGCCGACCCCAGGCGCCCTCCACCCTCATGGGGCCCATGTTGCTCCACCGGCGTACTTCTTCCTCCTATATATACCTCGTACCCCAAACTACGGAGAAGGGCCAAAAACCTAATTCCACCGCCACAACCTTTTGTACAGTGAGATCCCATCTTGGGGCCTTTTTGGAGCTCCACGGGAGGAGCATCGATCACGGAGGCTTCTACATCAACACCATAGCCTCTCCAGATGATGTGTGAGTAGTTTACCTCAGACCTTGGGTCCATAGTTATTAGCTAGATGGCTTCTTCTATATTTTTGGATCTCAATACCATGTTCTTCTGAGGAGTCTGGACTAGGGGTGTCAGGATAGCGAACTATCATCTTTGGCGGACTCTGGACTATGAAGATACAAGATTGAAGACTTCGTCCCGTGTCTGATGGGACTTTCCTTGGCTTTGGAAGGCAAGCTTGGCGATCTGGATATTTAGATCTCCTACCATTGTAACCGACTCTGTGTAACCCTAACCCTATTGGTGTCTATATAAACCGAAGGGTTTTAGTCCGTAGGACGAACAACAATCATACCATAGTCTAGCTTCTAGGGTTTAGCCTCTCTGATCTCGTGGTAGATCTACTCTTGTACTACTCATATCATCAATATTAATCAAGCGGGGTAGGGTATTACCTCCATCGAGAGGGCCGAACCTGGGTAAAAACATCGTGTCCCTTGTCTCTGTTACCATCCGCCTAGGCGCACGATTAAGTGACCCCCTACCGAGATCCGCGGTTTGACACCGACATTGGTGCTTTCGTTGAGAGTTCCTCGTATGCGTCCTTATAGGCCCGATGGCTCCTTCAATCATCAACAGCAGCAGTCCGGTGGTGAACTTTTCTCCGGACAGATCTTCCTATTCAGCGGCTTTGCACTCTGGGCCAATTCGCTAGGCCATCGGAGCAGATCGAAAGCTTCGCCCTCGCCATCGAGTCAGATTTGGAAGCTTGAACTATCTGGTGATGTCGCGAAGACTTGATCTTGACGGTTGAGCCACGACCGGCGTGCCGCCTTGTCTCGATGGATGCGATCTAGCTCTGCCGCCCGAGCGGTGCCACGGAGGCCACACTAGTGCCGCTCCGACCCTTAATCCGGGCAGTTTACGCCGATCGAGGGCGGTTGGTTGGACACCGCCTCGGGGCTGAAATCTCTGGCGATTGAGCGAACACCATCCTGTCCTTTGCAAAGCTCGTGACTCCCGGTGGCGGACTCCTTTCCGGACTCGAATCTCCGCGCCCTGCCCGGTCGAATCCGGTGGGCACGATTATGGAGTTCACCGCCGCGGACAACTTTCAGCACTCACCCTTTGGCGATATTCGAACTCATTAAAGTCTCTCTCTTTGTTAGGAGAGCCTGGCGAACTATGGTCGAGGATGGTTGGGATTCAGGCGGCGAAGAGATTCAGCGCCACCACCACCCACTTTGTAGCCCTTGTCGATGATTTAACCGACATGCCGACCCGACTCCGAAGACGCCGGCGGTATGGGCGGCGGTGCGGAGGCGATCAAAACCAGCGCCCACGAGGCCTTTGGAAGGACACCTCGTCATATGACATATACATGGTGGACATCCCAAAAGATGGGAATGGCGATGGAGCGGCGGAGGATGACCCCTCAGAAACAACCCAGCGCCCGACCTCGGTGGCGCGCTCTTAATCCGCCACGGTAAAAACAGCGATTCCGGCACGGAGACAATAATACCCGGACAATGCCGAAGGCGACCCCCTCGGCGGGACTCGGCGCGGGGGAGGAGAAGCAAATCCGCCTGACGGTCTGTGAAGCGAAGGTAGAGGGCGATAATTATCGCCCCCCTCCGAAGGCGAGGCAAGCCTCGGCGGCAGCCAATTCGTCGTGCGGAGGACCCCGTCGAACAAGAGCGTTTTAAGCGCAGGCTCATAGCCCGGCAAGCAGCCTCAAGAAAAATCAGCAACAACTTAGAGCTGACCAAGACACGCTAGGCGGCGGATGGGTGAAGTCCTTGCAGCGAAGAGTATGAACTCGAGCGCCCTCAAAAGCTACCCCAAGCGCGAGGCGGTTGCCTCGATCGGAGGAGGAAGCACCCCGTCACGGCGCACAACATGGCAGACCGGCCACCCGTGGGCGACGGAAAAACCTATCGGCCCTCCGCTCAAGCCACGCCCGATGCTGCTCAAAAAGTACCAAGGCAGGGAAAGCGCGTCGGACTTGCGAGATATATTGGAGAATAAGGAAAAGCATACAAGATCGATCTACAGATCGGCGTGGAAATAGCGACTCAGGATGATTACCGTCCGCGGATCTGACAAACCCGGCGGGCGAACACGATGAACAAAAGCTGACGCAGGCTACGTCGTGATATAGCCCAATCTGAGGCACCGCACACCCACTATACTTCACGGATGAAGTAATGGATCATCAAATCCACGAGGGCTTCAAACCCGTAAACGCCGAATCATACGATGGTACCACAGATCCTGCGATGCTGGATCGAGGACTATCTCCTCCATATCCACATGGCCCTTGGTGATGATCTACATGCCATCAAATACCTCCCACTCAAGCTTAAAGGACCAGCTCGGCATTGGCTCAACAGCTTGCGGTGAGTCAATCGGTTGTTGGGAGGATCTGGAAGCTCGCATTCCTTGATAACTTCAGGGCACATATGTGCGACCACCGGATGCCGATGACCTTAGCCATATAATTCAGCAGCGGAAGAATCGGCGGACAATTACGGGCGCGGTTCCTAACAAAGAAAAATCAGATCGTCGGTTGTCGGGATGCGAGGCGCTAGCAGCCTTCAAACACAACATCGCATGACAGTGGCTACCCGGCACCTAGGACAGGAAAAGCGAAATCCATGGCAGCCCTCACCACACTCATGACCCGCTTTTGCGCGGGAGAGGACAACTGGCTAGCTCGAAGCAACAACGGCCAAACACCACGGTAGTTCGGATACCAAGGATGACAGCGGCAGGTCGCGTCGCAACAAGCATAAATGCCGCATGTGGTGATAATGCTGAAGATGCGGCGGTAAATGCGGTTCGAGGCTCTAAACCGGTCGCGGAAGAAGCCATTCAAAAGAAATACCGAGGCCCGTCAACTTGGACCGAATACTCGATTGCTTGTGCGGATACATGGCACCCCGAAAAACCAGCCAGCGACACCAGCGAGGGATTGTTGGGTGTTCAAACAACGAGCAAGCTAAGCGCGAAAACAACAACAAGGAGCTGCATAAGCGATGGCGAGAAGAGCCCGGCCGCCAAACAATAGAGACAGAAGGGCTTTCCCACACAAGTGCGGACGGTGAACATGATATCGCAACCCACATACCCAAAGGGGCGGAGCGGCGCACTAAAGATGTCGTATCTGTGATGGAGCGGTCGCCCAGTTCAACCCATGGTCTTCCTGCCCGATCACCTTCAATCGAAGGACCATCCCACTAGCATCCGTCCACGGCGGTTTCGCGCATTGGTTCTTGACCCAATTATTGTGGCCAGTTCACCTCACGAGTCGATGGGCCGGCGGCGGCAACGAACCTGATTTATCGAGGATCTGATCGCATAAAATGGGCATAGACCGTCAAGGATCAAACCAACAAAGGCGACCTTTAAAGGCATCATTCCGGTGTAGAGGCCAACTACGAGCTCCGTTACACTTGAAGTAGTCTTGGATCCTGGATAACTTCGGAGTGAGAGTTAATCTTGACATAGTCCCGTTCTGCGGCGGCTATCATGCCTTTGCTCGGACGAACCGCATTCGCAAAATTCAATGCGGTGCCGCTTTCTGCGTACCTCAAACTCAAGATGCCAGGCCAGCGGCGTAATCACGGTCAATGGAAACACGAATGCTCCCTCGAGCGGAGGAGCATCAACCGCCCTGCGGCGAAGTGCGAACAACCTCTTAAGGCAATTCTCTAGTCCGGCCAATAAACAATCGGACAACATCAAAGCGTGCGGAGTAACATAGAACAAGACCGCTGGCATGTTACGAACAAGCGTAGTAATGCAGCCCCAACCGCAGCCCTCGCGAACTTCGCGAAGCGTTACTACAGCGCCGCGTAATTGCGCTCTGAAGCACCATGGGCATAGGGGCGGGCCACGACCACATGCGCCCGAATGCGGCTGGACCGAACTAGGGGCTCCGTTTGTGTCATTCCTTTTTATTCTTTTCTTCCTTTTACTTCGGGACTCTGTTCTCCGAAGCCACATCGGCATCGCGCCCGAATACGATGCAACAGCGGGGAATCGAGAGAACTGCATCGAGTGTCGGTGGTCTCTACTACGAGCTTTATACCTGTTTTACACACCATCCATAGCTTACCCCTGGAGAGGGCATGTTAAATAGTCCCATCCCTTGCTTATCGCACTATTTGTATCGTTCTGCTTCCATTGCAGTACCTTTTGAATAAACAATACATAACTTACGCCTATTATTGCACTCCTTTCTTTATCTATATATATGTTCATTTCATGACATGTTGCATCAAATACACTTTAGTGCGGCCAATACACCGAGGGCTTAAGTACCCCAAAAGTATGGTGTGATAAGTCCGAACACTTTCACAAGTGCGGCACCCTGAACTTATAGCATTATATCCATCGGCTCGAATCATGTCTTGGGTCAATAGTTGGGTTTTCCGGCTCCCATGTTTTGGTACCTTACGTTCCGTTATATAGGCTAAGGTAGCGCTGGGAGAACCCACTGCGATTGTGCCCGGTTGAGCTAGGTTGAGCACCTTAGTGGAAAGCTAAAACTGACCGTCATGATAGGCGAGAGCGATCGCTATTCGAGCGTTTTTGGGTCCCTAAAGACTTATGCGCTTAGGCGAGTCGGCATTGTCCGGCCAAAGGCGTGTATAGCACCACGAACTCGGTCTTCGAATACTAGGGGCTTCGCGAAATTTAAGATTATAGAATTCTATGGCTAAGTGAGAGTGTTCAAGCACTATAAGTCTGGTTGCCTTGTTAGTTCGTTGGCGCCTCCCTCGAAGGACCCAGAATGGGAACAAGAGCGCTCAAGTTTATCCGAACACCCAGCACTTTCGTGGCATGGGGCTGAAATAACGACTTGCCATCTCTCAAATTTGATAAGCGGTCGCCTGAAGGTAATATTTTAAATTCTGGCGTTGCTTAGCGCATATGAACAACTTTTCAGCGTCGGGATAACAAATGCGAGTCTACTCAAATATTACATCTTTGGAGCATTCACCCGCTATAAGGCGGGCACCCTTGAGGCGCCCTCATAATACTTCTCGGGCTTGCGATGTTCTTTGCCCAGTGGCGGCCTGTCCGTCACCGGCTTCTCGCGTCCAGCTTGCCCAGTGCACCTTGGCATGGGCAAGGGCCTCTGAGCACCTTCAATACAGGCGGAGGCGCTTGATGACTTGATCCATGGACGAGGCATCCACCAGCCACCGCACTAGCCAGTAGCACCCGAGGCATGGCCTCATTTGGCCACAGCCAAGCTATAAGGCTCTTCATGGCCTGTTGGCGACCTTGTGGAGCTCGACCAATTGCTTGATTGGTGGCTCAAGGGCACCGGGTGTTCGGCCTCGGCATCTGACACCAAAACACCTTTTCCATCGAGCTCCCTTCTTATTTCGGTGAAAGCGGCGGCATAGGAGACACTCGCGGCAGATCTGCGAGCGCTCTGGAGAGCTCGGATTGGGTAAGTACTAGATAATTGAATTTTACATTCTTGCTCTGCATAAATAATGCCTTACCGCCGCGATCTTCTTTATTGCCTCAATCTCTGGAGGGCTTTTGGGCCTCGGCCTTAGCAACTTTGGCACTCTCAAGAGCGAGGCAAGCTCGGACTCTCGGGTCTTGAGTCACGCTCCAAACCCTCGTGTTTTTCACGAGCACGGAGCTCTTGCCGTACCTCCGCCCGATTGTGCCTGCCCTTCTCTCGCTCGGTGCGCTCGCGGCCGCTTTGTTTCGACGCGGACACCGCCTCCTTGAGTCGCCACCTCGCTCGTGGCCCTGCAGTACCCATGTTATTCTTGTTATCTTTTGCAACCACATTTTTAAATTCCATAGGTATTACTTACCTTCCTTGTCCTCGATCTGCTTCTTGGCTTGGCGAGCTCGTTCTCGGACGCTCGAGGCTCTCCTTCAATGCATTGACCTCCATGATCGGTCTGTGAGAAGTCGGCGGGGCAGCTTTGCATTCCCATATTGACATAATTATGTTAGACTCCTGCGTATATCTTTTTAGATCCTTAGTCCGGCTTTTCTTTCCAAACACGAACTAAGCATCGAGGGCCTCTTGTCTATCGGTAATATTCTTACATATATTGAAAACTTACCTCAAAGCCTGTTAGAAGGCCGTTGCAGGCTTCGGTCAGCCCGCTCTTGGCGGACTGAACTTTCTGGATCACCACACTCGTAATAGTGCGGTGCTCCTCCTTGATGGAGGCGTTGTTAAGTGCCTCCAGTAAGCTATCTGGTGCCTCCAGTTGGACGGAGGACACCGGCGTCTTACCCTTCCTACGAAGGGTCCGCTTGCCGGACTTGAAACCGCTGAAGGTTCGGTATGGGAGTCGGACAAGGGTGGGCTTAGAGCCCTGAGGGTCTCGCTCCCCTCGCGCTGAGTCAGGAGGCTGCCTTGCGGCGCCTCTGCGCCACCTCCTCTTGACCAGGCCCCCTCGGGGCCCCACCTCAGCGTCGTCGTCCGCGTGAGGTGAGGCGGCGAGTGAAGTACTCTCCACTTCCGGCAATTCAGAGACCCGCTTCGGCAAGCGGCGAGCTGCGTCCTTAGGCGGGCTGCATGATTGTTGGCATTAGAGAACACTATGCAATGAAAAAAAATCCATGGGTATCCGGACATTTACGATCTCGCCAGGGGCTTGGTCCTTGTTGGTCACTCCTCCTCGTTGTTGTCGGCGTTGACGGAGAAGTCCGGAGGAAGGGTCCTTCCCTTCTTGGACCCTCCGGCCTCCCCAGTCGAGGCGGCCTTCCTTTTCTTCTCCCCCATTTGAGAGAGGCTTCTTTTTCCTCCTCTTCCTCAAAGGAGGATTCCGACTCAGGGTTGTCGGGCGATGAGTCCGACAGCACTGGCGCCGGGAGCTCCTTGAGTTCCGTGGCCTTCTTCTTGGCCTTCTTCTCGGCACCCGTGAGGTGCGGAGCTAACCCGTCAATCAGGCGTCCGCTGGAGTCTTCGGCAAAGGGCGGACAGTTAATCTGTCGGGCGTCTTCAACCAGTCGATCAAAGTTAGGGAGTTTTAGATCCGCATAGAGTCAAACTATGAAAAAGAGTCCCATAAAAGGTAAAATAACTTACCTCGTTGGCTTGGCGCTGCGAGCTGAATCCGCGATCTTGATGGCGGATGTAGAACCTCGGCGCCTGAACAGCACCTTCGGGCATCTTCGTGCGTAGTGTCGAAGAGCCTTTTCAGAGTTAGGTCTTGTGCGGATCGAACTCCACAATTTGATGGCCCGTTGTTGGCATGGGAGAATCCGGCGAATGAGCATCACACGGATAACGTTGACAAGCGAGATTCTTGTCGCCAGGTTTGGACGTGGGTTTGGAGTCCGGATAGCTCGTCGAATCACCCACGATAGGCCCGTCTCTTTCCATGATGTGAGCGCGTGGGGAAGCGGATCGGACTTGGGGCCGCCGCCCATTGAAAGTCGCCGCGGCTCGGTGATGTAGAACCACCCGATTGCCACCTTTATGGTCTCCACAAAGTAGCCCTCGAGCCATAGGACTTTGGCCATTTGCCAACCATGGCACCTCCGCACTCCGGCTTGGCGGCGCCCACTACCTTGACTTGACATTGAAGATTTTCAGCCATAAGCTGAAGTGGGGCTGGATGCGAGAGGAAGGCCTGCTTACGACGATGAGCGCCGAGATGTTGAGGATGAAATTGGGGCAGATCATGGAAGTCCGAGGCCGTAGTAGAACATGAGCTCCCGGACAAATGGGTGAAGTGGAAAACCTAGTCCGTGGAGGAAGTGGTGAAACACCACCCTCTCATGGGGCTGGGGGTTGGAATGAGCTGCCCCTCGTCGAGGGAGCGGTCTTGTGATGTCGCTGGACAAGTATCCGACCTTCCGCAGCTTTTGATTTGCCCCTCCGTGGCGGAGGAGGCCATCCACCTGCCTCCGCTCCGGACATAGTGGGAGAAGGTGGAGGTGGGGTGTCTTGAATTGGGCATTGGGCTCGAGTGTGAAATGGATGAGCAAAAGAGGAAGAAGGCGTGGGTGAAAAGGTGGATCCTTATCCCCTTATATGAATGAGACGAAGCTATCGTCCCCGCCAGACTGGTAAAACTCGCTTATCTCCCAAGCGCCGTAATAAATGGCGGATGGGTTACTACGTCCGTATTGATGGGAATCCCGGAATAAGGGGCACGATCTCGCTTTGATAAGGCGTGCCAAGAAACCGCCTCGCTAAGCAGCTAAGGTGGAGCAGTAAAAAACAATTTGTATAAAGGTCTGGCCGTGGTGTGATGTCACGCCCGCGGAATCGTCAGCAGATCTGTGCAAAGGTTATTCTCTCTACGGTAGTATGTGGAACTTGTTTTGCAGATCTGGACACTATCCTTGTGTTCAATACCTTCTATGAAGTATTCGGAGGAGGAACCCGCCTTGCAATACCGAAGACAATATACCGCCCGGACTCGTCGTCATTGAAGCCTGGTTCGAGGGAGCTCTTGAGGAGTCTGGACTAGGGGTGTCGGATAGCGAACTATCATCTTTGGCGGACTCTGGACTATGAAGATACAAGATTGAAGACTTCGTCCCGTGTCCGGATGGGACTTTCCTTGGCGTGGAAGGCAAGCTTGGCGTCTGGATATGTAGATCTCCTACCATTGTAACCGACTCTGTGTAACCCTAACCCTATTCGGTGTCTATATAAACCGAAGGGTTTTAGTCCGTAGGACGAACAACAATCATACCATAGGCTAGCTTCTAGGGTTTAGCCTCTTTGATCTCGTGGTAGATCTACTCTTGTACTACCCATATCATCAATATTAATCAAGCAGGAGTAGGGTATTACCTCCATCGAGAGGGCCCGAACCTGGGTAAAAACATCGTGTCCCTTGTCTCCTGTTACCATCCGCCTAGACGCACAGTTCGGGACCCCCTACCCGAGATCCGCTGGTTTTGACACCGACACTCCCCCTCTCTTATGGAGATCTTTCGATGTAATCTTCTTTTGCAGTGTGTTTGTTGAGACCGATGAATTGTGAGTTTATGATCAAGTTTATCTATGAACAATATTTGAATCTTCTCTGAATTCTTTTATGTATGATTGGTTATCTTTGCAAGTCTCTTCGAATTATCAGTTTGGTTTGGCCTACTAGATTAATCTTTCTTGCAATGGGAGAAGTGTGTAGCTTTGGGTTCAATCTTGCGGTGTCCTTTCCCAGTTACAGTAGTGGCAGCAAGGCACGTATTATATTGTTGCCATCGAGGATAACAAGATGGGGTTTATATCATATTGCATGAATTTTCCCTCTACATCATGTCTTCTTACTTAAAGCATTACTCTGTTCTTTTGAACTTAATACTCTAGATGCAAGCTAGATAGCGGTCGATGTGTGGAGTAATAGTAGTAGCTGCAGGCAGGAGTCAGTCTACTTGTCTCGGACGTGATGCCTATATACATGATCATACCTAGATATTCTCATAACTATGCATAATTCATCAATTGCTCAACAGTAATTTGTTCACCTTGTAATACTTATGCTCTCGAGAGAAGCCACTAGTGAAACCTATGTCCCGGGGTCTATTTTCCATCATATTTAAACTCCGACAACAAGCTATTTACGGCGCGTTTTATTTTGCTTTCTTTACTTTGCATCTTTATCATAAAAATACCAAAAATATTATCTTATCATATCTATCAGATCTCACTCTAGTAAGTATTTGCGAAGGATTGACAACCCCTTAGTGCATTGGTTGCGAGGATTTATTTGTTTGTGTAGGTGCGAGGGACTCGTCGTGGCCTCTAATGGATTGATACCTTGGTTCTCAAAACTGGGGAAATACTTACGCTGCTTTCTTGCATCACCCTTTCCTCTTCAAGGGAAAACCAACGCAGTGCTCAAGAGGTAGCAAGAAGGATTTCTGGCGCCGTTGCTGGGGAGGTCTAGGCAAAAGTCAACATACCAAGTACGCATCACAAACCCTTCTCTCCCGCATTACATTATATGCCATTTGCCTCTTGTTTTCTTCTCCCCCACTACACCCTTGCCGTTTTATTCGCCCTCTCTTTTCCGTTTGCCTCTTTTTGCCCGTCTCTTGTTTGCTCGTGTGTTGGATTGCTTCCTTGTCACGATGGCTCAAGATAATACCAAATTGTGTGACTTTACCAATACCAACAATAATGATTTCCTTAGCACTCCGATTGCTCCTCTTATCGATATTGAATCTTGTGAAATCAATACTGCTTTGTTGAATCTTGTCATGAAATATCAATTCGCCGGCCTTCCTAGTGAAGATGCGCTACCCATCTAAATAGCCGTTGATTTGTGCGATATGCAAAGAAGAAAGATGTGGATAATGATATTGTTAAATAAAAGCTATTCCTATTTTAAGCAGAGATCGTGCTAAAACTTGGTTTCGTCTTTGCCTAAAATAGTATTGATTCTTGGAATAAGTGCAAAGATGCTTTTATCTCTAAGTATTTTCCTCCCTAAGATCATCTCTCTTAGAAGCGATATTATGAATTTTAAGCAACTTGATCATGAACATGTTGCACAAGCTTGGGAGAGAATGAAATTAATGATCGTAATTGGCCTACACATGGTTTGAATTTGTGGATGATTAAACAAAAAAAATATGCGGATTGAATTTTGCTTCTAGAAATCTTTTAGATTGACATGAGGAGGCACTTTTATGGAAATCACTTTAGGAGAAGATACTAAACTCCTAGATAATATTATGGTTAATTATTCTCAATGGCACCTTGAAGATCTACTAATAAAAAAGTGCATGCGATAGAAGAAATTAATGTTTTGAGTGGAAAGATGGATGAACTTATGAAATTATTTGCTACTAAGAGTGTTTCTTCTTATCCTAATTATATGTCTTTGTCTACTTTGATTGAGAATAATAATGAATCTATGGATGTGAATTTTGTTGGTAGGAATAATTTTGATAACAACACGTATAGAGAAACTTTAGGCGTATCCTAGTAATTCCTCTAATAATTATGGTAATTCCTACAACAATTCTTATGGAAATTTTAATAAGATGTCTTCTGAATTTCACACTAGTGTTAAAGAATTTATGAATTTGCAAAAGAATTTCAATGCTTTGCTTGAAGAAAAATTGCTTAAATTTGATGAATTGGCTAGGACCGCTGATATAATTTCTCGATGTTGATTCTTTGAAACCTAGATCTATTCCACCTAAGCATGATATCAATGAGTCTCTCAAATCCATGAGAATTTCCATTGATGAGTGCAAAGAAAAGAACCGTTAGGATATGTGCTAAGAAAGATTGCTTTGTAAGCGTGTTCTTCTAGTCTCTTTGAAAATAAAGATGAAGATCTGAAGGTTATTGATGTGCCCCTATTAAATCTTTGTTTTGCAATATGAATCTTGATAATGATGGGTGAGGATTCCTAGATTAGGGGGTGTCGGGATGGCGGACTATAGCCTTTGGCGGACTCTGGACTATGAAGATACAAGATTGAAGACTTAGTCCGTGTCCGGATGGGACTTTCCTTGGCGTGGAAGGCAAGCTTGGCGATCTGGATATGTAGATCTCCGACATTTGTAACCGACTCTGTGTAACCCTAACCCTCTTGATTGCCTATATAAACGGAGGGTTTTAGTCCGTGGGGCGAACAACAATCATACCATAGGCTAGCTTCTAGGGTTTAGCCTCTTTGATCTCGTGGAAGATCTACTCTTGTACTACCCATATCATCAATATTAATCAAGCGGGAGTAGGGTTTTACCTCCATCGAGAGGGCGAACCTGGGTAAAAACATCGTGTCCTTGTCTCTGTTACCATCCACCTAGGCGCCAGATTCGGGACCCCCTACCGAGATTAGCGGTTTGACACCAACATTGGTGCTTTCATTGAGAGTTCCTCTGTGTCATCATCCTTAGGGCCGATGGCTCCTTGATCGTCAATAGCGATGCGGTGCAGGTGAGACTTTTCTCCCGGACAGATCTTCGTATTCGGCGGCTTTGCTGCGGGCAATTAAGCAGCCATCTGGAGCAGATTGAAAGCTCGCCCACAGCCATCAGTCAGATTTGGAAGTTTGAACTACGGTGGCGTCGCGGAGACTTGATCTTGACGGGTTGAGCCCAGCCAAGCGCGCGCGGCGCTATCACGAGGCATGATCTAGCTCTGCCGCGAGCGGTGTCTGGAGTCCGCACGATGTGTCTGCTCCGACCCTTAGCTCGGAGCCGGCGCCGATCGAGACAGGTGGCTGGACACCGCCTCGGGGCTCACGATCTCTGGCGGTTGAGCCATACACCTACCTGTCCTTTGCGAAGCCCGTGACTCAAGGTGCGGACTCCTCTCCGGACTCCGAGCCTTCCGCGCCCCATAATCGAATCCGATTGGGCGCCGATCATAAATTCCATCGCGGACATCTTTCGGCACTCGCCCTTTGGCGACATCCTGAATTCACTAAAGTCTCTCTCTTTATCGGGAGAGCCTGGCGGATTATGGTCGGGAAGGTTGGGATCTTGGACGTCAAAAGAAATTCAAAGCCCACCACCACCCCGCCGTAGCCAATGTCGATGATTTCACCGACATGCTCGACCGACTCGAAGACATCGGCGGTATGGGCGGCGATGCAGGAGGCGACCAGAACCAGCGCCCACGAGGCGCTGGAAAACCACCTGTCATCGACATATACGATGGACATCCCAAAAGATGGGAATGGTGATGGAACAACGGAGGATGACCCTCAAGAAGCAGTCTAAGTGCGGCGTCGTGGCGCGCTCTAAATCCGCCACAGCAAAAGCGGTGATTCGGCACGGAGACAATAACACCGGACGGTGCGAAGACAACATCCTCAGCAAGATTCAGCGCGGGGGATGGAGAAGCCAACCCTCATGAGAGGCGGCGAGAAGAGAGGTAGTGGGCGATAATTACATGCCTCCCTCGAAGATGAGGCAAGCCTCGGCGACAGCCAATTACGTCGTGCCGAGATCCCGTCGAACAAGAGCATTTCAAGCGCGGGCTTATGGCCCCGGCAAGCAGCCTAAAGAAAAAGCAGCAACACTTGGAGCTGACCAAGACTTGCTAGGTGACGGATGGACTGAAGTCCTTGCGGCGAAAGTATGAACTCGGCGCCCTCAAGATCTACCCAAAGCGCGGGCTGCTACCCGATTAGAGGAGGAAGCACTCAAACCTACATCACCAGCGCATGATCGGCTGACGGACACCTCATGGCATGACAGAGAGGCCTCTCGACCCTCAACTCAAGCCGCACCCAGCGCCGCTCAAAAAAATACCAAAGCGGCGGGCAAATGTGCGGATCTGCGAGATATATTGGAGGACAAGGCAAGGCAAACAAGATCGATCTACGGATCGGCGTGGGCGCCCACGACGCGTGGCGATAACAAATCACGCGGATATAACAACTCGGCGGGCGAACACGATGAACAAAGCTCATTTGAGCTGCGTCGTGATATATTATCTGAGCGCCGCACACCACTATGCTTCACGGATGAAGTGATGGATCATCAAATCCACGAGGGTTTCAAACCCGTAAACATTGAGTCATCACGATGGCAACAGATCCTGCGGTTTGGATTGGGACTATCTCCGTCACATCCACATGGCCTTGGTGATGATCTACCGTCATCAAATACCTCCCTCAAGCAAGGACCAGCCCGACATTGGCTTAACAGCTTGCCCGTGAGTCAATTGGTTGTTGGGAAGACACGGAAGCCGCATTCCTCGACAATTCTGGACATGGTTCCTAACCAGAAAAAAATATATCGACCACGGCGCCGATGACCTAAGCCACATAATTCAGCAGCGGAGGAATCGGCGGACAATTCTGGACATGGTTCCTAACCAAGAAAAATCAAATCGTCATTGTCCGGATCGAGAGGCCCTTGCAGCCTTCAAACACAACATCCATGACGAGTGGCTTGCCCGGCACCTAGGACAGGAAAAGCGGAAATCCATGGCAGCCCTCACAACACTCATGACCGCTTTTGCGGGAGAGGACAAGCAGCTGGCTCGTAGTAACAACATGACCAAGAGCCTGGTAATTCGGATACCAAGGACAGCAATGGCGGTCGCGTCGCCAAAAAGCACAAGCGTCGCGTGCGGCGATAATCTGAGATCTGGCGATCAATGCTGGATTCAGAGGCTCTAAATCCGGTCGCGGAAAAAGCCATTTAAAAAATACTCCGGGCCCGTCAATTTGGACCGAATACTCGATCGCTCGTGCGGATACGGCACCCTAAAAACCAGCCAACCACACCAGCGAGGATTGTTGGGTGTTCAAGCGAACGAGCAAGTTAAATGCGAAAACAATGACAAGGGCTGCATAGCGATGGCGAAGAAGAGCCCGACCGCCCGAACAATAGAGGACGAAGGGCTTCCCCCACAAGTGCGGACGGTGAACATGATATCGCAACCCACATACCCAAAGGGGCGGAAAGCGTGCACTAAGGGGCGTATATGCGATGGAGCGATCGCCCCAAAGTTCAACCCGTGGTCTTCCTGCCCGATCACTTTAGATCGAAGGACCACCCACTAGCATCCGCCATGGCGGATTCACGATAGTTCTAGACCCAATCATTGTGGTTCACCTCACTAGAGTTCTAATGGGCCGGCGGCGGCCTGAACCTGCTTTATCGAGGATCGATGTGCAAAATGGGCATAGACCCATCAAGATTAAACCCACAAAGGCGACCTTTAAAGCGTCATACCAGTGTAGAGGCCAAGCTATGCAGGCTCGATTACACTTGAAGTGGTCTTGGATCCCGGATAACTTCGAGCGAGGAGTTAATCTTCGACATAGTCCCTTTCATGGCGGCTATCACGCCTGCTCGGACGAACCGCATTGCAAAGTTCGATGTGGTGCCGCTTTCACGCATATCTCAAGCTCAAGATGCAGGTCCTCGAGTCATTACGGTCAATGGAAACACGAGCGCTCTCTCCGGACGGAGGAGCATCTGGCCAACCCTCACGGCGGAAGTACAAAGCAGCCTCTTAAGGTAATTCTCGAGTCCGGCTATTAAGCGTGGGACACCGTCAAGCAGCGCCGGAGTAACCTACAACAAGACGCTTTAGCACGTTCCGAACACGCATAGCAATGCGTCCCAACCCCACCCTCGCGAGTGCGAAACCAGTACTACTGGCGTACATAATTACGCTCTGGAAATACCATGGGCATAGGGAAAACACGACCACGGCGTGCCAGAATCGACTCAACGCTTTGGGGCTCGATTGTGTCATTCTTTTCTTTTCTTCTTTCTTTTTACTTTCGGGACTCCGTTCTCCACGAAGCCCTATCCGGCGATAGAATCGCCGAACACCGCGATGCAACAGCGAGGGGAAAGCGAAAGCTCGTCGAATGTCGGTGGTCTCTATTACGAGCAGTATACCTGTTTACATACCATCCACAGCTTACCTGGGCGGGGACATGTTAAAAGTCCGTCCCTTGCTTATCACACTATTTGTATCGTTACTGCTCTTCTGCAGCCCTTTTGAATAAACAGTACATAGCTTACGCCTATTATTGAATTCCTTTTTTTATATATATATATATATATATATATATATATATATATATATATATATATATATATATATATATATATATATATATATATATTATTGAAATATGCCTAGAGGCAATAATAAATTAGTTATTATTATATTTCCTTGTTCATGATAATCGTTTATTATCCATGCTATAATTGTATTGATAGGAAACTCAGATACATGTGTGGATACATAGACAACACCAAGTCCTAGTAAGCCTCTAGTTGACTAGCTCGTTGATCATACCAGATGGTCCTTACGGTTTCCTGACCATGGACATTGGATCGAGACAGGATTTGTCACTCCGTTGATAGCCCACTCGGTAGGACATCATCATAATGTTCACAATGTGACCAAGGGGTTGATCACGGGATGAAGAATAGCGAGATTGAACAAGGTATCGGATGGATCGAATCTCGGGCAAGTACAATACCGCTAGACAAAGGGAATTGCGGGATCGATTGAGTCCTTGACATCGTGGTTCATCCGATGAGATCATCGTGGAACATGTGAAGCCAACATGGGTATCCAGATCCGCTGTTGGTTATTATCGGTCTACGCATGAAGAACCCATAGGGTCTACACTTAAGGTTCGATGATGCTAGGGTTATAAAGGAAAGTATCGAATTTCCGGATGAGATCCGGACGTAGACCATGAGTTGGGTTTTTCGGTGCAAGCTTCGAGAAGGTTAGGAGGATTCGGAGGGTCGGAGGTCGGAAATAGTTCCACCCGTCAATACAGTAGCAAGGCGCCCTAGCCTTAATGGGCCAGGGCACCAGCCCCCAAGGCCCATGCTTGTAGAAGGAAAACCCTAAGGGGGAGGGCCTCCACTTGACTTGGGAGGCCTCCTCCCCCTATGGCCGCCCCTAGATGGGATCTGGGGCTGGCCGCACCCCTTGGGGTGGGAAAACCCTAAAGGGCGCAGCCACGTTCCCCTATATATACTTGAGGTTTTGGGGCTGCCATACACATGAGAACCTCTCCTCTTGGCGCAGCCCTACCTCTCCCTTCTCCTCTCTTGCGGTGCTTGGCGAAGCCTGCTGGATGCCACGCTCCTCCATCACCACCACGCCGTTGTGCTGCTGCTGGATGGAGTCTTCCTCAACCTCTCCCTCTCTCCTTGCTGGATCAAGGCATGGGAGGCGTCACCGGGCTGTACGTGTGTTGAACGCGGAGGTGCCGTCCGTTCGGCACTAGGATCTCCGGTGATTTGGATCACGATGAGTACGACTCCTTCAACCCCGTTCTCTTGAACGCTTCCGCTTAGCGATCTACAAGGGTATGTAGATGCACTCTCCTTCCCCTCGTTGTTGGTTTCTCCATAGATAGATCTTTGTGACACGTAGGAAAATTTTGAATTTCTGCTACGTTCCCCAACATATATATATATATATATATATATATATATATATATATATATATATATGTTCAGTTATGACATTGTGCAACCATACACTTTGGTACCGCAATACACGAGGGCTTAAGTACCCCACAATATGGTGTGATAAGTCCGAACACTTTCACAAGTCACGGCACCCGAACTTATAGCATTATATGCATCGGCTCGAATCATGTCTTGGGTCAATAGTTGGGTTTGCCGGCTCCCATGTTTTGGTACCTTATGTTCCATTATATCGGCTAAGGTAGCGCTGGGAGAACCCACTGCGATTGTGCCTGGTTGAGCTGGGTTAAGCACCTCGGTGGAGAAAGCTAAAAGCGGCAGTCATGATAGGCGAGCTGCTCGCTGTTCGAGAGGTTTTAGAGTCCCTAAAGAGTTATGCCGCTTAGGCGAGGAGTCGGCATTGTCCGGCCTAGGCGTGGATAGTGCCCGAACTCGGTCTTCGAATACCAGGGCTTCACTGAAATTTAAAATTATAGAATTCTATGGCTAAGTGAGAGTTTTCAAGCATTATAGTCCGGTTGCCTTGTTACGTTGCATTGGCGCCTCCTCGAAGGACCCAAGAATGGGAACAAGAGTGCTCAAGTTTATCCAACACCCCACACTTTCGTGGCATGGGGCTGAAGCCGACGACTCGCCATCTCTCAAATTTAATAAGCGGCCGCCTGAAGGTAATATTTTAAATTCAAAAGTGTTGCTTAGCGCATATGAACAAGTTTGCAGCGTACAGGATAACAAATGCGAGTCTACTAAAAAATTACATCTTTGGAGCATTCACCCGCTATAAGGCAGGCACCCTTCAGGACGCCCTCATAATACATCTCAGGATTAATATGCTCCTTGCCCGGTGGTGGTCCGTCCGTCACAAGCTTCTCAGCATCCATCCTGCCCCAGTGCACCTTAGCACGGGCAAGGGCCCTACAGGCACCTTCGATGCAGACGGAGCGCTTGACGACTTCAACCCATGGACACTCGTCCACCAGCCGCCTCACCAGCCCGAAGTAGCTCCCAGGCATGGCTTCCTTGGGCCACAGCCAAACTATGAGGCCCTTCATGGCCTGTTCGGCCACCTTATGGAGCTCGACCAGCTGCTTCAGCTGGTCGCTCAAGGGCACCGGGTGTCCGGCCTCAGCATACTGAGAACAGAACACCTTCTCCATTGAGCTCCCCTCCTCGGCTCGGTAGAATGCGACAGCATCAGACACACTGCAAGGCAGATCTATGAATGCTCCTGGAGAGCTCCGGATTCGGGTAAGTAACAGATAATTCACTTTCACATGCTTGCTTTGCATATAGAATGCCTTACCGCCGCTATCTTCTTCATCGCCTCAATTTCTGGAGGGCTTTGTGGGCTTGGCCTTAGCGGCTTTAGGCGCTCTCAAGGGCGAGGCGAGCTCGGACTCTCGAGTCTTTGAGTCACGCCCAAACTCGTGTTTTTCCACGAGGCACAGGCTCTTGGCGCACCTCCGCCACCGCGCCTCCTGCTTCTCTCACTCGGTGCGCTCCGCGGACGCATTGCTTTTGGCCTTGGACACCGCTTCCTTCAGGGTCGCCACCTCGTTCGTGGCCCCTGCAATATTCACATTATTCCTGTCATTTTTTGCAACCACATCTTTTAAATACTCCCATAAGGTATTACTTACCTTCCCTGTCCTCGAGCTGCTTTTTGGCAAGGACGAGCTCGTTCTCGGGCCGCTCGAGGCTCTGCTTCAATGCATCAACCTCCGAAGTCAGTGCAGCAGAGGTCAGCAGCGCAGCCTGCATTCCCATATTGACATACTTATGTTAGACTCCTGCGTATATCTTTTAGATCCTCAGTTCGGCTTTTTATTTCCGAACACCAAACTGAGCATCAAGGGCTACTGTCTATGCGGTAATATTTTTACATATCTTAAATACATACCTCAAAGCCTGTTAGAAGGCTGGCACAGGCTTCAGTCAGCCCGCTCTTGGCGGACTGAACCTTCTGGATCACCACACTCATAACAGTGCGGTGCTCCTCATCGATGGAAGCGCCGTTGAGCGCCTCCATCAAATTATCCGGTGCCTCTAGTTGGACGGAGGTCACCGGCGTCGCGATCTTGCCCTTCTTACGAAGGGTGCGCTGCCGGACTCGGAACCACTGAAGGTTCGATGCGAGTCCGCACAGGGCGGACTTAAAGACCTTGGGTTTTATCCCTTTGCGCCGGAGTCGGGAGGTCGCCTCGCGGCGCCTCCAGCGCCACCTCCTCCTGGCTGGGCCCCTTTTGGGACTCCACCTCGGCGTCATCCGCGGGAGGAGACGAGGCGGTCGGAAATGAGGCGCTATTCACATCCAACGAATCCAGGAGCCGCTTCGGCGAGCGTCGAGCCGTCATAGGCGGGCTGCATGGTTATATTCGGCGTTAGAAGATGTTGTGCGACAAATGGAATACCATGAGTTATTCTGGTGTCCGAACACTTACGATTTCGCCAGGGGCTTGTCCCTCGGTGGCCACCCCTCTTCGCCGTCGTCGGCGTTGGCGGCGTAGTCCGGAGGAAGGTTCCTTCCCCTCTTGGACCCTCCGGCCTCCCCAGTTGGGGCGGCCTTCCTTTTCTTCTCTCCCCCCGCTGGGGGAGAGGCCTCTTTTTCCTCCTCCTCCTCTTCGCGGGAGGAATCCGCCTCGAAGTCATCGGACGATGAGTCCGACAACACCGCGCCGGGAACTCCTTGAGTTCCGTGGCCTTCTTCTCGGCACCACGTAAGGTGCGGAACCAGCAACCCATCAATCGGGCGTCCGCTCGGTCTTCGGCAAGGGCGGACAGTCAACATGTCCGGGCGTCTTCGCCATCTGTCAAAGGAGAGGTAGTTTTAGATCCGCATAGAGTCAAACTATGAAAAAGAGTCCCGTAAAGGTAAAATAGCTTACCTCGCTGGCTTGATGCATGAGCTGAATCCGCGATCTTGATGGCGGATGCGGGAACCTCGGCGCCCTTGAACAGCACCTTCGAGGCATCTTCGATGCGTTGTGTGAAGAGCCGGCTCAAGGTTCGGTGTTATGCCAGATCAAACTCCCACAAGTTGAAGGCCCGTTGCTGGCATGGGAGGATCCGGCGGATGAGCATAACCTGGACTACGTTGACAAGCTTGAGCTTCTTGTCCACCAGGTTTTGGGACGAGGTTTGGAGTCGGTCAGCTCTTCGAATTACCCACGTCGGGCCGTCTCTTTCCATGAGGTGAGCCGTGTAGGGAAGCGGATCGAATTGGGGCGCTGCCCATTTAGGGACGCGCGGCTCGGTGATGTAGAACCACCCCGATTGCCACCCCTTTATGGTCTCCACGAAGGAGCCCTCGAGCCATAGGACGTTGGCCATCTTGCCCACCATGGCGCCTCCGCACTCCGCTTGGCGGCCGCCCACTACCTTCGGCTTGACATTGAAGGTCTTCAGCCATAAGCCGAAGTGGGGCTGGATGCAGAGGAAGGCCTCGCACACGACAATGAACACCGAGATGTTGAGGATGAAATTCGGGGCCAGATCGTGGAAATCTAGGCCGTAGTAGAACATGAGCCCCCGGACAAATGGGTGAAGTGGAAAACCTAGTCCGTGGAGGAAGTGGGGGAGGAACACCACCCTCTCATGGGGCCTGGGGGTGGGGATGAGCTGCCCCTTGTCGGGGAGCCGATGCGCGATGTCGTCGGACAAGTATCCGGCCTTCCGCAGCTTTTTGATGTGCCCCTCCATGACGGAGGAGGCCTTCCACTTGCCTCCCGCTTAGGACATAGTTGGAGAAGGTTGAGGTGTGTGACACTCCAAAAATATTCTTTTGGTTTTCTTCAAAAAATTTGTTGGATTTGAAGAAGGTCTTCTAAACCCTTCCAAAAATCTCTCTCAAAAACTTTTTCCCTCTAGCAAGGATTTTATTTTGGCATCTCCTTCAACTCTGGTGTTTGGTTTTTAAGCTTTTCCCCTGATTGCCCTCTTCTCAAAATTTCAAAACTTTTGGATTCTAATTTTTCTTTTAAAAAGGAAACTCTAGGACTTTTGCATCTTCTCCAATATTGAAACCACTCATGATTTTTACCATGCACCACATGGTAAAATCTTCCCTAAAATCTCTCCTTCCACTTTGGGCAATCCAAACATTCTGTCTCAACAAGTTCAACCATTTTCTGAATTTTATTTCATTTATTTCTCCTCCCAAATCTTTTTTGTCCATTATTTTGAGCCTAGGTGATTTGCAAAGCAAGTACCTAAATGCAATTGAGCTTTGACCTCAAACCAACTCCCCTGGATAGTCCTTGGTACCCACAACCTAGAAAATCAAGATCCACTCCTCTTCTTTTCAAAAATTTCAAATTTCAGTCTCTGCAAGTTTGGACCAGATTTGTCAAATTTGGTGAAATTCATATCTTCTCTGCTCCAAAAATTCCACAAAAATTCAGGCAGCCTCTAGATGCAATGAGAGGCCCCTCCACCAAAAATCAGCTCAAGCAGAGCCTCCCTCATACCAAAATCATTACATCGAACACGACCTACCTTTGTTTCATTGCACTTTCAGAGATTGAGAGAAGTTCAGAGTTCAGTGTCGCTTCTCTTAGTCGATTTGGTCATGCGGCACCTGATGCGCTCTGGCACGATGCACAGCCTCTTCCCCTGGCCAGCACCCGCACGCACGCTTGGCGATTCTGGCGTCGGTGGCGGCGAGCCTCGCCCGGCGTTGGAAGTTTCTGCGGTGGCGCGCCACCGTGGCGGCGAGAGAGGCCCGAGCCCGCTTCGCCACGCCACCGGCGCCGCCCATCGGCCCCTGGCTCTCCGCGTGTCCCTGCCATGCCAGCGCACGCCCGTGGCACCGTCGCCGTGGCCCGGCAAGCACAGAGCGTGCTCCCTGCCGCCGACGGGCCCGCGCCACCCGTTCCGTCGAGCATGCCCAAAGCACCCAATCCTGGCTCGTTTAGCACCTAAACGGAACCAGTGAACCCCCACGATGGCGCTCAACCCCTGAACCTCCCCGATCAATGCCCTGCGCCGCCGTAAACTTCGCCGGAGAACCCCATTCTCGGCAACCCCCGAGCGCGCCCTCGCCCCCGCACACCTCCACCACCTCACTAGTCCTCGCCAAGCCCCTGGAAGGGCCTCGAGGGGCTCTTCTTCCTCGACTCCGGCCGACCCATTCCGCCTCGGCCTCCTCCTCGATTCACTCTGGTGAGGTCGTCCCCGACGCCCAAATCCCGTCAGCTACCCTCTCATGCTACCACAAGTCTAACCCCCTCCTCAGTTTCTCCTCCGCAGCACTCTCCGTGAGACCCGACCACCCGAACCGCCGTCCGCGGGCAGGAGCCGCCGTCGGCGTGGTGCTCGCGCGGCGACCACCACCACCACCAACCGCGCGGAATGGCGCCACGAACACGGAGGTGCCCTCCGATCTTCCTGCCTCGCCGTGGATCGCCGCCGGCGACCACCATGGCTCTCGGGCGCCGACGAGCCCCGTCTCTCTCGTTTGAAAATTCAAATCTCACGGGTGGGACCCGCCCGTCAGCCTCTCTGCTGTTCTTTTTGAATCGTTTTCTGAAAGCGTACTTTCGCAAATACGCTTTCTACTCTGAACCGTTTTTCTGCTTTTACATTTAAGCCCACGAGAGTTTTACTGTTTCATTACAGATGGGTCCTTGGACCAAAACTCTTATAACTTTTTAACAGAAAGGAATTTTTGAGTGATTCTTTTTCTGTCCTCTTCAAAATTTTGTCTAGTTTTTATCATATTTATTGGAAAAATATTTGGATTACTTTTCTGTAACCCACGGTATTTATGTTAGCACGTGTGTTTTGTGTACCGTAGATACGAAGGAGGTGACGGAACATGAACTTCACCGAGCTAGACCCGACTACTCCGAACCAGGCAAGCAATGTTTGAACTTTTGATATGATGAGTGTTTGGGCATGTTTGCATTATTTTTGTATCATGGCACGTTCATGAGCATTTCGATGATAGTTTATCTCGTAAGAGTTGAGGCAAGTGAGTTCGGAAAATCCATGAGTTGTTGGAAACATGTTGTATGGCCATGATTTGGCATGAGTATGGGTAAGATGGCAGTGTTGTAGCATGCGGGGCTTATGCGGATCGTTGACCAGTGTCAACATAAATCGATCGATTCCGTCCGTCTCCCTTTCGTACTACCACTGTTTCCCGCAAGGGAATCTGCTTAATAAGTTGCAAACCACTTCTGGTACACACCAAATCGAGAGGCGGGATGAAGGTTCCATGGCCCTAGATTAAAGCCTTTCATCCGGTCAGGGGCATGGGTGTTTCGGTTGGGACGAGAGGGGCACCCTTAGAGTAGCGTAAATAAATTTGATCCCATGCTATTCGAGATTGTGATCTCCCCGTCTCAAAGTTTTTCTTAAACGCTGTCTAGGGTGATTCCTGGCAATGTGAGGTATGATGGGTGTGTACTAGTTAGTTGTGTTTCCTCCGAAATACCGTAAAAGGAACTAGTCCTTCGTGACTACGGAAATCCGTTGGCTGTGGACAATTTTGGTACAAACTCTGCAGAGTCAAAATTCTTGAATTCATCTTATTCATGTCCGAGTACCGTGTTCACCTTATCTTGTCAAATGTCAGTCTCGGTGACAGAACTCCTGATAACCATATGAGTGTTATATGTTCATTTCCCTGTGAATGGACTTACCAGCTTATTGTCTTGTGAGGAATATTTTTCATGAGCACCATTTCTTGTCAGTTATGAACAATGAATTATAAGCCCTTTCTACGATGTCGCTCAGACGTCCGACTGCGGCATTGTTAATATTTATTTTTGTTATAAGCCCTGTCTACGATGTCGCTCGGACGTCCGACTGCGGCATTGTTATTATTTATTTTGTTATAAGCCCTTTCTGCGATGTCGCTCAGACGTCCGACTGCGGCATTGTCATTATTTACTTTTGTTATAATCCCTTTCTGTGATGTCGCTCCGACGTCCGACTGTGGCACGCATGTCTTTTCTTTCAATATAAGCCCTTTATGAGGTGTCGCCTAGACACCCGAATGTGGCATGTTTTACTTATTTGTTCACCCTTCGAGGCGTCGCTTCAGACACCTGATCGGTTTTGAGTTTATCTTCTTTGGGTTTTCGAGCGGACTACCGCCGATTCCCTTTTTACTTACTTGTGTTACTGATTTTATAGCACATTGTTATAAATTAATCATGTCGCATTCATGCATTCATTTGTTATATCTTTTATGCGAACTGTCTTGCGAGTGCTTTCAAAGTACTCACACGGCTTATTGATTTGGCGGATCTTGTGAAGGCGATCTCATGGATGAAGAGTTCGATAGCGAGTCCGACGCCTAGAGGAATCCGGTCAGTCTTGTCGACCCTGGATTAGTCGTTGTGATATATCCGCTTCCGCTACCCAAATAAATTCATCGAGCCTCACCTCGGCCTCGATGAGCCGCCGATCTGATAGTCTTATTAACCACCCTTGTGTTATTCCACCAACCACTCATATCTCGAGTCGGTAGTATTTCCACCCCACACCATTGTGTCATATCCGCCATCATGTATAATTATTGGCGTGTTTGTAATAAATGGTTGGGCATCTTCAACCGACCCTGTAATATTTTAATGCTCTTGGCTTATTGTATCAAAGTTTTGTCTACGGTATGGAGGATTTTCCTCATATTGGACTTCATCGTCGGTTGTTCAATAAATATTTTATTGAAAACCGGTCGTGACAAGCTTAGTACGAGAGCGAGCTGTTGTAGGAAGCCACTAGGTGCGATCGCTAATCGGTTATTAGCAGAATAGAGTTGTTTATTATTTTTTACAAATGTAGTCAATTTCTGACAGTCAACATAAATTTATGATTTGACTACTCAGGATTTTTGCCTACTTTTGTAGATGGCTGGCAACGACTGGGATTCGCAGATGTTCGCCAACATGCCCGATGGGTTCGTCAAGCTTCTCTCCTTTATCGTCCAAGTCGCGATGGGGCCAGCTGTGCGCCCAGTCTTCTCACTCTCTTAGCACAAGGTCAATGACCGTCTAACCATGCACCAAGCCGCGGTGCAATTCAAGGGAGGGCGTATTGAATTACGCCGCTTCCGGTTCTTGGGGAAACCATGCCCACGGAGAAGCATGCCTGCAGATGGCAGCCCGTGAGGCGATAGCTCGTCTCGAGAGACATCCTTCCTTCAATGAACACTCGTCGCTCTGTTACCTGCCATGTCACGTGCCATATACCTGCCACTCGCGTTCTCTTGCCCCGAGAGGAGAAGCGGGGCGAAGCTTTGAGATGCTCATCAAGTATCTCCGGGCTTTGAGGCAGCCTTCGACAACCTGGTGGATGACTTTGTAGCTGCCGCATGGACTCAGTCCATGGCTGTGCCGCCAACAGAGAGGAGCTCCTGCGCAGACCGCCGCGACTTTCGTCTCGTCATCAGCATCGTTTGCTCCTACTGCTCTCACCGCTACTCGTCGCCTTCCTACCACGGAGGAGTTCAACCATGTCATTGCGCCTACTCCGGTTAGATTCTGCACCACCCTCGTGCCCGCTCATGTTGAGTTGTCCCGACAGGGCACCTGCTCCACCAACTCAGCACAGCACCTCACGTCTGGAGCCTATCACCAAAGAGGAGGTTGAGTCCCCAGCCTCACTACGCCTCACCCTTGGTAAGCCGAGGGAAATCCTTACCATCTTCGACTAAGTACGCTTAGCCACCATGCGATGTACCGACTTGTACGATATGTTTATATGTACATAGGCTGTGAGAAGTAGCTTGTTTGCGCATCATGTAGGATCAGGAGGAGTGCACTAGCCTAAATAACATGTCAGGATTATGTACGCATATCCTGAGTGATGTATTGTATAATTACTGCTGGCGTGTAAATTATGTAATGAACAGTCCTTCTCCGTGCGCAAACGTTTATTCTCTTGAAAAACATTGGAGCATTTGCGACCTTTTTCCGTCTTCTTGAATTTATTGATTTTTGCGGCTCAATTTCTTTTCTTATGAGTGTTTCAAAATATATCCCCAGAGTGAACTATGTCTCGTCCTTGGACGCGCTCCATGCCAACTCCGACAGAGGAAAATTATGGCACACCCCCAGGCAACAATTTCACACAGGGGCAGACAAGTCAAGACAGTGAAACGGCACTTTCCCAAATGTGTCGTCTTTATGAACAAAGTCAGCACAAACATCAGGAAATAATGAACCAAGTCATCAATATGGGGAATCACCGTGGGCGATATCAGCAGCAATCAAAGTTATCGAGCTCTGAAGACACGTCCCCAAACTTTTTATCACTGTGACAAACCTCTGGAAGCCGAAGACTGGCTTCGAGACATGGAAAGAAAATTAATTATAGCCCAGTGTTCAGATCTTGATAAAGTGCTTTATGCTCCGCACTATCTCCTTTGGAGCAACCGCATCATGGTGGGAAAATTTCCTACACATGCACCCCAACGAAAATAATATAACATGGGAGGAATTTAAAGAAGGTTTTAGTGGGCGCATATTCCTAAGAGTCTTATGAGGATCAAAAAGAGAATTTGATGACCTCAGGCAAAGGACAATGGCGGTGTCGAATACAACAGTCAGTTTACTCTGCTGTCTCGCTTCACGCCAACGAGGCGTATGTCGGAAAACAAAAGATGGAGAAATTCCTAGGCGGTTCGACACCCGCGCTTAAATGCCAATTGGTCGTACACACCTTTCCAGATTTTAAGGCGCTGGTGGATAAGGCCATTACCTTGGAAAATGAGAGACGCATCTTAGAAGATTTCCGCAAGCGGAAGAGGGACCAGACTAATCACGCCGCAACCACCGCGGCAAGACAGATGTTCAGAAAAACTGGACACCCAAACCCACGACAAGCGTCTCGCGCCCAATCAAGAATTTCCATGCAAGGTACAAGGAGTTCACATACCGCCCAGGCGTTACCTGTTACGCTTGTGGAGAAGAAGGGCACTATGCCAAGCAGTGCCCCAAGCCAAGAACTTCGACCCCAAAGCGAACAACGGAAGCAATAATTGGCGCCAAAGCGCAACAATTTCAACCCAAATAACAACCACAGGAAGGGTCATCTGAACCACGTGACCAAAGAGGAAGCACAAAACGCCCCTGATATCGAACTCGGTACGTTTCCTGTCAACACAATACCTGCCATGGTTTTGTTTGATTCTCGAGCTTCTCACTCATTCGTTTTGAAAAGTTTTGCTTTGCAAAATAATTTTTCGATGCTTCCCTTGGAAAAATCTATGATCGTCAAGTCCCCTGGAATTAAGCAAGTTACCCAGAATTATTTCCAGGGTGTGATTATCATTGAAGTTTCATGCAAATTTTATCGTGTTGGAAAATAAAGGACTGGATGTCATCTTAGGGATGGATTGGTTAACCACCAACAAAGGTTTTATTGACTCCTTCAACCGGACCGTAATTCTCACCCACCACCACGGGAAGACCATAAAGGTTTCAGCCAAGGAAAGAAAAATATCCCAGCAACCGAGATTGAACAAGGTGGATATTTCTGAATTGAGCAAGGTTCCAGTAGTGTGTGAATTTCCAGATGTATTTCCTGAAGAGCTACCAGGCATGCCACCAGATCGAGAGATAGAATTCAGCATTGAGCTAGCACCCGGAACCGCTCCCATATACAAGAAACCATACAGAATGGCACCATCCGAATTAGTAGAACTGAAAAAGCAAATAAAGGAATTATTGGAAAAAGGGTATATCTGAGCAGTTCCTCACCTTGGGGTTCACCAATTTTGTTTGCCAAAAGAAGGATGGAACACGAGATTGTGCATAGACTATCGGCGCTAAACATGGTCACAATCAAGAACAAATATCCGATGCCACGAATAAATGATTTATTCGATCAACTCGCTCAGCCAAGGTGTTCTCAAAGATTGACTTGAGGTCGGGATACCATCAAGCTGAAAGTCGAACGAAGATATTCCCAAGACAGCTTTCACCTCCGGATCTGGATTGTATGAGTTCATCGTAATGCCATTCGGACTAACAAACGCCCGCATATTTTGTTCACCTCATGAACAAAGTATTCATGAAGTTTATGGACAAGTTTGTTGTGGTATTTATCGATGATATTCGGTATACTCCAAAACACCGGAAGAACACGCTGAACATCTCCGAATTGTACTAGGAGAACTCAGGAAACATCAATTATGCGCTAAATTCAGCAAGTGTGAATTTTGGCTAAAGCAAGTAGGTTTTCTGGGCCACGTACTGACCCAAGAAGGTATCGCCATAGACCCGGAAAAAGTCAAGGCCGTACTTGGCTGGAAGCCACCAGCCAGCGTGACGGATGTACGAAGTTTCTTGGGGATGGCAGGATACTACCGAAGATTTATTAAAGGATTCTCCACCATAGCAAAGCCAATGACGCAACTACTCAAGAAAGACAGGAAGTTTGAATGGACGGAAACTTGCGAGAAAAGTTTCCAAGAACTGAAGAGGAAATTGACGACAGCACCAGTATTAATTGTGCCGGATATACACAAAAATTTTGAGGTATTTTGTGACGCATCTCGAAAGGGCCTCGGGTGCGTATTAATGCAAGAAGGCAAGGTTATCGATATCGTTTCGAGCAACCGCAAGCATGAGGAAAATTATCCTACTCATGACCTGTAATTAGCAGCGATTATTCATGCACTCAAGGAATGGAGACACTTCTTACTTGAAATCGTTGTGAAATATACACGGACCACAAAAGCCTCAAGTATATTTTCACACAACCAGAACTCAATTTACGGCAGCGACGGTGGTTGGAATTAGTAAAGGATTATGATGTTGGAATCCACTACCACCCGAGCAAAGCAAATGTTGTAGCAGATGCTCGAGTGGAACCCAGTCCGGACAACGACGACATGCCAAACTTGAGACCTGAATTCCAGCAGGAATTGCAAAGCTCAATCGATGGTGGTCACCGAAGGCAGTGTGTCGAGCTTAGAGTTACAGCCTACCCTAATAGAGAAGGTTAAGGAGGCTCAACGTGGACACCCCAGCATTGAAGGCATAAAACGGAAGATGAATTTGGGCAAGGCCTCAGAATTCGTTATCGATGAGCAAGGAATATTGTGGTACGGGAATAGGCTTTGCGTACCAAATATCCATGACCTTAAACAGCAAATCCTGGCTGAAGGCCACACCGCTCCGTACTCAATCCATCTTGGAGGAACAAAAATGTACAAAGATCTTCAGGAAACATTTTGGTGGCATGGTATAAAAAGAGACATAGCCACGTTTATTGCATGTTGTGACTCTTGTCAGCGCATCAAGGCCGAGCACCGAAACCGCCGGGCTATTACAACCAAATAAGATACCTGAATGGAAATGGGGCGAGATTGGAATGGATTTTATTGTTGGACTACCTCGGTCACGACACGGACATGATGCCATATGGGTCATCAGCGATAGATCGACTAAAGTAGCACACTTCATCCCGTGAAGACAACCCACACCACTCAGAAGCTTGCTAGGCTCTACCTTTCCCGTATCGTTTGCTTACATGGAGTCCCAAAGAAAATAATCTCGGACAGAGGCACTCAATTCGTCTCCCGATTTTGGGATCACTTACAACAAGCTCGGGAACTCAGTGGCATTGATTACCGCATACCATCCCAGACAGATGGGAAGACTGAGCGAGTAAACCAGATTCTAGAAGATATGCTGAGAGCATGTGTCCTCACCTATGGGACCAGTTGGGAAGAGAGCTTACCGTACGCAGAATTCGCATATAACAACAGTTATCAGTCCAGCCTGCAAATGGCACCATATTGAAGCTCTGTATGGGCGACGATGTCGTACCCCGCTAAATTGGTCGGAAACTGGAGACAGCCATATCTTCGGCCCAGACCTGCTCAAAGAGACTGAAGATAAGGTCAAGGTGATTAAGGACCGACTCAAGACAGCCCAAAGTCGACAGAAGAGTTATTACGATCAGAAGCATCGTGGAGTCAATTTTGAACCCGGTGAATTTGTGTACCTACGAGTATCCCCTATGAGAGGCCTGCATTGATTCAAGATTAAAGGGAAGCTAGCACCAAGATTCATCGGACCATTCTGCATAGTGGCACGAAGAGGCACGGTAGCCTACCGATTAGACTTACCTGAAGAATTATCCGACATCCATGACGTATTCCACGTCTCCCAATTGAGGAAGTGCGTAAGCAACCCAGAGAAACAAGTACCCCATAAAAACATTGACGTGCAGCCAGACCTTACATATCGGGAGCATCCAATAAAAATCTTGGAAGAGTCTGAAAGGAGAACCCGACAGAAAACCATCAAGTTCTTCAAAGTTCAGTGGAGCAACCACACCGAAAGTGAAGCCACTTGGGAAAGAGAGGATTTCCTTCGAACAGATCACCCACATTTATTTGAGGATCAGCTGGAATCTCGGGGACGAGATTTTTCCTAAGGGGGTAGGTGTTGTGACACTCCAAAAATATTCTTTTGGTTTTCTTCAAAAAAATTGTTGGATTTGAAGAAGGTCTTCTAAACCCTTCAAAATCTCTCTCAAAACTTTTCCCTCTAGCAAGGATTTTATTTTGGCATCTCCTTCAACTCTGGTGTTTGGTTTTTAAGCTTTTCCCCTGATTGCCCTCTTCTCAAAATTTCAAAACTTTTGGATTCTAATTTTTCTTTTTAAAAGGAAACTCTAGGAGTTTTGCATCTTCTCCAATTTTGAAACCACTCATGATTTTTACCATGCACCACATGGTAAAATCTTCCCTAAAATATCTCCTTCCACTTTGGGCAATCCAAACATTCTGTCTCAACAAGTTCAACCCTTTTCTGAATTTTATTTCATTTATTTCTCCTCCCAAATCTTTTCATCCATTATTTTGAGCCTAGGTGATTTGCAAAGCAAGTACCTAAATGCAATTGAGCTTTGACCTCAAACCAACTCCCTGGATAGTCCTTGGTACCCACAACCTAGAACAATCAAGATCCCTCCTCTTCTTTTCAAAATTTCAAATTTCAGTCTCGCAAGTTTGGACCAGATTTGTCAAATTTGGTGAAATTCATATCTTCTCTGCTCCAAAATTCCACAAAAATTCAGGCAGCCTCTAGATGCAATGAGAGGCCCCTCCACCAAAAATCAGATCAAGCAGAGCCTCCCTCATACCAAAATCATTCTGTCGACACACGACCTACTTTGTTTCATTGAACTTTCAGAGATTCGGAGAAGTTCAGAGTTCGATGTCGCTTCTCTTCGTCGATTTGGTCACGCTGACCACAAGGCGCTCGGCACGATGCACACGCCTCTTCCCCTGGCCAGCACCCTTACGCACGCACGCTTGGCGATTCTGGCGTCGGTGGCGGCAGGCCTCGCCCGGCGTTGGAAGTTTCTGCGGTGGTCGCGCCACCCGTGGCGGCGAGAGGCCCGAGCCCGCTCGCCATGCCACCCGGCGCCGCCCATCGCCCCCTGGCTCTCCGCGTGTCCCTGCCATGCCAGCACACGCCCGTGGCACCATCGTCGTGGCCCGGCAAGCACAGAGCGTGCTCCCTGCCGCCGACGGGCCCGCGCCGCCCCGTTCCGTCGAGCACGCCCAAAGCACCCAATCCTGGCTCGTTTAGCACCTAAACGGAACCAGTGAACCCCCACGACGGCGCTCAACCCCTGAACCTCCCCGATCAATGCCCTGCGCCGCCGTAAACTTCGCCGGAGAACCCCGTTCTCGGCAACCGCCTCGGGCCGGCTATATATAGCACCCCCGAGCACGCCCTCGCCCCCGCACACCTCCACCACCTCACTAGTCCTCGCCAAGCCCCTGGAAGGGCCTCGAGGGGCTCTTCTTCCTCGACTCCGGCCGCCCCGTTCCGCCTCGGCCTCCACCTCGATTCACTCCGGTGAGGTCGTCCCCGACGCCCAAATCCCGTTAGCTACCTTCTCATGCTATCACAAGTCTAACCCCCTCCTCAGTTTCTCCTCCGCAGCACTCTCCGACGAGACCCACGACCACCCGAACCGCCGTCCGCCGGAGCAGGAGCCGCCGTCGACGTGGTGCTCGCCGGCGACCACCACCACCACCAACCGGCGCGGAATGACGTCCTGAACACGGAGGTACCTTCCGATCTTCTGCCTCGCCGTGGATCGCCGCCCGGCGACCACCATGACTCTCGGCGCCGACGAGAGCCCCTCTCTCGTTTGAAAATTCAAACCTGACGGGTGGGACCCGCCCTTCAGGCTCTCTGCTGTTCTTTTTGAATCGTTTTCTAAAAGCGTACTTTGGCAAATACGCTTTCTACTCTGAACCATTTTTCTGCGCTTTTCTGTTTAAGCCCCTGAGAGTTTTCTGTTTCATTACAGATGGGTCCTTGGACCAAAACTCTTATAACTTTTTAACAGAAAGGAATATTTGAGTGATTCTTTTCTGTCCTCTTCAAAATTTTGTCTAGTTTTTTATCATATTTATTTGAAAAATATTTGGATTACTTTTCTGTAACCCACGGTATTTACGTTAGCACGTGTGTTTTGTGTGCCGTAGATACCGAAGGAGGTGACGGAACCGCGAACTTCACCGAGCTAGACCCCGACTACTCCAAACCAGGCAAGCAATGTTTGAACTTTTGATATGATGAGTGTTTGGGCATGTTTGCATTATTTTTGTATCATGGCACGTTCATGAGCATTTCGATGATAGTTTATCTCGTAAGAGTTGAGGCAAGTGAGTTCAGAAAATCCATGAGTTGTTGGAAACATGTTGTATGGCCATGAGTTGGCATGAGTATGGGTAAGATGGAAGTGTTGTAGCATGCCAGTCTTATGCCAGATCGTTGACCCAGTGTCAACATAAATCAGTCGATTCCGTCCGTCTCCCTTTCGTACTACCACCTGTTTCCCGCAAGGGAATCGGCTTAATAAGTTGCAAACCACTTCTGGTACACACCAAATCGAGAGGCGGGATGAAGGTTCCATGGCCCTGGATTAAAGCCTTTCATCTGGTCAGGGGCATGGGTGTTTCGGTTGGGACGAGAGGGGCACCCTTAGAGCGCAGCGTAAATAAATTTGATCCCATGCTATTCGAGATTTTGATCTCCCCGTCCCAAAGTTTTTCTTAAACGCTGTCTAGGGTGATTCCTGGCAACGTGAGGTATGATGGGTGTGTACTAGTTAGCTGTGTTTCCTCCGAAATACCGTAAACGGAACTAGTCCTTCGTGACTACGGAAATCCGTTGGCTATGGACAATTTTGGTACAAACTCTGCAGAGTCAAAATTCTTGAATTCATCTTATTCATGTCCGAGTACCATGTTCACCTTATCTTGTCAAATGTCAGTCTCGGTGACAGAACTCCTGATAACCATATGAGTGTTATATGTTTATTTCCCTGTGAATGGACTAACCCGCTTATTGTCTTGTGAGGAATATTTTTCGTGAGCACCATTTCTTGTCAGTTATGAATAATGAATTATAAGCCCTTTCTGCGATGTCGCTCAGACGTCCGACTGCGGCATTTTTAATATTTATTTTTGTTATAAGCCCTGTCTGCGATGTCGCTCAGACGTCCGACTGCGGCATTGTTATTATTTATTTTGTTATAAGCCCTTTCTGCAATGTCGCTCAGACGTCCGACTGCGGCATTGTCATTATTTACTTTGGTTATAAGCCCTTTCTGTGATGTCGCTCCGACGTCCGACTGTGGCACGCATATCTTTTCTTTCAATATAAGCCCTTTATGAGGTGTCGCCTAGACGCCCGACAGTGGCATGTTTTACTTATTTGTTCACCCTTCGAGGCGTCGCTTCAGACACCCGATCGGTTTTGAGTTTATCTTCTTTGGGTTTTCGAGCGGACTACCGCCGATTCCCTTTTTACTTACTTGTGTTACTGATTTTATAGCACATTGTTATAAATTAATCATGTCGCATTCATGCATTCATTTGTTATATCTTTTGTCCGAACTGTCTTGCGAGTGCTTTCAAAGTACTCACCTGGCTTGTTGATTTGACCAGATGCTGACGAAGGCGATCTCATGGATGAAGAGTTCGATAGCGAGTCCGACGCCTAGAGGAATCCCAGTCAGTCTTATGCGACCCCTGGATTAGTCGTTGTGATATATCCGCTTCCGCTACCCAAATAAATTCATCGAGCCTCACCTCGACCTTTCGATGAGCCGCCGATCTTGATAGTCTTATTAACCACCCCACTGTGTTATTCCACCAACCACTCATATCTCGAGTCAGTAGTATTTCCACCCCACACCATTGTGTCATATCCGCCATCATGTATAATTATTGGCGTGTTTGTAATAAATGGTTGGGCATCTTCAGCCCGACCCCTGTAATATTTTAATGCTACTGGCTTATTGTATCAAAGTTTTGTCTACCGGTATGGAGGATTTTCCTCATGTTGGACTTCATAGGTCGGTTGTTCAATAAACATTTTTATTGAAAAACCGGTCGTGACAAGGTGGGATGTGCGGACTTGGGCGCTAGAGCTCAAGTGCGCGGAAATGGATGAGCAAAGGAGGAAGAAGGCGTGTGTGAAAAAATGGATCCTTATCCCCTTATATGGACGGACAAAGCTATGCGTCCCCACCGGCCTGATAAAACTCGCTTATCTCCCAAGCACCGTAATCAATGGCGCGGTTGGGTTACCACGCCCGTATTGATGAGAATCCGGAATAAGGGGACACGATCTCTGCTTTGACAAAGCGTGCCAAGGAAACCGCCTCGCTAAAACGCTACTTGAGGTGGGACAAGTAAAACGATTGAATAAAGGCTTGGCGTGGTGTGATGTCATTTGCGGAATCGTCGCCAGATTGAGTTTGTGTAAATAGTATTCTCTCTACGGTGGTATGTGGAACTTATTTTGCGAGCCGGACACTATCCTTGTGTTCAAAATCTTCTATGAAGAATTGGAGGAGGAACCCACCTTTCAATGCGAAGACAATATGCGCGCCGGACTCGTCGTCATTGAAGCCTGGTTCAGGGAGCTCTTGAGGAGTCTGGATTAGGGGTTTCGGATGGCCGGACTATAGCCTTTCGCCGGACTCCTTGACTATGAAGATACAAGATTGAAAACTTTGTCCCGTGTCCGAATGGGACTTTCCTTGGCGTGGAAGGCAAGCTTGGCGATACGGATATGTAGATATCCTACCATTGTAACCGACTCTGTGTAACCCTAACCCTCTTCGGTGCCTATATAAACCGGAGGGTTTTAGTCCGTAGGAAGAACAATAATCATACCATAGGCTAGCTTCTAGGGTTTAACCTCTTTGATCTCGTGTTAGATCTACTCTTGTACTACCCATATCATCAATATTAATCAAGCAGGAGTAGGGTTTTACCTCCATCGAGAGGGCCCGAACCTGGGTAAAAACATCGTGTCCCTTGTCTCCTGTTACCATCCGCCTAGACGCACAGTTCGGGACCCCCTACCCGAGATCCGCCGGTTTTGACACCGGCAATGGGACTGAATATGATCCACCTTTACCTAGAAGGCGTTCCAAAAATTCGGAGTTCTTAGATCTTGATGCTAAAATCGATAAAAGTGGGATTGAAGAGATCAAAACATTAGATATTAATGAACCCACTATTTTGGATTTCAAGGAATTTAATTATGATAATGGCTCTTTGATAGATTGTATTTCCCTGTTGCAATCCGTGCTAAATTCTCCTCATGCTTATAGTCAAAATAAAGCCTTTACCAAACATATCGTTGATGCTTTGGTGCAATCTTATGAAGAAAAATTTGAGTTGGAAGTTTCTATCCCTAGAAAACTTTATGATGAATGGGAATCTACTATTAAAATTAAAATTAAAGATCATGAATGATATGCTTTGTGTGATTTGGGTGCTAGTGTTTCCACGATCCCAAAAACTTTGTGCGATTTGCTAGGTTTCCGTGATTTTGATGATTGCTCTCTAAACTTGCACCTTGCGGATTCCACTATTAAGAAACCTATGGGAAGAATTAATGATGTTCTTATCATTGAAAATAGGAACTATGTGCCCATAGATTTTATTGTTCTTGATATAGATTGCAATCCTTCATGTCCTATTATTCTTGGTAGACCTTTCCTTAGAACGATTGGTGCAATTATTGATATGAAGGAAGGGAATATTAGATTCCAATTTCCGTTAAGGAAAGGCATGGAACACTTCCCTAGAAATAAAATAAAATTACCATATGAATCTATCATGAGAGCCACTTATGGATTGTCTACCAAAGATGGCAATACCTAGATCTATCCTTGCTATTATGCCTAGCTAGGGGCGTTAAAGGATAGCGCTTGTTGGGAGGCAGCCCAATTTTATTTTTGGTGTTTTGCTTTTTTCTTCTGTTTAGGAATAAATCTTTGATCTAGCCTCTGGTTAGATGTCTTTTTATGTTTTAATTAGTGTTTGTGCCAAGTTAAACCTATAGGATCTTCTTGTATGATAGTTATTGGATCTTGCTGAAAATTCCAGAAACTTTCTATTCACGAAAATAATTGTTAAAAATCACCACAACGTGATAAAATATTTATTCCAATTTATGATGATCAATAAACAAATTATATAGGTCGTCCTATTTTAGCTGAATTTTTGGAATTCCAGAAGTTTGCGTTAGTTACAGATTACTACAGACTGTTCTGTTTTTGACAGATTCTGTTTTTCGTGTGTTGTTTGCTTATTTTGATGAATCTATGGCTAGTAAAATGGTTTATAAACCATAGAGAAGTTGGAATACAGTAGGTTTAACACCAATATAAATAAACAATGAGTTCATTACAGTACCTTGAAGTGATCTTTTGTTTTCTTTCGCTAACGGAGCTCACGAGATTTTCCGTTAAGTTTTGTGTTGTGAAGTTTTCAAGTTTTGGGTGAAAGATTTGATGTATTATGGAACAAGGAGTAGCAAGAGCCTAAGCTTTGGGATGCCCATGGCACCCCAAGATAATCTAAGGACACCTAAAAGCCAAAGCTTGGGGATGCCCCGGAAGGTATCCCCTCTTTCGTCTGCTTCCATCGGTAACTTTACTTGGAGCTATATTTTTATTCACCACATGATGTGTGTTTTGCTTAGAGCGTCTTGTATGATTTGAGTCTTTGCTTTTTAGTTTACCACAATCATATTTTCTGTACACACCTTTTGAGAGAGACACACTTGATTCGGAAATTGTTAGAATACTCTATGTGCTTCACTTATATATTTTGAGTTATATAGTTTTTGCTCTAGTGCTTCACTTATATCTTTTAGAGCACGGTGGTGGATTTGTTTTATAGAAACTATTTTTATCTCATGCTTCACTTAGATTATTTTGGGAGTCCTACAAAACAGCATGGTAGTTTGCTTTAACAATAATAGGCATTCAAGATTAGTAAAGAAAAAAATTCTTATAAATGTGTTGAATACTATGAGAAGTTTGATGCTTGATAATTGTTTTGAGATATGAAGATGGTGATATTAGATTCATGCTAGTTGAGTAGTTTTGAATTTGAGAAATACTTGTGTTAAAGTTTTTGATTCCCGTAGCATGCACGTATGGTGAACCGTTATGTGATGAAGTCGGAGCATGATTTATTTATTGATTGTCTTCCTTATGAGTGGCGGTCGGGGACGAGCGATGGTCTTTTCCGACCAATCTATCCCCCTAGGAGCATGCGCGTAATACTTTGCTTTGATAATTTGTAGATTTTTGCAATAAGTATATGAGTTCTTTATGACTAATGTTGAGTCCATGGATTATACGCACTTTTCTTCCTTCCACCATTGCTAGCCTCTCTAATAGCGCGCACTTTTCGCCGGTATCATATACCCACCATATACCTTCCTCAAAACAGCCACCATACCTACCTACCATGGCATTTCCATAGCCATTCCGAGATATATTTCCATGCAACTTACCACCGTTCTGTTTACTATGACACGCTCCATCATTGTCATATTGCTTCGCATGACCATGTAGTTGACATTGTATTTGTGGCAAAGTCACCGTTCATAATTCTTTCATACATGTCACTCTTGATTCATTGCATATCCCGGTACACCACCGGAGGCATTCACATAGAGTCATATTTTGTTCTAAGTATTGAGTTGTAATTGTTGAGTTGTAAGTAAATAAAAGTGTGATGATCATCATTTTTAGAGCATTGTCCCAAGTGAGGAAAGGATGATGGAGACTATGATTCCCCCACAAGTCGGGATGAGACTCCGGACTAAATAAAAAAAGAGAAAGGCCAGAAAAAAGGCCCAAAAAATATAAAAAAATGATGAGAGAAAAAGAGAGAAGGGACAATGTTACTATCCTTATACCACACTTGTGCTTCAAAGTAGCACCATGATCTTCATGATAGAGAGTCTCCTATGATATCACTTTTATATACTAGTGGGAAATTTTCATTATAGAACTTGGCTTGTATATTCCAATGATGGGCTTCTTCAGAATGCCCTAGGTCTTCGTGAGAAAGCGAGTTGGATGCACACCCACTTAGTTTCTTTTATTGAGCTTTCATACACTTATAGCTCTAGTGCATCCGTTGCATGGCAATCCCTACTCACTCACATTGATATCTATTAATGGGCATCTCCATAGCCCGTTGATATGCCTAGTTGATGTGAGACTATCTTCTCCTTTTTTTGTCTTCTCCACAACCACCATTCTATTCCACATATAGTGCTATGTCCATGGCTCACGCTCATGTATTGCGTGAAGATTGAAAAAGTTTGAGAACATAAAAAGTATGAAACAATTGCTTGGCTTGTCATGGGGGTTGTGCATGATTTAAATACTTTGTGTGGTGAAGATAGAGCATAGCCAGACTATATGATTTTGTAGGGATAACTTTCTTTGGCCATGTTATTTTGAGAAGACATAATTGCTTAGCTAGTATGCTTGAAGTATTATTATTTTTATGTCAATATTAAACTTTTGCCTTGAATCTACCGGATCTGAATATTCATACCACAATTAAGAGAATTACATTGAAATTATGCCAAGTAGCATTCCACATCAAAAATTCTGTTTTTATCATTTACCTACTCGAGGACGAGCAGGAATTAAGCTTGGGGATGCTTGATACGTCTCCAACGTATCTATAATTTTTTATTGTTCCATGCTATATTATATTCTGTTTTGGATATTATTGGGCTTTATTATATACTTTTATATTATTTTTGGGACTAACCTATTAACCGGAGGCCCAGCCCAGAATTGCTTTTTTTTGCCTATTTCAGAGTTTCGCAAAAAAAGAATATCAAACGGAGTCCAAACAGAATGAAACCTTCAGGAACGTGATTTTTGGAACGAACGTGATCCAGAGGACTTGGACCCTACGTCAAGACATCAACCAGGAAGGCACGAGGTAGGGGGGCACGCCTTACCCCCTGGGCGCGCCCTCCACCCTCATGGGGCCTGAGAGAGTTCCGGACTAGGGGGTGTCCGGATAGCCGAACTATCATCATCGGCCGGACTCCAAGACTATGAAGATACAAGATTGAAGACTTCGTCCCGTGTCCGGATGGGACTTTCCTTGGCGTGGAAGGCAAGCTTGGCGATACGGATATGTAGATCTCCGACCATTGTAACCGACTCTGTGTAACTCTAACCCTATCCGGTGTCTATATAAACCGGAGGGTTTTAGTCTGTAGGACGAACAACAATCATACCATAGGCTAGCCTTTAGGGTTTAGCCTCTTTGATCTCGTGGTAGATCTACTCTTGTAACACACACATCATCAATATTAATCTAGCAGGACATAGGGTTTTACCTCCATCAAGAGGGCCCGAACCTGGGTAAAACATAGTGTCTCTTGTCTCCTGTTACCATCCGCCTAGACGCACAGTTCGGGACCCCCTACCCGAGATCCGCTGGTTTTGACACCGACATTGGTGCTTTCATTGAGAGTTCCTCTGTGTCGTCACCGATAGGCCCGATGGCTCCTTTGATCATCAACAACGGCGCGTCCAGGGTGAGACTTTTCTCCCGGACAGATCTTCGTGTTCGGCGGCTTTGCATGCGGGCCAATTAAGCAGCCATCTGGAGCAGATCGAAGCTACGCCCTGGCCGTCAGTCAGATTTGGAAGCCTAAACTATACGGCCGATATCCGCGGAGACTTGATCTTCGACGGATTCGAGCCCCATAACAAGCACGCCCTTGTCTCGATGGGAATGATCTAGCTCGCAGCGAGCAGTGCCTCGAGGCGCACGAGAATCCGCTCCGACCCTTAACCCGGGCGAATTCCCGATCAGGGCGAGTGGTTGGACACCGCCTCGGGGCTTTAATCTCTCGGCGATCGAGCGAAATCCATCCCGTCGCTGCGAAGACCTCGACTCTAGGGTGCCGGACTCCTATCCGGACTCCAACCCCAGCGCCCCTGCCAATCGAATCGGATTGGGCGCCCGTTATGGAGTTCACGGCCGCGGACATCTTTCAGCACTCGCCCTTTGGCGACATCCTGAGTTCACTAAAGTCTCTCTCTTTATCCGTAGAGCCCTGGCCGGATTACGGTCAGGAAGGTTGGGATGCGAGACGACGAAGAAATTCAACGCCCACCCACCACCCACTTTGTAGCCACTCGCCGATGATTTAACCGACATGCTAGACTACGACTCGAAGACATCGACGGTATGGGCGGCGATGCGTCAAGACGAACAAGACCTAGCGCCAGCGAGGGCTTTGGAAGGCCACCTCGTCATATGACATATATATGGTGGACATCCCAAAAGACGGGAACAGCGATGGAACAATGGAGGATGACCCCTCCAAGAAGCAGCCCAAGCGCCGACGTCAGCGGCGCCGCTCTAAATCCCGCCACAAGAAGAATGAAGATTCCGCACGGAAATAACAATACACCGGACAACGCCGAAGACAATCCACTCAAAGCAAGATCCATCGCGGGGAGGATGAAGACGCCAACCCTCAAGAAAGCGGCGGAAGAAAAGGTAGAGGATTATATGCCTCCTCCAAGACGAAGCAAGCCTCGGCGACAATGAATTAAATCGTGCCTGAGAATCCCGTCGAACAAGGCGTTTTAGGCAGGCTTATGGCCACGGCAAACAGCCTAAAGAAAAAGCAGCAACGACTTAGAGCTGATCAGCATCACGCTAGCCGGCAGATGGACGAAGTCCTCGCGGCGAAGAGCATGAGCTCGAACGCCCTCAAAAGCTACCCTAAGCAAGCTGCTCCCCAATTAGAGGAGGAGGCTTATGAACCTGCATCACCAGGAGACAATACGGCTGACCGACCACCCCGTGGCCGCGACAGAGAGGCCTCTAGGCCCTTCACTAGAACCGTACCCCGGCATCGCTCAAAAGGCACATGGCCAAAGGGGAACGCTCCGGACCTACGAGATATATTGGAGGACAAGGCAAGACAATCAAGATCGATCTATGGATCGCGTGGGTGCCCCACGGTACGTGACGACAACCGTCGCACCGGACACAGTAAGTCCGGCCGGGCCGACCAAAACAAACCTAGCTCTCTTGAGCTCCGTCGTGATATCGCCCAGTACAGAGGCACCGCACACCCACTATGCTTCATAGACGAAGTAATGGATCATCAAATCCTCGAAGGGTTTAAACCCGTCAATATTGAATCCTATGATGGCACAACAGACCCCGCGGTTTGGATCGAAGAGTATCTCCTTCACATCCACATGGCCCATGGTGACGATCTTCACGCCATCAAATACCTCCCCCTCAAGCTTAAAGGACCAGCCTGGCATTGGCTCAACAGCTTGCCAGCAGAGTCAATTGGGAGCTGGGAGGACCTGGAAGCCGCATTCCTCGATAACTTCCAGGGCACTTATGTGCGACCACCAGACGCTGATGATCTAAGCCACATAATTCAGCAGCAGACGAATCGGCGGACAATTCGGACACGGTTCTTAACCAAGAAAACCAAATCATCGATTGTCCGGATCACGGAGGCCCTCGCGCCTTCAAGCATAACATCCATGACGAGTGGCTTGCCCGCACCTAGGACAGGAAAATCCGAAATCCATGGAAGCCCTCACATCACTCATGACCCGCTTCGCGGGTGAGGACAGCTAGCTAGCACGCAACAACAACCTCAGCAAAACTTCCGCAGTCCGGACTTCAAGGACCAAAATGGCAGGCAGCGTCGTAATAAAACAAACGCCGCACTAACGGCGACAATATTGAGGATCGGCGGTAAATGCGGATTCAAAGGCTCTAAACCGGTTAGCGGAAAAAGCCATTCAAACGAACTACTCGGGTCCGTCCAATTTGGACCGAATACTCGATCGCTTGTGCGGATACACAGCACTTCAAAAGCCAGCTTAACCACACCAACAGGAACTGTTGGGTATTCAAATAAGCAGACAAGTTAATTGCGAAAACAATGACAAGGGCTGCATAGCGATGACGAGGACGAGACCCAACCGCCGAACAATAGAGGATGAAGGGTTTCACAAAAGCGGACGGTGAACATGATATATGCAACGCACATACCCAAAAGGGAGCGGAAGCGTGCACTCAGGGATGTCTACGCGATGGAGCCAGTTGCCCCGAAGTTCAATCCATGGTCCTCTTGCCCGATCACTTTTGACCGAAGGGACCACCCCACCAGCATCCGCCACGGGGGATTTGCCGCACTAGTCTTAGACCCAATCGTCGATGGATTTCACCTAACCAAAGTCCTGATGGACGGCGGCAGCAGCCTGAACCTGCTTTACCAGGATAAAGTGTGCAAGATGGGCATAGACCCCTCAAGGATCAAACCTACCAAAATGACCTTTAAAGGCGTCATACCAGGTGTAGAAGCCAATTGTACAGGCTCAATTACACTGGAAGTGGTCTTCGGATCCCCGGATAACTTCCGAAGCGAGGAGTTAATCTTCGACATAGTCCCGTTCGCAGCGGCTATCATGCCTTGCTCGGACGCAGCGCTTGCAAAGTTCAGCGCGCGTGCCGCACCACGCATACCTCAAGCTCAAGATGCCAGGCCCTCGAGGAGTCATTACGGTCAACGGAAACACCGAACGTTCTCTCCGCACGGAGGAACATCTGGCTCTCGCGGCAGAAGTGCAATACAGCCTCTTAAGGCAATTCTCGAATCCGGCCGTTAAGCGGCCGGACAGCTAAGCGTGCCCGGAGTAGCTTACAACAAGACCACCTGCACGTTCGAGCACGCCAGAGCAGATGCCCCAACCCCAGCCCTGCGAAGCGTCAAAGTAGGTCCTTCGCGTACACCATTACGCTCTGAAGATACCATGGGCATGGGGAGAGGGGCACGACCACGATAAACCCAGACTGCGGCTCAACCACACCAGGGGCTCTCAAGTGTGTCGTTCCTTTTTCTTTTCTTTTTACCTTTTACTTTTTTACCCACAGGACTCCGTTTGTCAGAAGCCCTGTCCGGCAGCAGACCTGCCGAACTCACGATGCAACAGCCAGGGAAGGATTAAGGCTACAACAAATATACAGGTGGTCTCCATTACGCGCATTTTCATACACCAATCTGCAGCCTACCCCTGGAGGGGGACATGTTTAAACAGTCTCATACCTCGCTTATCGCACTATTTGTGTCGTTCTGCATTTGTAGCAGCACTTGTTGAATTAAACAATGCAGCACCTTTTTGTTTATAATTGCATTTCTTTTTCATACATATGTTCATTTACGACATGTTGCATCCGTACACTTTGGTACGGCTAATATACACCAGGGGCTTATGTTTCCCGCGTTATGGTGTGATGAGTCCGAACACTTTCACAAGTGCGGCACCCCGAACTTATAGCACTATATGCATCGGCTCGAATCATGTCTTGGGTCAATAGTTGGGTTTGCCCTGCCCGGTGTTTTGGTACCTTACGTTCCGTTATATCGGCTAAGGTAGCACCGGAGAACCACTCGCGATTCCGCCCAGATTCGGCTGGGTTAACGCCTGGAGAAAGCTAAACTGACCGTCATGATGAGGCGAGAGACCGGTCGCTGTTCGAGAGGTTTTGCGAGTCCTTAAAGACTTATGCCGCTTAGAGCGAGGAGCGGATACTTGTCCGGCCAAGGCGTGATAGCGCGCCCCAAATTTGACCTTCCGAAGACTAGGGGCTTCGCCAAAATTTAAAATTATAGAATTCTATGGCTAAGTGAGAGTGTTCAAGCATTATAAGTCCGGTTGCCTTGTTCGTTGTGTTGGCGCCCCCTAGATGGACCCAAAATGGGAACAAGAGCGCTCAAGTTTATCCGAACACCCGGCACTGTGGCATGGGGGCTGAAGCCGACGACTTGCCATCTCTCAGATTTGATAAACAGCCGCATGAAGGTAATATTTTAAATTAACAAGTGTTGCTTAGCGCATATGAAGTAAGTTTTCAGCGCCGCGAGGATAACAAAATGCGAGTCTACTCAAATATTACATCTTTGGAGCACTCACCGCAATAGTGCGGCGCGCCTTCAAACACACTCTTATAATACATCTCGGGCGTGCGATGCTCCTTGCCCTCCGGTGGCGGGTCCGTCCACGAGCTTCTAGGCATCCATCTTGCCCCAGTGCACCTTTGTGCGGGTAAGGGCCCGACGGGCACCCTCGATACAAGCGGAATGCTTGATAACTTCAACCCACAGGCACGCATCCACCAGCCGCCGCACTAGGCCGAAGTAGCTCCCAGGCATGGCCTCCTTAGGCCACAACCGAACTATGAGGCCCTTCATGGCCTGTTCGGCCGCCTTGTGGAGCTCGACCAGCTGCTTCAGCTGATCGCTAAGGGGCACCGGATGTCCGGCCTCAAGATCTCGATACGAAGACCTCCTCCGTCGAGCTCCCTCCTCGGCCCGGTAGAATGCGGCAGATCGACACGCCGCGAGGAAGATCTGCGAACGCCTCGAGAGCTCGAATTCGGGTAAGCAACAGGTAATTAACACTCACATGCTTACTCGCATGAAAAATGCCTTACCGCTGCTATTTTCTTCACCGCCTCAATCTCTGGAGGGCCTTGTAGGCTTCGGCCTTAGCGGCTTTGGCACTCTCAAGAGCCGTTGCAAGCTCGGACTCTCGAGTCTTGAGTCACGCCCAAGTTCTCATGTTTTTCACGAGATCCTGGAGCTCTTGCTGTACCTCCGCCACCGCGCCTCCTGCTTCTCTCGCTCGGTGCGTTCAGCGGCAGCATTACGTTCGACCGCTGCCACCGCCTCCTCGTGGTCGCCACCTCGTTAGTGGCCCCTACAATACCCATGTTATCCTTGTCATTTTTCTTGCAACCAAATCCTTTTCTGTAAGGTACAATTTTCATAAGGTATTCCTCACCTTCTTTTTCCTCGAGCTGCTTCTTGGCATGGCCGAGCTCGTTCTCGGACCGCTTGAGGTTTTTCTTCAATGTATTGACCTCCGCAGTCAGTGCGGCAGAGGTCAGCAGCACAACCTGCAATCCCATATTGACATATTTTTATGACTCCTGCGTTTATCTTTCTAAAGATCCTCAGTCCGGCTTTTCTTTCCGAACACCGAACCGAGCATCAGGGGCTACTGTCTATGCGGTACCATTTTACATATATTGAAATTTCTTACCTCAAAGCCTGTTAGAAGACTGGTACAGGCTTCGGTCAGCCCGCTCTTGGCGGACTGAACTGTCCGGATCACCGCACTCATAACAGTGCGGTGCTCCTCTTCGATGGAGGCGCCGGTGAGCGCCTCCAGTAAGCTATCCGGTGCCTCCGGTTGGACGAAGGACACCGGCGTCTTACCCTTCTTGCGAAGGGATCGTTTGCCGGACTCCGGAACCACTGAAGGTTCCGGCATTGAGTCTGGACAAGGGTCGGCCTTAGAGCCCCTGGGGGTCTTGCCCCCCACGCGCCTGGAGTCCGGGGGGTTGCCTTGTGGCACCTCCTGCGCCACCTCCTCGGGACCAAGCCCCCTTTGGGGCCCCGCCGCGGCGTTGTCCGCGGCATGAGGCGAGGTGGCGGTCGGAAGCGGCACTCTCCATTTCGGCGAGCCGAGGACCCGCCGATGAATCGGCGAGCTTCGCCTTTGGGCTGCTGCGATTGTTCGACATTAGAGAACACTCTGCAATAATAAAACGCCATGGGTATCCGGACACTTACGATCTCGCCAGGCTTGGCCCTTGTAGGCCAATCCCCTCGTCGTCGTCGGCGTTGGTGGAGAAGTCCGGAGGAAGGTTCTTCCTTCTTGACCCTCCGGCCTCCCGGTTAGGCGGCCTTCCTTTCCTCTCCTCCTCGCTGGGAGAAGCTTCTTCTTCTTCCTCCTCGTCTTCGGAGAAGATTACGCTTCAGAATCCGACAAAGCACTGGCGTTGGGAGCTCCTTGAGTTCCGTGGCCTCCTTCTTGGCCTTCTTCTCCGGCACCACATGGGGTGCCGGAGCCAGCAGCCCCCGTCAATCGGGCGTCCGCTGGTCTTCGACAAAGGAGCCGGACAGTTAATCTGTTCGGGCGTCTTCAGCCGGACACTGTCGAAGAATAGGGAGTTTTTAGAACCCACGAGAGTCAATCTATGGAAAAGGAGTCCGTAAAGGGTAAAATAACTTACCTCGCTGGCTTGGCGCGCGAGCTGTATCCGCGATCTTTGTTAGCGGATGCGGGGGCTTCGGCGCCCTTGAACAGCACCTTCCAGGCATCTTCGTATGTGGTATCAAAGAGCCGGCTCAAGGTTCGGTGTTGTGCCGGATCGAACTCCCACAAACTGAAGTCCCGTTGTTGGCATGGGAGAATCCGGCGGATGAGAATCACCTGGATTACGTCGACAAGCCTGCGATTCTTGTCCGCCAGGTTCCGAACGCGTGTTTGGTGTCTAGATAGCTCGTCTGAATCCCCCCACTTCAGGCCCATCTCTTTCCATGACGAGAGCCGTGTGGGGAATCCAGATCTGAATTCGGGGGCCGCCACCCATTCAGGGTCGCGTGGCTCGGTGATGTAGAACCACCCCAATTGCCACCCCTTTATTGTCTCCACAAAGGAGCCCTCGAGCCATAGGACTTTGGCCATCTTGCCGACCATGGCGCCTCCGCACTCCGCTTGGCTGCCCTTCACAACCTTGACTTGACCTTTGAAGGTCTTGAGCCAAGCGAAGTGGGGCTGGATGCAGAAGGAAGGCCTCGCACCTGACGATAAACGCCGAGACGTTAAGGGCGAAATTGGGGCCAGGTCATGGAAGTCCAGGCCGTAGTAGAACATGAGCCCCGGACAAATGGGTGAAGTGGAAAACCTAGTCCATGGAGGAAATGGGGAGAAATACCAGCCTCTCATGGGGCGGGGGTTGGAATAAGCTGCCCTGCTGTCGGGCAGCTCAGGCGTGATATCGCCGGACAAGTATCCGGCCTCCCGCAGTCTTGTGATGTGCCCCTCCGTGACGGAGGAGGCCATCCATCTGCCTCCCGCTCCTGACATGGTTGGAGAAGGTTGAGGAGGAAAGTGCGGACTTGGGCGCTAGAGCTCGAGTGCACGGGAATGGATGAGCAAAGGAGGAAGAAGGCGTAGGTGAAAGGGTGGATCCTTATCCCCTTATATGGGCAGACAAAAACATGTGTCCCCACCGGCCTGGTAAAACTCGCTTATCTCCCAAGCGCCACAATCAATGGCGCGGTTGGGTTACCCACGTCCGTATTGATGGGAATCTCGGAATAAGGGGAACACGATCTCTGCCTCGACAAGACGTGCCAAGGAAACCGCTTCGCTAAACGCGCTGAGGTGGAACAGTAAAAACAATTTGAATAAAGGCTTGGTAGTGGTGCGATGTCACGCCACAAAATGCGTCAGCAGATTGATCTTGTGTAATATCATTCTCTCTACGGTGGTATGTGGAATTTATTTTTGCAGAGCCGGACACTATCCTGGTGTTCACAATCTTCTATAAATTATTCGGAGGATGAACCCGCCTTGCAACGCCGAAGACAATATACGCGCCGGACTCATCGTCATTGAAGCCTGGTTCAGTGGCTACTGAGGGAGTTCCAGACTAGGGGGTGTCCGGATAGCCAAACTATAATCATCGGCCGGACTCCAAGACTATGAAGATTCAAGATTGAAGACTTCGTCCCGTGCCCGGATGGGACTTTCCTTGGCGTGGAAGGCAAGCTTGGCGATACGGATATGTAGATCTCCTACCATTGTAACCGAATCTGTGTAACCCTAACCCTATCCGGTGTCTATATAAACCGGAGGGTTTTAGTCCGTAGGACGAACAACAATCATACCATAGGCTAGCCTCTAGGGTTTAGCCTCTTTGATCTCGTGGTAGATCTACTCTTGTAACACACACATCATCAATATTAATCTAGCAGGACGTAGGGTTTTACCTCCATCAAGAGGGCCCGAACCTGGGTAAAACATCGTGTCCCTTGTCTCCTGTTACCATCCGCCTAGACGCACAGTTCGGGACCCCCTACCCGAGATCCGTCGGTTTTGACACCGACAGGGCCCATGTTGCTCCACGAACGTACTTCTTCCTCCTATATATACCTACGTACCCCCAAACTACCAGAGACGGAGCCAAAAACCTAATTCCACCGCCGCAACCTTCTATACCCGTGAGATCCCATCTTGGGGCCTTCTCCAGAGCTCCGCCGGAGGGGGCATCGATCACGGAGGGCTTCTACATCAACACCATAGCCTCTCCGATGATGTGTGAGTAGTTTACCTCAGACCTTCGGGTCCATAGTTATTAGCTAGATGGCTTCTTCTCTCTTTTTGGATCTCAATACAATGTTCTCCCCATCTCTTGTGGAGATATATTCGATGTAATCTTCTTTTGCGGTGTGTTTGTTGAGACCGATGAATTGTGGGTTTATGATCAAGTTTATCTATGAACAATATTTGAATCTTCTCTGAATTCTTTTATGTATGATTGGTTATCTTTGCAAGTCTCTTCGAATTATCTGTTTGGTTTGGCCTACTAGATTGATCTTTCTTGCAATGGGAGAAGAGCTTAGCTTTGGGTTCAATCTTGCGGTGTCCTTTCCCAGTGATAGTAGGGGCAGCAAGGCACGTATTGTATTGTTGCCATCGAGGATAACAAGATGGGGTTTATATCATACTAGATCATGATGGCGCGCGTTGCGGCGCCCGTACATTTTGTTTTTAATATTTTCAATAGGATTGCAAGTATTCATGCAAATATATGAATAAATATGTTGATATTGATTGAAAACATTTTTGTAGGATAAACGGCTGGGGTTCTGCATTTTCATTAAGATTAAGGAAAAATTAAGTAGTTACCAGTTAAAAAGATGTGTGGGAGGGCGGGTTCCAATAGCCAAATGCAACTCTGGTTGTACATCAGCATGGGCTACGTTTCACAAATTGGTGGGGGAAACAACAAAGGGTGGTTGTCATTGATCAGACAAAATTTTGGAAAATGGAGTTAGCAAAAGGCATATCTTCTCTCCAATATTTTTTTTGATATGCGGAAACAATTTACATCGATGAAACAATTCAGAATGAAATGGAGGCGCTATAATACTGCACAAAAAATTATATACAAGGTTAAAGTAAAAATGGGTGGGATGCTAACCTGATAAATGAAACCTACTATATATGATTGCATTGTAGTTTCACCAACCAATCTTCAGATATAAGTACTTTATACTTACATCTAACATGGCTGTGGTCAATATGCCAAAAGCAACAGCCATTACCTTGTGACTAAACTGCAAAGAGTAGCGCAGAACCCCATTAGTATATATGGCTATGCTAAAGAAGTTAGAACATAGAAGGGTGTCCAAGGAGATATGAATGAGGTTATATACCTGTAGAGGCGCTCGCAAGAGAGATCTATGGCAACGAACGGCGACACGCAGCTATCCAGACACCGGAGAGGGCGACAACTCATGAGCAGTCCATGGAAATCAGAAAATTTGGCTAGGCCAAGCAGGTTGTGGCGTGGATGGAGGGGATGGGCCACTTGCCGGAGGAGGCGGCACTCGTAGTGGCACGTATTTGCACGGACAAAGAACGACGTCGCCCTTGATCAGCGCTTTCATCAGTGAGAGGACGGAGGTAGGGAGGCGACGGCGGCAACTCAAAATGGTTGGGGATAGGATGCCTAATGGAGGAGGAGCAGACCGCCGCGAGGCGCCGCAATGAGGGAGAGGAGGTGTTGCCGATCGATGTGCAGGCATCGCGTACATGTTTTTTTATTATGGTTGTTTCACGTGCAACGCTAGCCCGGTTCACCAGAAATCATCGGGGTCATTCTTTGGAGCAGCAGCCCATTTTTCCTTGTCTCGGCCTACTGTGCCAAAGTGCCACAGTAAAGAGGCCCAAGAGGGCACAGCGGGACGACAGTGCCATCTGCTCCATTCGTGAGATCAATCGAACGGTTAATACATTCAAATCGCTGTGAGGGGTCCTAACTAGCTCAATTTTACTGTTTAGTAATTGAATGAATTTATCCCTCTACATCATGTCATCTTACTTAAAGCGTTACTCTGTTCTTTTGAACTTAATACTCTAGATGCATGCTGGACAGCGGTCGATGTGTGGAGTAATAGTAGTAGATGCAGGCAAGAGTCGGTCTACTTGTCTTGGATGTGATGCCTATATATATACATGATCATACCTAGATATTCTCATAACTATGCTCAATTCTGTCAATTGCTCAACAGTAATTTGTTCACCCACCGTAATACTTATGCTCTCGAGAGAAGCCACTAGTGAAACCTATGGCCCTCGGGTCTATTTTCCATCATATTTAAACTCCGACAATAAGCTATTTCTGGCGCCATTTTTATTTTGCTTTCTTTACTTTGCATCTTTATCATAAAAATACCAAAAATATTATCTTATCATATCTATCATATCTCACTCTCGTAAGTGACCGCGAAGGGATTGACAACCCCTTAGTGCGTTGGTTGCAAGGATTTATTTGTTTGTGTAGGTGCGAGGGACTCGTGCGTGGCCTCCTACTGTATTGATACCTTGGTTCTCAAAAACTAAGGGAAATACTTACGCTGCTTTACTGCATCACCCTTTCCTCTTCAAGGGAAAACCAACGCAGTGCTCAAGAGGTAGCAGCCGTCGTCAAAAAGAAAGGAAACAAGAGCAGCGCTTCAGACTTGCTTTGACTAGAAGATACCTCTGAGTCGGAGGTAGCCCTTGACTCTCTAGGCTCCTTTTTTAACCACCTTATTGACACTAATTATCATCAGGAGGACACGGGAACGAGTCACGGAGTGGATGAAGAGGTAACTATTATTTCCTCCGACTCCGAGCCTTTGCCAAGACAGAAAATCTGAAGAGTAACCCGGAAAGTAAGATTTTCACATCCTTTAGCTTATCAAGATCCTCAATTTCTTTTGAAGCGACATATTCATGAGAGCCGGAGGCAGACCCGAACCAGCAAGGACGCAGAACTCTCCTTCGGCTTACCAAATACACCAAGGAAGCCACGGAATGAGGTCACCTCCAACTTAACTCTTTTTTATCCTTTGGCGGGTCTCACTCGTCAACCACTCAACTCTTCTGACTTAAATTATCAGGAGACTTCGCCTTCCTCCGACGACTCGCTCCAGTCCAACATGCCGGCTTTTAAGACCGCTCCAGGGTAATGATAATTTAATTATCCTGTATTCATTTCAATTTTTATATTTGTACTGACATTTTGATCTTTATGCAGCGGACAAGCAAAGCCCAGCAAGAAAGTGAAGAAAAGCAAGCCGGCCGAAGAGCCATCTTTCAAAGAGCCGGAACTCCAGACGGCCGCTCCTAAGGCCTCTGTTCCTGAGCCGCCTCTTGAACCGGCGCATGACACACCAACATCAATTACTGACCCGCCTGCCAATCAAACCGTCGGTGGCTCTGAAAACCTTGAAGTCTCTAGCCCGGCCAAGACGGACGACCCAAAAGATGCTGATCTTGAAATCACCAAGACTGGCTACACTGAGCAGGGGAGACCTACTGTGCTAGCCAAGTGTTCTGCCAAAGAAGAGCACCAGGAACAGCGTAAGGTTAGATTTGACATTACTGATTATACCACATGAGCATTGGGGAAGTTTTTTCTAGATATCTTAGCCAAGTGCACAGCAACCGTGACCTCGAAGTTTATATGGTGAAGCAAATGCATCAGAAATTTGAGGTATAAATTCTTTCCCTTCACTGAATTATCCTTACCATGCCCGCCCTCAAGTCTATTGCTTATGATGAATATGCTCTAGTCTTAGAACAGACTTATAAGCTTTAGTAATATCCTTTGATCAAACCTGTAGTCCCCAAGGGCTGGCTTAATCAACATGAATGAGCCGGTCCTTCACATGCTTGTGCAAAATATGGGCCTTATGTAGATTTAACAGCAATATGCATTAGCCCCCAAGTGCCAAGTACTCTTGCTTGCAAAGTGCTTGGGACTTACTCTCATGAACCGCCACTTAGATAAAACCTTCGTTAGACATTAGCCCCCGAGTGCCAAGTGTTGTTGCTTGCAACAAGGCTTGGGACTTAAGATTGTATGCTAATATTCATGATTTTTGACCCGGTATTTACACAGGCCACAACTACTCAACTGCAATCAGAACTGTCTGAATTGAAGAAACACCTGGAGGCTCAGGAGTCTGAAACTCAGAAGGCCAACTCCAAATTTGAATTCAGCGTGGCTGAATAGGAGAAACTGAAATCTGAGGTTGAGATTGAGAAAAAGGCCTGGGCTGAAGGAAAAATTGCCTTAACCCAACGAGCTGAAACAGCAGAAGAGGCTCTTGAAGAGGTGACCACTGAATTATCCGGTTTAAAACACCATGTATCTCAAATGGTCTCAGCAATATTTGGTAAGTCGCCCTGTAAGTGTCAAATAATGAATTTTTCCAGTGATCATATGAATTGTCATTTAACTCACCTGATATTTCTATGCAGGCCCCAGGAGCTCCAACCTCAACCAGGACATGCTGGTGAAGCTGAAGGCGGTTTACACGCTCGTGGAACAACTTTACACTGGATCCCAGCGTGCCTTGGCAATAGTTGCCCTGTCAAATGAAGTCCCCACACTCCTGGCGGATGTGCTAAAGCGGCTTTCTGTGCTACCCCAACGGTTCAATGAATTAAGGCGATCAGCTGCAAGAGTCGGAGCCGTAGCTGCTCTAAGCCGGGCAAAAGCATGGCTACCGGAGTTAGACCCGGCCGACATCGCCATTGGGTATCCAAGCCTTAAAGAAGATGGCACATAATTTGAACAGGAGGACTTCACTGCTTGTGTGAAGGAAATATACCATGTGGCCACCCTGATTGCTGATGAGGCGGACCTCACCAAGTACCAGCCGAGTTAACACAGAAAATCGGAGAATTCCAACACCGCATTATAAAGTGACCAGCCTGATCCCTCCAATCCGTAAGCATACCTTTGCCCCTGAAGTTGACCCAGCCGGACTTATTGATGATGAAGCTGAATTTGAAGCTTTGAATGGCATTGACTAGTCATCATCAACCTTCCAGGACAGGGAACAGGACGGAGGAGCGGAAAGGGTTGATCCGGAAGCTTCAGGCCAACAAGAAAATTGACCCGCCGGGCGGATCATATTTGTACCTTGCTGGAAAACAATTTAATCATTTGGACTCGGCGAGTTATGTAATAGGGTAGAAATAACTTTGCTTTGTCGTGCCCTGCATGCATGTTTTGATGCTCAATACTGTTAAGCAGCTGCCTTATATTCTCCCTGGTTAAACTTATCATCTGCTTTCGTTATGCACAAGAAAGTCTTTGAACTATCCTGCACACGGAGAATAGATCACAAGCACCCTTGGCGGCTTACCGCAGGGCGGGTTGTAATATCTTATGTACAACCATTAATAATGAAAGAAGAGACACAGATAAGCCTGTTATGAATTATAGCTTTTGAAATACAACTATAATATCATACCTGTGATTTTGAATTTGTACTGCCGGTTTATGTGACCTGAACAGTAAAGGTGATAACCCAATCCTTTTAGAAGCCAGCACTTCCACATGTATGATGATTGTCATATGCTGGCAACTTATCTTCCAAAACCAAGCCGGGTTAAATTTAAACCATACTTATACTTAGATCTGGAAAAAAAGTCTCAAGCGAAAAACAAAGATTGTTTCCAAAAAACTTAAGCAAAATAGAAAGACATATTTGAGGCTTCCGATTCGAATAAGATTAGTAAACCGGACCAAAGGGGTTAAGCTAGGATTCGAATACGATCATGTAGCCCCCAGTGGCTTTGGCGTTGCGCCGATCAAGAGGGTACCGACAGCTGTGTTCTCTTTGGTTCGAATACGACCTATGTTTGAACAGGAAGCCCCCAAATGACCTTGGGAGGTTTTTAATGACCCTGATTCGAATACGATCCAAGTCGGACCCAAAAGGGTTTAAGCTATGATTCAAATACAATCAAGAAGCCCCCTAGTGAGTTTGGCATTGTGCCGATCAAGAGGGTACCGACAGCTATGTTCTCTTTGGTTCGAATACGACCTATGTTTGAACAGGAAGCCCCCTAGTGATCATGAGGTTTAATGGCTAAATTTGAATACGATCGTGAGCCAGACCAAAGGGAAAGCCGGATTCAAACACGATCAGCCCCTTTTTGGTCGTTTTAAATTTTTATAATGAAGACATATGAACTTTGAGGTTGAAAAGGACGGAGGTCCTGCTTTATTACTTATCATAATATATACATTGCCAAAATATGTACATCATGAGAGCCAGTGGCTCAAGTATAGTAAGGCCGAAGATGAGCGATATTCCATGGCCGACGGGTCTCCTCCTCCGATTTACATGAGTCTTTGTGCTCTCGAACATCAATGAGGTAGTACGACCCGTTGTTCAACTTCTTGCTGACCAAAAAAGACCCTTCGCAAGGTGGGGATAATTTGTGTGCATCAGTTTGATCCTGGATGAGCCGGAGCACCAAGTCACCTTCTTGAAAGGTTCTGGACTTAACCCGACGGCTGTGATAACGGCGCAAGTCCTGTTGGTAAATCACCGAGCGGACTGCTGCCAAGTCACGCTTTTCATCTAATAGGTCAAGTGCATCCTCACGGGCTTGTTCATTATTAGCTTCAACGTAAGCCGCCACACGGGGCGAGTCATGACGGATGTCACTTGGTAGAACCGCCTCTGCTCCGTAAACCATGAAGAAAGGCGTATAACCCGTAGACCTGTTAGGGGTAGTATTGCTGCTCCATATCACAGATGGTAACTCCTCCACCCAACAACCCGGCGTCCGTTGTAAAGGAAACAGAAGTCGGGGCTTGATGCCTTTCAAGATTTCCTGATTAGCTCTTTCCGCTTGACCATTGGACTGGGGATGAGCTACTGATGAAACATCAAGCCGGATATGCTCACGTTGACAGAACTCCTCCATGGCACCTTTGGACAGATTAGTATGTTGTCAGTTCTGATGCTGTGTGGAAAGCCAAAACGAGAGATCACCTTTTTCATGAATTGAACCGCCGAGTCACACTTACTAACCGGCTCTGCCTCAACCCACTTTGTGAATTTATCAACCGCCACCAGAAGGTGTGTCTTTTTATCTTTGGACCTTTTGAAAGGCCCAACCATGTCCAGCCCCCAGACTGCAAATGGCCAAGTAATTGGAATCATCCTCAATTCTTGAGCCGGCACATGATCCCGTCGTGAGAACTTCTGGCAACCATCACATTTACTGACTAGATGCTCCGCATCAGCGTGAGCCGTTAGCCAATAAAAACCATGATGGAAAGCTTTGTCCACAAGAGACTTTGAACCGGCGTGATGGCCACAATCTCCTTCATGGATCTCATGGAGAATTTCTTGACCTTCCTCAGGAGAGACACAGCGTTGAAATGCCCTAGTGACACTGCGATGATGCAACTCACCATTGGCAATTGTCATTGACTTAGACCGCCGGGTTATCTGTCTAGCCAAGGTTTCATCCTCAGGCAACTCGCCCCGGGTCATATAAGCCAAATATGGCACTGTCCAATCTGGGATGACGTGAAGAGCCGCCACCAATTGAGCCTCCGGGTCTGGAATAGCCAAGTCTTCCTCTGTGGGTAACTTGACAGAAGGGTTATGCAGAATGTCTAAGAAACTGTTAGGTGGCACCGGCTTATGCTAAGACCCCGGCCGGCTTAAAGCATCGGCCGCCTCATTCTTTCTGCGATCAATGTGCTCCACTTGGTAGCCCTTGAAATGTCCAGCAATGGCATCAACTTCACTGCGATAAGCCGCCATGAGAGGATCCTTGGAATCCCACTTGCCTGATACTTGTTGAGCCACCAAATCTGAATCGCCAAAGCACCGTACCCATCTTAAGCTCATCTCCTTAGCCATCCGAAGACCATGGAGCAAGGCCTCACACTCAGCTGCATTGTTAGTACAGGGAAACATCAACCGTAGTACATAACAAAATTTGTCACCTCGAGGGGAAGCTAAAACAACTCCAGCCCTTGAGCCCTCCAATTGCTTGGACCCATCAAAATGAATAGTCCAATATGTGTTGTCCAGCTTCTCTTCAGGCATCTGTAGATCTGTCCAATCATTGATGAAGTCCACCAGTGCTTGAGACTTGATAGCAGTGCGTGGGACATACTTCAAACCATGAGGCCCAAGTTCAATGGCCCACTTGGCGACTCGTCCTGTGGCTTCTCTATTTTGAATGATATCTCCTAAAGGAGCAGAACTAACCACAGTGACGGGATGACCCTGTAAGTATCGCTTAAGCTTCCGGCTTGCCATGAATACCCCATAAACGAGCTTCTGCCAATGTGGATATCTTTGCTTGGACTCAATAAGCACCTCACTGACGTAGTAAACCGGCCGTTGAACCGGATATTCCTTGCCCGCCTCCTTGCGCTCTACAACAATGGCCACATTGATGGCACGTATGTTAGCAGCCACATACAACAATAATGGCTCCTTATCAAAAGGAGCAGCAAGGACCGGCGGCTCAGCGAGCTGTCTCTTCAAATCTTCAAAGGTAGCGTTAGCAACATCACTCCAGACAAAGTCGTCTGTCTTTTTCATCATATGATACAGTGGTATGGCCTTCTCACCTAACTGGCTTAAAGCAGCAATACGACCCGCCAAACGCTGAACATCATTGATACATGCTGGTTTAGCCAAAGAAGTGATTGCCTTGATCTTCTCCGGGTTAGCCTCGATGCCTCTGTTAGAAACCAGAAAACCCAAAAGCTTGCCCGCTGGCACTCCAAAAACACACTTGGACGGGTTAAGCATCATCTTGTAGACCCGGAGGTTATCAAAGGTTTCCTTCAGATCATCTATCAAGGTCTCCTTCTCTCTGGACTTCACCACAATGTCATCCACATAAGCATGAACATTGTGCCCAATCTGACTGTGTAGACAGTTCTGCACACATCGCTGATAAGTCGCCTGGGCACTCTTAAGCCCAAAAGGCATAGACACATAGCAGAAGGCTCCAAACGGAGTAATAAAAGTCGTCTTCTCCTGGTCCTTAACTGCCATCTTGATCTGATGATAACCAGAATAAGCATCCAAAAAGCTCAAACGCTCACAACCCGCCGTAGCATCAATGATTTGATCAATACGAGGGAGAGCAAAAGGATCAGCCGGACAAGCCTTGTTTAAGTCCATGTAATCCACACACATATGCCAGGTGCCGTTCTTTTTAAGCACGAGCACCGGGTTAGACAACCACTCTGGATGGAAAACTTCAATCATGAACCCGGCCACCAAGAGCCGGGCCACTTCCTCACCAATGGCCTTACGCCTCTCCTCATTAAACCGCCGAAGAAACTGCTTGACCGGCTTAAACTTAGGATTAATATTGAGAGTGTGCTCAGAGAGTTCTCTCGGTACACCCGGCATGTCAGAAGGTTTCCATGCAAAGATGTCCCGGTTCTCATGGATGAACTCAATGAGCGTGCTTTCCTATTTGGGATCCAGATTAGCGCTGATACTGAACTGCTTAGATGAGTCGCCTGGGACAAAATCAACAAGCTTGGTTTCATCAGCCGATTTAAAATTTAGCACCGGCTCATGTTCTGTGGTTGGCTTCTTCAAAGACGTCATATCCGCCGGGTCAACATTGTCCTTATAGAACTTCAACTCCTCTGTTGCACACACAGATTCAGCGTAAGCAGCATCGCCTTCCTCACATTCCAAGGCTATCTTCCGACTCCCATGCACTTTGATGGTGCCCTTGTAACCCGGCATCTTGAGCTGCAAATAAACATAACACGGCCGCACCATGAACTTGGCATAAGCCGGCCGTCCAAACAGGGCGTGATATGGGCTCTTGATCTTGACCACTTCAAAAGTTAACTTCTCAGCCCTAGAGTCATGCTCATCTCCAAAGGCTACTTCTAGTTCAATCTTACCCACTGGATACGCCGACTTACCAGGCACCACTCCATGGAAAACAGTATTGGACGTCTTAAGATTTTTATCAGTCAATCCCATGCGATGGAAGGTCTCATAATAGAGGATGTTGATGCTACTGCCTCCGTCCACGAGCACCTTAGTGAATTTATATCCACCAACCTGAGGTGCCACTACCGAGGCCAAGTGACCCGGATTGTCATGCGACGGAAGGTCTCATAATAGAGGATGTTGATGCTACTGCCTCCGTCCATGAGCACCTTAGTGAATTTATATCCACCAACCTGAGGTGCCACTACCAAGGCGAAGTGACCCGGATTGTCAATCCGGGGAGGGTGATCTTCCCTACTCCATAGAATAGGCTGCTCTGACCATCTGAAATAACGAGGAACTGTCGGCTCAACAGCGTTCACAGCCCTTTTATGAAGCTTCTGGTCTCGTTTGCATAAACTGGTGGTGAACACATGATATTGTCCACTATTCAGCTGCTTTGGATTGCTCTGATAACCAGATTGCTGCTGCTGCTGACCTCCCTGGCCAGATTGCTGATTATAACCACCTTGATTTCCTTGAGAGCCTTAAAAGCCGGAATTTGAACCGCCACCCCGGCCGTGAAAACCGCCGCCACCCGAGCCGCCACCCGTCCCATGGTTGTCACCGAACATGTTAGATTTCTTGAAAGCCTTCATGATCATACAGTCCTTCCATAGGTGAGTGGTTGGCTTTTCGCGAGTACCGTGCGTTGGACAGGGTTCATTTAGCAACTGCTCAAGAGTGGGACCTGACCCGCCGGACCGAGGTGGTGGTCTCCCCTTATGTTGTTGATTGTTGCCCTGCGCATTGGTGTTAGCCACAAACTCCAAGCTACCGCCAGCCTTACGTTTATTATTGCCTCCTTGATTCGCTGGGTTATGCTGGTGACCCTTTGCGTTGCCGTTCTTCTTTCCCTTCCCTGTCTTCTCATCATCAGACTCGGGATCCTTGGTACTATCAAAGTCGGAGTACTTGACTAGAGCCGCCATTAGCTGGCCCATGTCATTACAATCGCGCTTGAGCCTCCCCAGCTTCTGTTTCAGAGGCGTAAAACAGCAATTTCTCTCCAACATTAAGACTGCAGAACTGGCATCCATCTTATCAGATGAATGTATTATGGCTTTGACCCAGTGCACCCAATGGGTTGTGGACTCACCCTCCTCTTGCTTGCAATTAGTCAGATCCACAATTGACATGGGTTGCTTGCATGTGTCTTTGAAGTTCTGAATAAACCGGGCCATTAACTCTGCCCATGAACCAATGGAATTAGGTGGAAGCCCCTTTAACCAGGTGCGGGTTGTTCCATCAAACATCATGGTGAAGTACTTGGCCATTGCGGCATCACTGACCTCTAGTAGTTCCATGGCCATCCCATAGCTTTCAATCCATGCCCCGGGCTATAAATCGGCCGTGTAATTAGGCACCTTTCGAGGGCCCTTGAAATCCTTGGGCAAACGATCATTTCGCAGAGCCGGCACCAAGCAAGGGACACCTCCAGTCCACGTGGCCACACCTTCCTCAGTAGAAGTCGTCGGATAAACCGGAAAAGACTGGTAAGCTGCCCGCTGAGCCGCCTGCTGAGCCTCCCGCTCCGCCTCTTGGCGTATCCTATCCTGATAAACCAAGTTAAGAGCTCCATCACACGCCGAGTCATGCCCGCGCGGTTGGTCACGGCGCCGAGCGTTGCTTGAAACGACCGCTGAATCCATATGCGCGCTATAACTTGGGCTCCGGCTTGGGCGAGGGGTTGAGTGGATCCTGTCTCGGCTGTAATAGTATGCCTCTTGCTGCGCCAGATCCGTCTGAAGAAGTTCTCTGGCCCTTCGTGTTTCAATTGCTGCCGGAGAGTCGCCCTCCACCGGGAGAGCCGCCAATCGTGCGTCCGCAGTGATCATGTTCTCCAAAGGGTTAGAATAATGACCCGGTGGTGTTGGTACATAATGAGGTGGAGTAGTATTCATACGAGGAGGTTCCATCACCCATGGTCACACTGGCATCCCAGCCCTGGGCGTTGCAACTTGCAACCCGGTTTACCTCCGGCGGGTTATTGGGGCCTGCATCGGGTGTGCGGAAGAGGTTTCTAGGATCATAAGTTGGAGGCAGACGGGATTGAGCCTTCTGGTGCCTTCTCCTCATGACCTCATTTGAAGCGTTCAAATCCATCTTAAGCTTGAAAGCCTCTGATTGAATCTGCTGCACTCGAGCATCCAAAGCCGCCCGCTCTGTTGCTAGCCTAATGTCCTCCGCTGCTATGTTTTCTTTGGCTTTTGCTACCTCCACACGTAATCGTTCCACTTCCACATCATGTTGAGCCTGATCCGCCGGATTAACCACGGTAGTTAACAGGGCTGTCAACTTATCTATGAGATCCATCAGCACCTGAGTCGGCGGGCGCGCAGGGCCTCCTGCCCCGGCTGCCGCTGACCCGGAGGTTATCGCTGCCGCAGCCGTAGAGTTTTGAACGGGTTGCGTGCCAGCCATGAAGATCCCCACTCTGCTCGGTGGCTCAAAGGGGTCCAGAATACTGCTGCCATCGGAACAGCCCCCAAGCCCACCATCTTGTAACTGATACAATGAATCTGTCTCACATGTGGACGACTCACCATCAGAGTAGATGGCCGTCTCACCGCCATCCACAGATCCTTCAGAAAATTCCCCTCCATGGATACATCCCACGAAGGTACGCTTCATGGCGGGCTGAGCCCGGACGGGTCTCGCACGCTGAGCCGTCTCGATGATGTCGGTGCAGATGTCCGGCTCAGGGCCCGGCTCGCCGATCCGGCCGATGAAGACATGGATTCCGCCGAAGGGGACCCGGTACGCATACTCAATTGAGCCGGCATCGGGGCCCCAGCCTGCATCGTTGATGTAGAGCTTGCCGCGACGACTCTTGGTCATCCGGCCCACAGTGTATCCCTTGAGCCCTTCGAAGCTGCCCTTCAAGAACTCAAATCCACCGTGCGCAGGCCCCACGGTGGGCACCAACTATCGTGGAATTGTCACGGCAGATGTCCTAGTGAAAGGACTTAAGCGTGGAGCCATCGCAACTAGGAAGCTTAAAGGGGTTAAAACGAGACAAAGGACACGATGGTTTATAATGGTTCGGCTCCTTGCGGTGAAGGTAAAGGCCTAATCCAATTTGAGGTGGTATTGCTTATGTTTCGATTACTAGGGAGCGAATCCATTTGACCTAGCTTTCGACCTCTGGTTACTTGTCCTGAACCGCCACCAGGTCGTCCCTTTATATACAAGGTTGACGCCCCGCGGCTCACAGAATCCCGGCCGGCTCATAAATAGTGTCTGGCTCGGTCTCTAACTATACCTGCCTTACAATACAAGTTATGTACATATGGCGGTTTATCTCTATAGGCCTTAAGCCGCCTTTGGGCCTTGGGCCCTCATCTGAACCGCCATCTTCCAGAGCTATCTTGGGCTTCATGACTCGCCATAGGTATAACCCGGCCCCTCCTGGGCGGGTCATACCCAATAGTAATATCCCCAACAGTATCTCTCTCCTGATTGCATGTATCTCTCTTGTAGAGAAAGAAAAGGAAACTATCTCTCTCCCGATTGCGTGTATCTCTTCCTTTTATAGCCTAAATGATTTACTTGTCGCTAATCTACGAATTAGACAAGGGTAATTTCATCCTAAATAGTCCATAATTATGTGACTTGGTTAACATGCTGATAATTAGACCTTAGATAAAGGAATGGAGGGAGTATAAAAGATGTGCAAACATTTAAAAATTCCCTAGAAATTATTTTCGGTTGAGTTGAATCAGTTACAGGAGAACCTGAATAGAAAACACAACCCTTATTTGGTCTTCGTCATCGTCATCATCATCATCCTCCTGATCCAAGTCATCATCTTCAACACCGACCCGCTCCTTACCTAAACCAGACTCAGCATGCCCCCCCCAGGGCACTCCCGATGGCCCCCGCGGCGGGGGTATGGAGCGCCCCTCCTACCACCATCTCGACGACCCAGACACCCACCACCTCTTACGTAGCTGGACCTGGTAGCCGCAACGGCGAGGACGCCATTGAGCAGAGGGATGTGAATATGCAGATGTTTAAGGGGACGGCTTGATGATTGTGTTGGGGAACGTAGTATTTCAAAAAAATTCCTATGATCACGCAAGATCTATCTAGGAGAAGCATAGCAACAAGCGGGGACAGTGTGTCCACGTACCCTCGTAGACCGAAAGCGGAAGTGTTAAGTAACGCAGTTGATGTAGTCGAACGTTTTCGCGATCCAACCGATAAAGTACCAAACGCAAGGCACCTCCGCGATCTGCACATGTTCCGTCAGCACGACGGCGTGGTGACGGTGATGATGCAGTTACCAGCGCAGGGCTTCGCCTAGGCACTACGACGATATGACCGAGGTGTAAAACTATGGAGGGGGGCACCGCACACGGCTAAAGATCAACTTGTGTATCTATGGGGAGCCCCCTCCCCCGTATATAAAGGAGGGAGGAGGGGAGGGCCGGCCGGCCCCTAGGGCGCGCCCCAAGAGGGGAATCCTACTAGGACTCCAAGTCCTAATAGGAATCCACCAACAGGGAGAGAGGGGGAAGGGAAGGAAGGGGGGCGTCGCCCCCTTCCCCTAGTCCAATTCGGACCCAAGGGGGGCGGCCAGCCCCTGCTGGCCCTTCCTCTCTTCCCACTAAGGCCCATAGAGGCCCAATAGTTCTCCCGGGGGTTCCGATAACCCCTTCCGGCACTCCGGTTTTATCCGAAACTCTCCGGAACACTTCCGGTGTCCGAACAACATGGTCCAATATATCAATCTTTATGTCTCGACCATTTTGAGACTCCTCGTCATGTTCGTGATCACATCCGGGACTCTGAACAACCTTCGGTACATAAAATCACATAAACTCATAATACCAATCGTCATCGAACGTTAAACATGCGGACACTACGGGTTTGAAAACCATGTAGACATGACCGAGACACCTCTCTCGTCAATAACCAATAGCAGAATCTAGATGCTCATATTGGTTCCTACATATTCTACGAAGATCTTTATCGGTCAAACCACATAACAACATATGTTGTTCCCTTTGTCATCGGAATGTTACTTGCCCGAGATTCGATCATGGGTATCACCATACCTAGTTCAATCTCGTTACTGGCAAGTATCTTTACTCATTCCATAATGCATCATCCCGCAACTAACTCATTAGTCACATTGCTTGCAAGGCTTATAGTGACGTGCATTATCGAGAGGGCCCAAAGATACCTCTCCGACAATCGGAGTGACAAATCCTAATCTCGATCTATGCCAACTCAACAAACACCATCGGAGACACCTGTAGAGCATATTTATAATCACTCGGTTACGTTGTGACGTTTGATAGCACACTAAGTGTTCCTTCGGTATTCGGGAGTTGCATAATCTCATAGTCAGAGGAACATGTATAAGTCATGATGAAAGCTATAGCAACAAACTAAACGATCACAGTGCTAAGCTAATGGATGGGTCTTGTCCATCACATCATTCTCTAATGATGTGATCCCATTCATCAAATGACAACACATGTCTATGGCTAGGAAACATAACCGTCTTTGATAAACAAGCTAGTCAAGTATAGGCATACTAGGGACACTCTGTTTGTCTATGTATTCACACATGTACTAAGTTTTCGGTTAATACAATTCTAGCATGAATAATAAACATTTATCATGATATAAGAAAATGTAAATAACAACTTTATTATTGCCTCTAGGGCACATTTCCTTCAGTCTCCCACTTGCACTAGAGTCAATAATCTAGATTACATAGTAATGATTCTAACACCCATGGAGTCTTGGTGTTGATCATGTTTTTCTCGTGAGAGAGGCTTAGTCAACGGGTCTGCAACATTCAAATCCGTATGTATCTTGCAAATCTCTATGTCCCCTTCCGACACTTGATGACGGATGGAATTGAAGTGTCTCTTGATGTGCTTGGTCTTCTTGTGAAATTTGGATTCCTTTGCCAAGGCAATTGCACCAATATTGTCACAAAAGATTTTCATTGGACCCGATGCACTAGGTATGACACCTAGATCGGATTTGAACTCCTTCATCCTGACTCCTTCATTTGCCGCTTCTGAAGCAGCTATGTACTCCGCTTCACACGTTGATCCCGCCACGACGCTCTATTTGGAATTGCACCAACTGACAGCTCCACCATTCAATATAAATATGTATCCGGTTTGAGACTTAGAGTCATCTGGATCAGTGTCAAATCTTGCATCAACGTAACCATTTACAACGAGCTCTTTGTCACTTCCATAAAGGAGAAACATATCCTTAGTCCTTTTCAGATATTTTAGGATGTTCTTGACCGCTGTCTAGTGATCCACTCCTGGATTCCTTTGGTACCTCCCTACTATACTTATAGCAAGGTACACATCAGGTCTGGTACACAACATTGCATACATGATAGAACCTATGGCTGAGTGATACGTGTAACGCCCCGGATTCGATGCGCCAGGTGTCTGCCAGTTATTCGCCGTCGTTTCCATGTCATTTGCTTGCGTGTTGCATTTTGCCATGTCATCATCTGCATTTTATCATGTCATCATGTGCATCTCATTTCGCATACGTGTTCATCTCATGCTTCCGAGCATTTTCCCCGTTGTCCGTTTTGCAATCCGGCACTCCAATGTCTCCCGGCGCCCCCTTTTACCTCTTTTCGTGTGTGGGTGTTAAACTTTCTCAGAATGGCCCGAGGTTTGTCAAGCGGCCTTGGTATAGCACCGGTAGACCGCCTGTCAAGTTTCGTGCCATTCGGAGGTCGTCTGGTACTCCAACGGTTAACCGGGTAACCGTAAAGCCCTCTTTGAGTTGCAGCCCAACACCCCTTCCAAAGTGGCCCAAAACCCACCTAACTCCCCTCCATGCTCTTGTTCGTTCGATCACGATCGCGTGGCCGAAAACCGTACCTCATTTGGACTCTCCTAGCTCCCTCTACCTATAAATATGTGCCTCCCCCGTCCAATTCGTGGATGATTTCCCCCCGTAACCCTAGCCTTTCCCTCTCCGCCGCCAGACGCGTCCGCCCCGGCCGGACACGTCCAGCCAGCCACGTCGCCCGACCAATGGGCGCGCCACGTCACCAGCCGCCTCCGCCTCCAATCCGCCGCCGCCACTTGTCCGCGCCGCCACTGCCGCCGCCGCGCCGCTGGCGGCCCACGGGAGCCCGCCCTGGCCGCGCCGGCCAGCGCCCAGCGCCTCCCGCTCGCCAGCGCAGCCCCACGCCCCGCGCCCGGCGAGCACCGCCGCCAGGCGCCGTGGCTCGGCCGCCGCCGCCTCCGCCCGCCGCCCGGCCTCCCGCGCGCCCTCGCCGCCGCTCGCCGGCGCTCCGCCTCGCCGCGCCTCCGGCCTCCCCGTCGTCGCCGGCCTCGTCCGGCAGTTCCGCCGCCGTTCGCCGCCCGCGCCTCCGCCTCCGGCCCGGCCTCGCCGCCCGCCGCCCTGCCATGGGCCCTCGCCAGCGCCGCCACAGCCTCGCGCCCGTCGCCGGCGCCTCCCGCCGCCTCTCCGCCGCGCCGCCTCGTGCCTCCTCCCTCCTCCGCCGGTCGCATCCTCCCTCCTCTCTGGCGAGCCGCCGCCGGCCGCCTCGGTTCGCGCGCCGCCCCGATCTGGATCTGGATCTGGCAAGGTTGACCCCGATTCCACTAAGTCCCGAATCTGCTAATATTTTCATGCATTTTCATCGCATCATATCTTTGCATCCGTAGCTCCGTTTTGCGCGTGTAATATGTCAAATTGTTCGTCTCGGTGAGTAGATCATTTCATATCATTGCATCATTTACATTTGAGCTCATATTGATGCCCTAAATGCTGTTGGAAGAGGGCTATGTGATGTTAGTTTCAGATTCTTATCAGAACATGCACTTTTGTCATTTTTGCCATGATTGATGTGTGCATCCTATGAACTTGAGTCCTACATGTGTTTTGTAATATGCCATGCCATCTTCACAGGGGTGTATTTCATGTATTTTTGTGATCTTTGTGGTGACTAGCACAAGCATGCAAACTAGGGTTCATGATGTTGCTGATTTCAGCCCCTGTTCTGCTGATATTTTTATGCCATGTTAACTTGATGCTACCGAGAGATCCATGCTTATTTTGAGATACTTCAGTAAGGATGTTTTGAACATATGGTTATTCTCTATCCATCCATGCCCTTGTTTGAAATTATGGAGTGCCATAGGTTGAGTCAATCGAGCTCTACTTTTGCTATAAAATGTTTCCTGGCAGATTGTTTACATGTTATTCAATTTTGCCAAGGTTGTTGTAGTTGATCCGTGTATGCTATGATGTTGTTCTTGCCATGTATAACTTCTATGCCATGTCTTATTACTGTGAGTTGCCTTGCCATGCCATGTATTGCTCTGTGGTGAGTGATTCAAGCTCACCAACATGCCTACTTATTGTTGTTCCTGCCATGTTTGAATCTGTAATATAACTTGCCATGTTTACATGGGTGCCATCATATTTTCTGATCCTTTTTGGCTTATGGTCAGTAAGGGACTTTTGTTCTATGCATTTAGTAGATTCATGACATGCCTTTGTTTGCTATGATAAGTTCCTGTAACATGTTGTTTGAAAGCTCTAAACATTGCAACCTGGTGTTATTTCTGCTAAAGTCTGAAACTGTTATTATTTGCAATCTTGCCATGTGTGTTTGAGCATGTTCTAGTGATTTCTGGAGATAGCTCAGTGTTCATGTTTTGTAATGCTTTACCTGTACATCATGCCCATGCCTTTTGTTATTACTTTGAGATGCTGTAGCATGTTGCTTTGGTGCTTGCAATATGCCTACTTGCTGTTATGGACAGATTGTTGTTATGACTTGTATTGTGTGTATGTGTTGAACCGTTGCTCCGTTTTGAGTGTGCTCTATATGAAACTTGCTTGTTTTTGCATGTAGCTTCATATTATCATGTTGCATCCATGTTTTGAGGTGTTTGCTTGATGTTTGTATGCATTTTGCATCAATGCCATGCTTATCTTGTTTTGCTCATATCTTCTAGACCGTAGCTCCGAATCTAATGAACTTTATATGTAACTTGACTAGAATTTCGTGTAGATCATCGTGGTGCATCTTAACTTGCTGTTTAACAATTTGAACATAAGGTTTATTCAGATCTGGACCAATTTCGAAATTTGCATATGAGGACTTACCGGGATTGTTCTATGTTGTTCCCGGCCTCATTTAAACTTGCCTTGATGTGTTGCTCTTGTTTGCATCATCCCTTGCCATGAGTAGCCTCATCTAGCTTTGTCATGCCTCATGCTTGTTGTGCATCATGTCTTGTTTATGTGTGGTGTGTTTACCATGTTGTGTGCTTCTTCTTGTTAGTTCCCGTTTCGTTGCGATCGTGAGGATTCGTTCGTCTACGCTTGGTTCGTCTTCGTGGCTTCATCTTCTTCATGGACTCGTTCTTCTTCCTTGCGGGATTTCAGGCAAGATGACCGCTACCCTGGATCTCACTACTATCATTGCTATGCTAGTTGCTTCGTTCTATCGCTATGTTGAGCTACCTATTACCTGTTTATCAAGCCATCCCAAATTGCCATGTCAGCCTCTAATCTTTTGCACCCTTCCTAGCAAACCATTGTTTGGCTATGTTACTGCTTTGCTCAGCCCCTCTTATAGCGTTGCTAGTTGCAGGTGAAGATGAAGGTTGTTCCTTGTTGGAACATGGAGATGTTGTTCCTTGTTGGAGCATGTTTACTTGTTGGGATATCACAATATATCTTGTTTAATTAATGCATCTATATACTTGGTAAAGGGTGGAAGGCTCGGCCTTATGCCTGGTGTTTTGTTCCACTCTTGCCGCCCTAGTTTCCGTCATATTGGTATTATGTTCCCAGATTTTGCGGTCCTAACGCGGTCGGGTGATTTATGGGACCCCCTTGACAGTTCGCTTTGAATAAGACTTTTTCAGCAAGGCCCAACATTGGTTTTACATTTGCCTCACCTAGCCTTTTTCCCTTGGGAGTCGCGCATCCCGAGGGTCATCTTTATTACCCCCCGGGCGTTGCTTGTCTAAGCGTTGGTCCAAACTAGAGCACCGTATGGGACCATCCCTTGGCAACTTGGGTTACGTCGGTACCTGTACGCTTAGCTTATCCGGTCGTGGCCTGAGACGAGATACTCGAGGCTACTATCAGGGTGTCGGCACGCCGGGAGGTCTTGCTGGTCTTGTTTTATTGTTGTCGAAATGTCTTGTAGCCGGGATTCCGAGACTGATCGGGTCTTCCCGGGGAGAAGGAATATCCTTCGTTGATCGCGAGAGCTTATCATGGGCTAAGTTGGGACACCCCTGCAGGGTATAAACTTTCGAGAGCCGTGCCCGCGGTTATGTGGCAGATGGGAATTTGTTAATATCCGGTTGTAGTAAACTTGAAGCAAACTCTTCTAAAATACACCAACCGTGTGCGTAACCGTGAGTGTCTCTTTTCGGGGTTGATCGAGAGGAGAACACGGTTTCTGGGTTATGTTTGACGTAAGTAGGAGTTCAGGATCACTTCTTGATCATTACTAGTTGACGACTGTTCCTTTGTTTCTCTTCTCGCTCTCATTTGCGTATGTTAGCCACCATATATGCTTAGCCGCTGCTGCAACCTCACCACTTTACCCCTTCCTTTCCCATTAAGCTTTGCTAGTCTTGATACCCATGGTAATGGGATTGCTGAGTCCTCGTGGCTCACAAATTACTACACCAACAGTTGCAGGTACAGGTTTGCGATGCTCATGACGCGAGAGCGATGTTTGCCTGTGTTGGAGTTCTTCTTCTGCTTCTTCTTCGATCAGGGGATAGGTTCCAGGTCGGCAGCCTGGGCTAGCAGGGTGGATGTCGTTTGAGCTTCTGTTTATGTTTCATCCGTAGTCGGATGTTGATCTTGTATATGATGGTGATGTATTCTTGTGGCATTTGTGCCTTATGTATGTATCCCTATCTATAATGTAATGTTGATGTAATGATATCCACCTTGCAAAAGCGTTCCAATATGCGGGTCTATCCTTGGTGGGACCGTCGAGTTCCTTTTGGATAGGGTCGCATTGGGCGTGACAATACGTCTCCAACATATCTATAATTTTTGATTGCTCCATGCTATATTATCTACTGTTTTGGACATTATTGGGCTTTATTTTCCACTTTTATATTATTTTTGGGACTAACCTATTAACCGGAGGCCCAGCCCAGAATTGTTGTTTTTTGCCTATTTCAGAGTTCCGAAGAAATGGAACATCAAATTGAGTCCAAACGGAATGCAACCTTCGGGAACGTGATTTTCTCACCAAACGTGATCCAGGAGACTTGGACCCTAAGTCAAGGAAGCTTCGAGGAGGGCACGAGGTAGGGGGTGCGCCTACCCCCCAGGGCGCGCCCTGCACCCTCGTGGGGCCCACGTTGCTCCACTGACGTACTTCTTCCTCCCATATGTACCTACGTACCCCCAAACGATCAGATATGGAGCCAAAAACCTAATTCCACCGCCGCAACCTTCTATACCCACGAGATCCCATCTTGGGGCCTGTTCCGGAGCTCCGCCGGAGGGGCCATCCACCACGGAGGGCTTCTACATCATCACCATAGCCTCTCCGATGAAGTGTGAGTAGTTTACCTCAGACCTTCGGGTCCATAGTTAGTAGCTAGATGGCTTCTTCTCTCTTTTTGGATCTCAATACAATGTTCTCCCCCTCTCTCATGGAGATCTATTTGATGTAATCTTATTTTTGCGGTGTGTTTGTTGAGATGGATGAATTGTGGGTTTATGATCAAGATTATCTATGAACAATATTTGAATCTTCTCTGGATTCTTTTATGTATGATTGGTTATCTTTGCAAGTCTCTTCGAATTATCAGTTTGGTTTGGCCTACTAGATTGGTTTTTCTTACAATGGGAGAAGTGCTTAGCTTTGTGTTCAATCTTGCGGTGTCCTTTCCCAGTGACAGTAGGGGCAGCAAGGCATGTACTGTATTGTTGCCATCGAGGATAACAAGATGGGGTTTTTATCATATTTCATGAATTTATCCCTCTACATCATGTCATCTTGCTTAAGGCGTTACTGTGTTTTCATGAACTTAATACTCTAGACGCATCTTTGGATAGCGGTCGATGAGTGGAGTAATAGTAGTAGATGCAGGCAGGAGTCGGTCTACTTGTCTCGGACGTGATGCCTATATACATGATCATACCTAGATATTCTCATAACTATGCTCAATTCTGTCAATTGCTCAACAGTAATTCGTTCACCCACCGTAAAATAATTATGCTCTTGAGAGAAGCCACTAGTGAAACCTATGGCCCCCGGGTCTATCTCCATCATATTAATCTTCCATCACTTTATTTATTGCCTTTGCATCACCAAAAATATTATCTATCATCTCTATCAGATCTCACTCTCGTAAGTGACCGTGAAGGGATTGACAACCCCTAATCGCGTTGGTTGCGAGGAGTTATTTACTTTGTGTAGGTACGAGGGACTCGTGCGTAGCCTCCTACTAGATTGATACCTTGGTTCTCAAAAACTGAGGGAAATACTTACGCTACTTTGCTGCATCATCCTTTCCTCTTCAAGGAAATCCAACGCAGTGCTCAAGAGGTAGCACTGAGGCATAGGGAATGACTTTCATTTTCTCTCTATCTTCTGCAGTGGTCGGGCATTGAGTCTCACTCAACTTCACACCTTGTAATACAGCCAAGAATCCTTTCTTTGACTGGTCCATTTTGAACTTCTTCGAAATCTTTTCAAGGTATGTGCTTTGTGAAAGTCCAGTTAAGCGTCTTGATCTATCTCTATAGATCTTGATGCCCAATATGTAAGCAGTTTCACCGAGGTCTTTCATAGAGAAACTCCTATTCAAGTATCCTTTTATGCTATCCAGAAATTCTATATCATTTCCAATCAGCAATATGTCATCCACATATAATATTAGAAATGCTATAGAGCTCCCACTCACTTTCTTGTAAATACATGCTTCCCCAAACGTCTGTATAAAACCATATGCTTTGATCACAATATCAAAATGTTTATTCCAACTCCGAGAGGCTTGCACCAGTCCATAAATGGATCGCTGGAGTTAGCACCCTTTGGATCGACAAAACCTTCTGGTTGCATAATATACAACTCTTCTTCCAGAAATCCATTCAGGAATGCAGTTTTGACGTCCATTTGCCAAATTTCATAATCATAAAATGTGGCAATTTCTAACATGATTCGGACAGACTTAAGCATCGCTACGAGTGAGAAAGTCTCATTGTAGTCAACTCCTTGAACTTGTTGAAAACCTTTTGCAACAAGTCGAGCTTTGTATACAGTAACATTACCGTCAGCGTCGGTCTTCTTATTGAAGATCCATTTATTCTCTATGGCTTGCCGATCATCGGGCAAGTCAACCAAAGTCCACACTTTGTTCTCATACATGGATCCCATCTCAAATTTCATGGCCTCAAGCCATTTCGCGGAATCTAGGCTCATCATCGCTTCCTCATAGTTTGTAGGTTCGTCATGATCAAGTAACATGACGTCCAGAACTGCATTGCCGTACCACTCTGGTGTAGATCTTACTCTGGTTGACCTACGAGGTTCAGTAGTAACTTGGTCAGAAGCTTCATGATCATCATCATTAGCTTCCTCACTAATTGGTGTAGGAATCACTGGAACTGATTTCTGTGATGAACTACTTTCCAATGAGGGAGCAGGTACAATTACCTCATCAAGTTCTACTTTCCTCCCACTCACTTTTTTTGAGAGAAACTCCTTCTCTAGAAAGGATCCATTCTTAGCAACGAAAATCTTGCCTTCGGATCTGTGATAGAAGGTGTACCCAACAGTATCCTTTGGGTATCCTGTGAAGACACATTTCTCCGATTTGGGTTCGAGCTTATCAGGTTGAAGCTTTTTCACATAAGCATCGCAGCCCCAAACTTTAAGAAACGACAACTTGGGTTTCTTGCCAAACCACAGTTCATATGGTGTCGTCTCAATGGATTTAGATGGTGCCCTATTTAATGTGAATAAAGCCGTCTCTAAAGCATAACCCCAAAACGATAGCGGCAAATCAGTAAGAGACTTCATAGATCACACCATATCTAATAAAGTGCGGTTACGACGTTCAGACACACCATTACGTTAGGTGTTCCGGGTGGCGTGAGTTGCGAAACTATTCGGCATTGTTTCAAATGAAGACCAAACTCGTAACTCAAATATTCACCTCCACGATCAGATTGTAGGAACTTTATTTTCTTGTTACGATGATTTTCTACTTAACTCTGAAATTCTTTGAACTTTTCAAATGTTTCAGACTTATGTTTCATTAAGTAGATATACCCATATCTGCTCAAATCATCTGTGAAGGTCAGAAAATAATGATACCCGCCACGAGCCTCAACACTCATCGGACCGCATACATCAGTATGTATTATTTCCAACAAGTCTATTGCTCGCTCCATTGTTCTGGAGAACGGAGTCTTAGTCATCTTACCCATGAGGCATGGTCCGCAAGCATCAAGTGATTCCAAAAGCCCATCAGCATGGAGTTTCTTCATGCGCTTTACACCAATATGACCTAAATGGCAGTGCCACAAATAAGTTGCATTATCATTATTAAACTTATATCTTTTAGCTTCAACACTATGAATATGTGTATCACTACTATCGTGATTCAGTAAAAATAGACCACTCATCAAGGGTGCATGACCATAAAAGATATTATTCATATAAATAGAACAACCATTATTCTCTGATTTAAATGAATAATTGTCTCGCATCAAACAAGATCCAGATATAATGTTCATGCTTAACGCTGGCACCAAATAACAATTATTCAGGTCTAAAACTAATCCCGAAGGTAGAGGTAGCGTGCCGACGGCGATCACATCGAATTTTCGAACCATTTCCCACGCGCATCGTCACCTCGTCCTTAGCCAATCTTCGCTTAATCCGTAGCCCCTGTTTCGAGTTGCAAATATGAGCAACAGAACTAGTATCAAATACCCAGGCGCTACTACGAGCATTAGAAAGGTACACATCAATGACATGTATATCAAATATACCTTTCACTTTGCCATCCTTCTTATCCGCCAAATACTTGGGGCAGTTCTGCTTCCAGTGACCAGTCCCTTTGCAGTAGAAGCACTCAGTTTCAGGCTTAGGTCCAGACTTGGGCTTCTTCACTTGAGCAACAACTTTCTTGCCGTTCTTCTTGAATTTCCCCTTCTTCCCTTTGCCCTTTTTCTTGAAACTAGTGGTCTTGTTAACCATCAACACTTGATGCTCCTTCTTGATTTCTACCTCCGCAGCCTTTAGCATTGCGAAGAGCTCGGGAATTTTCTTATCCATCCCTTGCATATTATAGTTCATCACGAAGCTTTTGTAGCTTGGCGGCAGTGATTGAAGAACTCTGTCAATGACACTATCAACTGGAAGATTAACTCCCAATTGAGTCAAGTGATTATGATACCCAGACATTTTGAGTATATGTTCACTGACATAACTATTCTCCTCCATTTTGCAGCTGTAGAACTTATTGGAGACTTCATATCTCTCAATCCGGGCATTTTCTTGAAATATTAACTTTAACTCCTGAAACATCTCATATGCTCCATGACGTTCAAAACGTCATTGAAGTCCCGGTTCTAAGCCATAAAGCATTGGCACAATGAAGTATCGAGTAGTCATTAGTTGCTCTGCCAGGTGTTCACAACGTCCGGCGTTGCTCCTGCAGCAGGTCTTGCACCTAGCGGTGCTTCTAGGACATAATTCTTCTGTGCAGCAATGAGGATAATCCTCAAGTTACGGACCCAGTCTGTGTAGTTTCTACCATCATCTTTCAACTTAGCTTTCTCTAGGAACGCATTAAAATTAAATGGAACAGTAGCACGGGCCATTTATCTACAACAACATAGACATGCAAAATACTATTAGGTACTAAGTTCATGATAAATTAAAGTTCAATTAATCATATTACTTAAGAACTCCCACTTAGATAGACATCCCTCCAATCATCTAAGTGATCACGTGATCCATATCAACTAAACCATGTCCGATCATCACGTGATATGGTGTAGTTTTCAATGGTGAACATCACTATGTTGATCATATCTACTATATGATTCACGCTCGACCTTTCGGTCTGAGTGTTCCGAGGTCATATCTGCATATGCTAGGCTCGTCAATTTTAACCTGGGTATTTTGCGTGTGCAAAACTGGCTTGCACCCATTGTATGTGAGCGTAGAGCTTATCACACCCGACCATCACGTGGTGTCTCGGCACGACGAATTGTCGCAATGGTGCATACTCAGGGAGAACACTTGTACCTTGAAATTTAGTGAGAGATCATCTTATAATGCTACCGCCGTACTAAGCAAAATAAGATGCATAAAGGATAAACATCACATGCAATCAATATAAGTGATATGATATGGTCATCATCATCTTGTGCCTTTGATCTCCATCTCCAAAGCACCGTCATGATCACCATCATCACCGGCTCGACACCTTGATCTCCATCGGAGCATCGTTGTCGTCTCGCCAACTATTGCTTCTACGACTATCACTACCGCTTAGTGATAAAGTAAAGCAATTACATGGAGATTGCATTTCATACAATAAAGCGACAACCATATGGCTCTTGCCAGTTGTCGATAACTGTTACAAAACATGATCATCTCATACAACAAATTATATATCATCACGTCTTGACCATATCACATAACAGCAAGCCCTGCAAAAACAAGTTAGATGTCCTCTACTTTGTTGTTGCAAGTTTTACGTGGCTGCTACGGGCTTAGCAAGAACCGTTCTTACCTACGCATCAAAACAACAATGATTTTTCGTCAAGTGTGCGGTTTTAACCTTCAACAAGGACCGGGCGTAGTCACACTCGATTCAACTAAAGTTGGAGAAACAGACAACCACTATCCACCTGTGTGCGAAGCACGGCGGTAGAACCAGTCTCATGAACGCGGTCATGTAATGTCGGTCTAGGCCGCTTCATCCAACAATACCACCGAATCAAAGTATGACATGCTGGTAAGCAGTACGACTATTATCGCCCACAACTCTTTGTGTTCTACTCATGCATATAATATATATACATAGACCTGGCTCTGATACCACTGTGGGGAACATAGTAATTCAAAAAAAATCATATGATCACGCAAGATCTATCTAGGAGAAGCATAGCAACGAGCGGGGAGAGTGTGTCCATGTACCCTCGTAGACCGAAAGCGGAATCGTTAAGTAACGCGGTTGATGTAGTCGAACGTTTTTGTGATCCAATCAATCAAGTACCTAACGCACGGCACCTCCGTGATCTGCAAACGTTCAAGTCGGTGACGTCCCTCGAACTCTAGATCCAGCTAAGACCGAAGGAGAGTTCCGTCAGCACGATGGCGTGGTGACGATGATGATGAAGTTACTGGCGCAGGGCTTCGCCTAAGCACTACGACAATATGACCGAGGTGTAAAACTGTGGAGGGGGCACCGCACATGGCTAAAGATCAACTTATGTGTCTATGGGGTGCCCCCCCCCCCCTCCGCCCCCGTATATAAAGGAGGGAGGAGGGGAGGGCCAGCCGGCCCGTAGGGCGCGCCCCAAAAGGGGAATCCTACTAGGACTCCAAGTCCTAGTAGGAATCCACCAAGAGGGAGAGATGAGGAAGGAAGGAAGAGTGGGAAGGGAAGGAAAGGGGGGCGCCGCCCCCTTCCGTGCGGCCAGCCCCTCCTGGCCCTTCCTCTCTTCCCACTAAGGCCCATAGAGGCCCAATAGTTCTCCCCGGGGTTTCGGTAACCCCTTCCGGCACTCCGGTTTTATCCGAAACTCTCCGGAACACTTCTGGTGTTCGAACAACATGGTCCAATATATCAACTTTATGTCTCGGCCATTTCGAGACTCCTCGTCATGTCCGTGATCACATCCGAGACTCTAAACAACCTTTGGTACATAAAATCACATAAACTCATAATACCAATCGTCATCGAACGTTAAGCGTGCAGACCCTACGGGTTCGAGAACTATGTAGACATGACCGATACACCTCTCTGGTCAATAACCAATAGCGGAACCTGGATGCTCATATTGGTTCCAACATATTCTATGAAGATCTTTATCGGTCAAACCACATAACAACATACGTTGTTCCCTTTGTCATGTGTATGTTACTTGCCCGAGATTCGATCATCGGTATCACCATACCTAGTTCAATCTCATTACCGGCAAGTCTCTTTACTCGTTCCATAATGCATCATCCCGCAACTAACTCATTAGTCACATTGCTTGCAAGGCTTATAGTGATGTGCATTACCAAGAGGGCCTAGAGATACCTCTCCGACAATCGGAGTGACAAATCCTAATCTCGATCTATGCCAACTCAAGAAACACCATCGGAGACACCTGTAGAGCATCTTTATAATCACCCAGTTACGTTGTGACGTTTGATAGCACACTAAGTGTTCCTCCGATATTCGGGAGTTGCATAATCTCATAGTGAGAGGAACATGTATAAGTCATGATGAAAGCAATAGAAACAAACTAAACGATAATAGTGCTAAGCTAACGGATGGGTCTTGTCCATCACATCATTCTCTAATGATGTGATCCCGTTCATCAAATGACAACACATGTCTATGTCTAGGAAACATAACCATCTTTGATAAACAAGCTAGTCAAGTAGAGGCATACTAGGGACACTCTGTTTGTTTATGTATTCACACATGTACTAAGTTTCCGGTTAATACAATTCTATCATGAATAATAAACATTTATCATGATACAAGGAAATGTAAATAATAGCTTTATTATTGCCTCTAAGGCACATTTCCTTCAGATTGTATTGATTGGTAGAGTTTTATACTAGTCTACTGATCTAAATGCTCTTATATTTTTTACAAACGGAGTATATTAAATAGAGAGAGGGCACAGCCGGGATGGTTGGGATATGCTAAGATTACAATCGTAACAAGCTAGGTAAGCAAACTCCTAATTGTGCTCATCCGGTGCATGATCTTCGTGATCCGGTGCCTTAGACGGGGGAGCTCCTATTGGACGCTTAGCAAGCCGACCCAAAAGGGGACCACAACTGGGCTGGCGCACTCGAAAACAACAAAGCTAGCGTGTAGCGCCACAAAAATACCAAAATGAATGGTTGTACGAAGAGATCGCACACGTGACTTCGAAGTTCAATGCACGCTACTAACCACCTGAGCCAGTAGCTGCCGTGACGAATGACCGCGCAATCATTTTAAGAAGGATGCTGATAACTGTCACACGTGTGGCATGTAGTAACACCGCCCACATGTTTTTTACATTAAAGTTGCCATAAAAAACATATCTCAAAAAATCTAAAACTTGCCATCCAAAAGAAAGTTGCCATGTTTCACAACTAAAGTTGCCATCCTCTTGTAACTAAAGATGCCATCAAAAAACAAGTGTGCGGAATTGCTTCATGCCACATGTGTGGGTGTTATCATTTGGGTTTAAGAATTGACTGTAACGGCATATTCACTTTAGCGCATTCCTTGTTGTACCGTGTAGGTTTCCTAATTGTTTGGAGAAAAAGGAAACATGAACAATTTTTTTTTCAAAGAACAAAATTTGAAATTTCAATACATTTATATGTCTTTGAAATTTCAAACATTTTTTGAAAAATGGGAAGACAATTTGAAAACATGAACATTTTTCAAAAATACCAAACATTTTTTCTAAAAAACGAACAATTTTTGAATTCCTCAAACATTTTTTGAACTTGCGAACAAATTTTAAAACATGAACATTTTTTAATCGATGAACAGTTTTGGAATTTGTGAATAAATTTTGGAACTCCCGAGCAATTTTTTGAAAATGCGAACATATTTTTAAGGACAGCGAATATTTTTTAATTTCCAAACTAATTTTAAATACATGACAAAATTATAAATTTTTGCACAAATTTTGAAAAGTAGTACATTTTTTAGTTTGTGAACAAATTTTCAAAAATGCGAATATTTTCTGAAAATAATTCGTTTTTAAAATTTCCAAATTATATTTGATAACAAGAATATTTTAAGTATTGGAACAACTTTTGAATAATGCAATCATGTTTTGAAATTTCTGGCCTTAAAAAAAGGAAAATAAGATCGAAAAAAAGAAGAAGAAAAAGAAAAAACACTAGAGAGCCGAAAAACCAAAAAAAGAAACAACACAGGGGAAAAACCAGTCAAAACTGGTTGGGCACACTGTGTGAATCTAGAAATGGGCTGGCTCATGTGGGTCGATTGGATCGCTGCTCTGTGCGATCGCCCGACCGCCGCAGCGAGCGGTGAATAGGGGTTTCCCTTAGGAGGGACGCCTATACATACAACGTAGTCCAACCAAAAATGTCCTGGGCTTTGGCTGTTTCAAGAAGAGGAAAGTATACTTTTTCCCCTCAAATCTCCCCTGATGGATCAAATTCCCCCTGAACTCCAAATCCGGATAAATCACCCCCCTAAACTTTGCAAATCCGGATAAATGTCACCCTTGGGTGGTTTTGAATCGAATTGAAGGTGGTTTTCGTATCAAGGATGCTGACTAGGCTGTTAATGATGCTAACTGGGTTGTTAATGACGCTGACTAGGCAGTGGCAAGGAATGGTTTCAGGTGAAATTTCCTTATTTTCTTCGTCGTCATTTTGTCTCCCTTTGCCGGGCGCCGCATTAAATTCATCACCACCGCTGCTTCCCGGCCGCCCTAACGTCGCCTACGAGCTCCCAGTGAGCGAGCGCACATTTGTCCTTCTTCCTCGTCCAATTCCTTCACCTGTAGCGTCGCCTTGCTCGAGCTCGAACTCCCCTGACACGTGGAACAAGAACTCCCTCCCCGATTTTGCCAAGTCAGCATGATCACGACCAAAACCAGCTTCAATCCTCTCCAAAACCACCAAGGGGCGTATTTATCCGGTTTGATAGAGTTCAGGGGGGAAATAATCTGGTTTTGGAGTTTAGGGTGATATTGATCCATCAGGGGAGATTTGAGAGGGAAAACTATACTTTCTTCTTTCTAGAATATCCCAGCAACCCAGTTCCAGATAGAATCTAAAGGTGGCCCATCTCTCCAAGGAAATCGAACAAAAAAACGAAGATAAGCTAAGCTTTGTGATGAAAGCATAGATGGTTCATTTCAAAGCAGTTTACACCATAACTTTTGAGAAATCTTCTCAAAAAATTTGCAATGGCCTGTAGGGATCATTCGATGACACTATGCAAATTTCTTGTTTTTAAGACTTCATTTGTATTTTTCAGAACTAGAATACAAATAAATTCTATGTTCAAGGTCAAGCCATGCCACCTTACATGTCCGTCCGCCATCCATATCGACAGCAGCCGGGACGGCAATGACGGCACGGAAGGGAGTTGCGGTGGGTGTGGGTTGAAATTTCAAAGAAGAGACGAGGACGACATGGATGCAAATGGAACCCAATGAAGCTTCGAGCGAGTGGAGATTACTTCATTCTAGGTGTTTTGAGAAACCAAAACCAGGTGGTTTCGAAGTATTTCCGAGACTACAGTCCAACAAACCATTGTTGAGGTCCAACAATAATCAGTTTTTAGAGAACCTCAAATGCATAAATACTATCATCACACATAATACTAATCAGATTGAAAGTTCTAGTTAGCATTTTTATTCAAGGAATGAAGGGTGAGAAGAAAAACCTTTAGTCATATCATCGCTCGGTGCAAGACTTGGAAGACAATTGCTATTAAAACTAGACGAGAATTTGCTTCCACTCAATCAAGTACGTAAAGTCGAACAGAAATTCCATTCACTGATACCGTGGCACGGCCACAAGGCCACAACCAAAAATTAACGACACGTAAACTGGCAATAGTTCATGCAAGCATTATTCTTCAGTAGCAGATACACGTTCAGATAAGCAGACCAGAAGAAGCTTTGTCCACGGATACTCAGTAGAAACGGAGGATCGGCGACGGAGGCTTTAGAGATCACCCGGCATATCAACCTTGGAGAAGTTGGCTTAGTAGCTACACCCTTCAGAGGAAGGCCAGTCCACATATGCCATGGCGTGGTCAATACTACACAAAGCCCAAAACCTATCTTCTGGTCCCATCTCTCTCATATCCTTTAGTTTCCGTGCAAACTGAATCTTCAAATCTTTTTCAAGTTGCTCGCACTTCATTTCCTTCTTACTCTGTATTACAAGTTTACAACAGTAAGAGCCATTTTAGATTTCGAATCAGAGGACCCTAAAGCAACAAAGTTAGAACGTAATTTAACACTGCATGGGAATGCTGACGTATAATGTGCTGCCTAGTCTCTTCCATCAGATAGGTCTTTTGGTTGCAAATGCTAGAGCATGCACTTCTACATGGTATCAGAGCCAAGAGGTCGCAATTAAATTGCAGCCCACTTTCGGTCCACGTTTAGGCCTGAGGAAGCCACACGTGCCTAGTCTCTTCCATCAGATCGGTCTTTTGGTTGCATTGACTAGAGCATACACTTCTATAGGGAAAACATGGTGAGTTTTTCCCTCAACCAATAACTAGACAAAGATAGTTAGTGTGCATTGTCAAAATTCAATTCACATTGTACTGGACTGGAATATACGTTCAAATTTATATGCCTAAAAAGACTGTACTGGACTGGAATAACTAAACAAATATATATGCCTAAAAAGAATGTTATGGACTGGAATATACGTTCGGATTTTAATTGGTTCACATTGTAACAATTTCAATCCATCACTAAACTAGATTATTCTACTAATGAGGTTGGAGAGATGTATATTCTGTTCTAGGAGAAAAGAGCAATTGTCATAAGTAGAATAAATTATAGTTGATATGCCATAGATATCAATTCCACAAGTTCATGGTAAAAGCATAATTAACGATAAACTTTCTTCGTCCATCTGGTTTATGTGTCACCCTCAAATTTTCAGACTAACTTTGTCCTAAATTTTGATTAACAAATTATGTGTTATATGTCGCACAAAGTATACATATCATTGAAAACTTCTTTTGAATTCAAATCCACTGACATACATTTTGCAACATATAACTCGATTGTATTTTGATATAGTTAAATTTCTGGTCAAATTTGGACTAAAAATTTCCTGGGGACTAATTTATTCAAACGGAAGAAGTAACTATCTCTTCATCATCCTTATCGTCCCCTGCAAAAAAAAATCCTTGATGTCAACCTTCTCACCAGAGTTCTTCTGTTCGGCGCCGTCCTCCTCCTTCCCCCAACCAAAAAACGCATGGCTCGCCTCGGTGCGGCAGCCCCCGCGACGCGGCCTTCCACCATCTCCACTCTAGGGGCACCCTCGGCCTCTTTCCATTGCTGGCGCAAACAGCCGCGATGCCGAGGATGACATTGAGCGGAATGGATGGAGATTTGGGTTTAGAGGGAAGAATGTGAATGTGAAGACGTGAGGCGGCAGACGAATTATGTTGACCGGTAAAGTTTATATAGTATGTCGAGAGAGCACAGCCGAGAAGGTTGGGATATGCCAGGATTACATTTTTAATAAGCTAGGGAAACAAATCTCCATGATTGTGATTATCCTTGACTCACGATCTTCATGATCGGTGATCGGTGCCATAGACGAACTCCATGCATGGCAGTAATCCTACGTGCATGGCTAGATGTATTCGCCCAACAGGATGGAAGGGAAACGTAGAGCATAACGGGAATGAATGATTTTTATTTGAGCGCCAGGCTATTTCATTCTATTCTGGCTCTTTTAGGGGAATTCTGGCTTCTTTTTCTAGGGGAATTTCATTCCAGGCTTGTAGAGGATCTAAAAGGTTCCAGGTAGATTTTTTATTATTTTGAGCCTATTCTTGAAATGCCATGGAGTGTTTCAAGAATATCCCAAGAACCAAGTTCCAGGTAGAATCAAAAAGGTTACCTATCTCTCAAATCAAACCCAAAAAAATTCCAGTATCAACCATAAGTTTCTAAGCAACACTAGAACTTTGTCAACATGTACTCCAAAAGGATCGACATCTTCATTTGCTTGAACTTTGTCAGATGTTGAATTTGCGCATTGGACGATAACAGAGGCCAAAATTAGCAAGTATTAGCTCGGTTTGGATTACAATGTAAATATGAGCCAAGTTTGCAGAGTAGTCCATCATGTTTTACAACTTTATGGACTAAAGTGAACCCGTGGCCAAGAGGAAATCAATCCAACGGCACGGTGACAATCCTGAAGTACAAGGGCGACATAAACTTCCGTGACATAAGAGTTTATAACTAGGCACCCCTTGTGTGCCGGCTGTGGCATATCCTTAATAGGGTGGCCAATTGCTTTCGACTTTGCCATTAAGTCATTATATCAGTAAGAATAAAGACGGAACATGCTGTGCATATCACAACTATAGTTAAGGAGATCGCTCAATGGCACAATTTTACTTTGGTAATATTTCCTGAGTTGAAACAATGCAATTTTGAGGTGCATAAACTAATTAAGATGATAGTCACATATATATGTGGCATGTTTATCTTCCCAGATTGCATGTATCCTATATTTTGTACCAGTAAAGCCCCCCTGTTCCCTAAAAAAAAGCAGAGAGGAAGTCTCTTTTAAGGGGGAGCAGGCAAGTCTCGTCCGAGAGGAAGGGCTGCAGGGGCAAGAGACGGCACTAAATCGACACAGTTTATGGGAGGTAGTATATATAGGTCTCACAGCAAAATTCCGTACAAGGTAGTGTGTGCTTTGAAAAGGAAGAGTTCAGATCCCACTTTCTTTTGACCACTGCAGTAAAGGGCATCAAGTGCCATGTGAATGGTTTTTACCCGAAGTCGGGGCTCAAGGGGACATGTCACCCTCATAGCGTCCTGCAACAACTTGATAATCTGACTCTCGTAATGATAACCGCTCTACTCTCTCGGGACCTAAGATCTGAACTATTGATAAATTTGCATGTGAAAGCTGAAAAATAAAACAGGTATACCATGTCAACACTTTGAGCTCCATCACCAGATTACCACCATCCTCATATAAGAAACATACTGAATTATATCCTCAAAAGGATAAAATACACAGTTTGAACTACCATTTTGCACACGCTGCACTCAAGGTGCCAACAAACTTGCAAATGTGGTAACCACGAGCACGAAGTTAAAAAGAAAGGACGGTGCAAGTGCAAACCAGCTGATGAAAGCCATTCCAATAGCAGTCATAAACCTTGCACAAAGATTGCCTGCACACATCTTCCTATCATTATCAATAACAATGGTGACGCCCATCGATGCACATGCTGCACTCAAGGTTAGCGTCCCTGTGATCTACAGAAAACATTAAGGTGAAAAATGGATGAGTTCGGCAGACAGAAATATGTGCATCTTGTTATGAAAATTAGTTTCTATTCATGAAATTAAACATATTAACCTACAAGTCTAAAATGAATGACAGGTGGTTGATTTATTTAGGTGCCTGAGAAAATATGACTCACCCAGTCTCCAACGGAAAATATGAACATAGCTCGGAGATTTAGCAAGGAACGTTTGACGAGAAGTGCATAGATATACACAAAGGCTAGGGCAAGGCTCCACAAACATTGCAGACTGGCAGCTGCTATGAGGTAGCTGGTAAGAACAAAGACAATAAGTTAAGCTCATCATCTATAGAAGAAAAAACAAGATCCTGTATTCTGAGTTCTAATATGAATATCCTAGGTGAAAAAACTCTGATTTTTATGCTATAATTGCATCACAGAAATCAGATGCGCCAAAATAGTGCTTTTCATGTAGTTAAATATTATCTCCAAGTAGATCTCCAATATGTCCTCAATGACATGCATTTCATATGATTTGTCTATCACAATCACAATATTCCGAATTCCACTAACCAAAAAACGTTAACCTAACCTACTTACCAACAGAAACAACGAGAAGTTTTTGTGAAACTCTACGCATGCAGACTACTACAGAAAAGAACAACCCGCTAGAAAATCTTGCAAACAAGCAAAACTTCAGACTGTTAGTTTTATAGATCTGTGAAATCACAAAAAAGCTCTCTTTATTCTAAAACTAACTCCTAGTGCAACATTCATGTTAAGCCACATCACCCTAAAAAGAATAGTTGTTGGATTATGTCAAGGATCGATCAAATTCGTTAGATCTAGCCGGTTGCGGCCTACGAACAGTCATGCCCTTTTGGTTAAAACGGCACTTCACTTCGTGAAAAGATGTCATTTGGCTAAAAGACACGTCTCTTGGTGAAAGAATGTCTCTCTGTGGAAAGACACACCACTTGCTGAAAACATGTCTCTTCGTGAAAAGACACTCCCTTGATACAAGAAATGTCTCTTCGTAAAATGCTGAAATTGCCTTAACAGTGCCAAAAAAATAATGCACAAAAATTTAACAGTTCAATTTATATATGTATTTGAACACCATTTTAACCTTGCAACTCTATGCTTAAAACCCCAATGTCATATATAATATTTTAAATATACTCATTAAATATCCAATCATACCCGCAACAAATTAGCGTGGGCTTTACACTAGTGAATCTCTATAATATAATCCTTGACTCCTCCCAAAATAATAAAATGTTGATTCATGCATGGGCCTAAGTTAGTTGCTTCAGCTTCGAGATATAATACAATCCCGTTAGTTGTATACATGGCTCTCATCCATTCCATATTCCCCCCTTTCAACTCTAGAAATCAAAGCACCATCAAAATGGACGTACACATTGTCATCTTCCTTGCATCCCTGGGCTTACTTGAATATCGTGCATACAAAACCACATGATGCACTCCTGGCTAGTTGTGATGCAATTGTGACTTGAAAGTTGTGCGACAGGCAACGAGTAGATCCACTCATTAAGGTCTACAAACATGGAGTGATGGGGGTCCAAGTTTCCCAACACAAGTACATGATCAGCGCCATTTACTATTAATGCAATGTTATTTATTGCCAAGGTTTTTGTGCTTGCGAAGGCATGGAAATATGCCAAAGAAAGGGAAAATCACACATACTTTTTAGCTGATACTTTACAATAAAAAGCATGGCTAAAACTTAGCTAGTAGAAGTGATTGCACTCGTCAAATGTATTTGGTAATTGGAGTTCAGCTAGGCAACTAATGAACTAGTAACCCATAGTCGTAATAAATCAATTGGTTGTTATAATAAGTGGAGAGATTTTTCTTGGCATGCGTATATAAACGGTTAGGAGGCAGATGTAAAACTACATCAAACCAAAAGCAGATACATTTTAGGAGTAAATATTTTGAGGTGTTAGTTATGAATGAATAGAACATCAATGTCTCTTTATGTTGTCGTAGACAATAGGTAGTATTAGCAAGCACATAACTCTTATTAAAGAGTAAATGGCACTCGCGGTCTAAGAACTTGTTGTGCGGGTGCACTTTAGTCACACAACTTGCAAACTGGAAAAACCCGTCACAGAACTTGCGTTGTGGGTGCATTTAAGTCACACACGCGAGCTGAACCGATCGGACGCCCGGTTTTCTCTATTCTGAGGTCACGCGCGGCGCACGTGGCAGCTGTGGAGGGCTAGATTTTTGTAGATAGCGCCCTGAACTCTCACGTAATGCCGCATTGATACTCCCTCTGTTCTCTGGCGCTGCCTCTGTTCGTTGCCGATCCTTCCGCTGAAGAGCCTGGAGAGGGACACCTCATAGCCTCTGACCGACGACTTGAAGCTGCCCCCTCCCGGCAGGAGGCTCCGCACCGTCCGCCTCAGCATGAAGGACGGCATGCGCTGCGGCGCCGGCGGCTTGCCGGAACGGAACCTGAGCCGGACTTTCCGCTGGCGTTGGAGCCCGGTGTTGCCGCTACAGCTTCTGCCTCTGCCGCCGCCGTCGGTGTGAGGGGCGCGCTGCTCTCCGCCGGGATGTCGATGGAGTGGTGCGGCGGTCTCTTGGGCTGCTGATCGTGAGGCGCAGGGCCTCCTCCTCCTCCTTGCATTGGATTTGTTATTATAGTACTACTACTCTCCTGCAAATCGAAGAGGAGGAAGAAGAAGAAACAGCAGAGAAAAGCTTCAGCTCAACTGAAAACAGGGTGAATCCACATGAATCATCTGGCGGACGCGCAAGTGAGTGACCAACTAAGATCAGCACATATGCATGTACCAGTACAGGCGTCGGTGAAGCGAGGTCTTTGGCGCCTGCCGTGCATGGCCTCACATCCGGGACTCGAATGTCTTTCCTCAAGAGATGTGGCAGCGCGGCGAGCCGAAGATGCAGCCGGAGCGCGGGCGGGTTGCCATCGCCCGCACGGCTGCCATGCCGGCCCTCGAGCAGGATTTCCGCGGGCGTGTCTTGTACGCCACCACACCGTCGGCAACGGCGGCCTGGCCGCCGACGAGCTCGATGAGGCAGCAACGCTGCCTGTCTCCTCTCCCATCGGCAACGAACAGAGGCAGCGCCAGAGAACAGAGGGAGTATCAATGCGGCATTACGTGAGAGTTCAGGGGGCTATCTGCAAAAACCCAGCCCTCCACAGCTGCCACGTGTGCCACACGTGACCTCAGAACAGAGAAAACCGGGCGTCCGACCGGTTCAGCTCGCGTGTGTGACTTAAATGCACCCGCAACGCAAGTTCTGTGACGGGTTTTTCCAGTTTGCAAGTTGTGTTACTAAAGTGTACCCGCATAACAAGTTCTTAGACCGCGAGTGCCATTTACTCCTTATTAAAAAAATAGCAAACAAAGATGTTGCTTGGGCATATCACTGTCACTAGCTAACTTGGTGGATGGCAGCCAATTAATTATTACCAAGACTAGTCACAACTGTTAAATCATCATTATTGACCTATATAAATCAAAGATGTAAATCTTCATGACTGGATCTACAAAAATTCACAATCAACAGATTTTATCATAATTGTATATCTAGACAGAACTTCATAATTAATTATACCTAATGAACACATTATTTCTTCATAGTTGTTCATATAGATATCACACATGTTAATTAGATCACCATAGCTATATATAGACAGATCTTTATAGTTGTACCTAAACACAGATAGATCTTGATAGTTCTATCTAGAAAGATTAAATCAGATCACATTACATAGATGTCCCTTAACTGGAAAGATTAAATCAGATCACATTACATAGATATCCCTTAAATTGATCTGGCGACTTACATGGTGGACATTTATATGGGCTGCAGACGTTAGACCGTCATAACTAAACGTTCAAATTAATCAATGTGAATCTGGTGTATCTTAATGATTATCGGAACACAATTGACATAAGGTAGTAATTTTATGTTTCATAGAACATATAGCTATCTAGGCTTATATACATATGTTGATCCAATGACATACGATAACTATTCATACTGAGCTAATATCACATACATACAAGACAATCCGAAAATCATGATCCATACATCAACTAAGATCATGTAGAAAATATCACGTACAAACAAGTGAGTGGCTGGCCTGATCATTTTTTTACTTAGATAATATAAAAACACCGTCCAAGCTTTACTTCCACATACTGATAATATGTAGAAACAACATGGCAACTCACCCCCGGTCAGAAAAAGAACATACCAGCTCACGTACAAACCTACCGACTAGCTGGCTTGCTATCTGAATTTTAGTTTTGTGTGTTGAATTAAATTCACATACAATTGATACATGTAGTGTCTTCCCAAATAAAATAATAACACATTACCTTTGAAGTTCAAAGTTAATAGTTTATTTAAGTCATTCCCACGCAATTACACGGGAACCCAAGCTAATTTCGAATACATTTATGATCAGCAAACAAGACTCAGAGCATTTCTTGAGATGACATTCATGCTGCATCCAAGAAGACAACTGAGATAATAGCACAATGTGAATTAGATCACATTATTTCTTCATATATAGTTGTTCATATAGATCTCACACATGTTAGTTAGATCACCATAGCTATATATAGACAGATCTTTATAGTTGTACCTAAACACAGATAGATCTTGATAGTTCTATCTAGAAAGATTAAATCAGATCACATTACATAGATGTCCATTAACTGGAAAGATTAAATCAGATCACATTACATAGATGTCCATTAACTGGAAAGATTAAATCAGATCACATTACATAGATGTCCCTTAACTTGATCTGGCAACTTACACGGTGGACATTTATATGGGATAAAACTGTTAGACTGTCATAACTAAATATACAAATTAATCAATGTGAATCTGGTGTATCTCAATGATTATTGGAACACAATTGGCATAAGGTAATAATTTTATGTTTCATAGAACATGTACCTAGCTAGGCTTATATACATATGTTGATCCAAATGGCATACCATAACTATGCATACTGATCTAATATCACATACAAACAAAATAATCCAAAAATCATGATCCGAACATCAACTAAGATCATGTAGAAAATATCACGTACAAACGAGTGAGTGGCTGGCCTGATATTCTTTTGTACTCCGATAATATAAAAACACTGCCCAAGCTTTACTTCCACGCATACTGATCATATGTAGAAACAACATGGCAACTCACGCCCAGTCAGAAAAAGAACATACTAACTCGCGTACAAACCTACCGACTAGCTGGCTTGCTATCTGAATTTTAGTTTTGCGTGTTGAATTAAATTCGCATACAATTGATACATGTAGTGTCTTTCCAAATAAAATAACAACACATTACCTCTGAAGTTCAAAAGTGATAGTTTATTTAAGTCATTCCCGCGCGATTGCGGAGGACCCCAATCTAGTTTCGAATACATTTATGATCAGCCAACAAGACTCAAAGCATTTCTTGATATTATATTTATGCTGCATCCAAGAAGACAACTGAGATAATACCACGACGAACAATCGCATTTTAAAAAACAAGGCACGCACCCTCTTCTACTAAAAATATCCAATGAGCTCAGTTCGTTTAGCTGGCCTTGCAGGGGCATTGTGGATGGCACCAGACTAGAAATTAGGCCCTAGACTTTCTTTCCCTTTTCTTTTTCTAGTTTACTCACACTTGTAATTGTTACAGCCATCTTTGGCGCCCCCTCTTAATGAATGAAATCAGCACTGGCTGCTTTTCGTCTAAAAATAACAATATACCACAACGAACATGGCCATGTTTTTTTTTAATTGTGCTGCCTCTTTCAGGATGCCAAATCAATTATAAAAAGCGTAAAATATTGAAATGCACGAATAGATAGAAATATTTCTCCTTGTGGAATTAAGGAACCCTAATAACATTTCCCCATCAGAAACTTGTTCATTATCTCTCATAAAGATCTCTGCAAAATTGGGTAATTAAGAGATCTCAACTGAAAACCCACAGCGCGTATATTCTAGTAGAAGACAAGCTGGGTGTGGTGGGGCACCTGAAGGCGGAGAAGGAGGGGAAGACCCCGGTGGACGCCATGACGGCGATCGAGGCGGCCGCGGACAAGGCCTGCAGGAGGCGGAGGCCGACCCCGCCGATCGTCCCCGCCGACCCCTGCGGGCTATTCATCCACACTCCGGGCGGGGGCGCACCCGCCAGCTCTACCTGCAGCGGCGGCGCCGCCACGGGGTGCACCGTCGTCTGCCGGCTAACCAGCATCTCCCTCCAAGGGTTTGGGAGATTTTAGAAGCCGGGGGGTGGAGAGGAAGGGGAGCAGCTGCTGGGTCGAGAAAGTCAGCGTTAGGTTCAGTTTCGCTTGGTCTCTGAATGTCAGCGTGCGCACGTGAGCCTTTGGTATTTTTATAGGGATGGCGTCTTTTGTGCGTTTCGTATGTGCACGTTGGGCGTATGACTCGCGGAGCCCCACACTGTGCACGGTGCACCTCTTTCCGAGAAACTTCCTTTGTTCTTAAAAGAATAATAAAATAAAATAAAATAAATCAAGAGGCTTGAATAAATAAGTTTTTTAATATTAGAAAACATAGTGCAAACTAATATTTAGTAAACACTCCCATAGGATTCGTCAATTCTTAAAATCAAACAACATATACATAAAAATTTCTAAGGATTATGTTTTGTTCCTCCAATTTTTTGTGAAAATACTTTGAATTAAAGAGGCTCGTACTTTCACAAGGGTTGCACAATAAAAGAGTTACATGGGCTTGGGGTTGTGGATGTGAGTGACGAAAAGGTGGAGGAAGCTGATGGCGAGGTGGAGGTGGCACGGGGCGACATGCTAGAGTAGGGATCTGGTCGAGGTGAGGTTGGCGAGATGGTAGGGTTGGCGAAGGGTGCCGCGGGCGGGAGGATAATGGGCCAGGTGGTCAGCGGAGGAGTGTCGGGGGTGATCAACAGAGAGCGGAGACAAAAAAAATTGTGTCGGCTTCCAAGTGAAAAAGATGCTGGCTGGGGGATGAGAGAAGGGGAGGGGGGCGGTTTGGTGGAATTTTTTATGTAATACCAACGAAATCTTAGGGGCGGTGTGATCGTGTAGGTCCAATTCGTTGGAAAAGCTTCTTTTCTTTTTTTGAAAATTGCTGGAAAAGTACCTAGTGAGAACAATTTGGCTTGCCGGTTTTAGCCCTAGGCAAATTTGACATTTTTAACCTGTGGATGAAATCATTTCATAAAATGAACTGCCTCTGAAAAAATTTCACTCAGCTGACTTTTTTAGTGGCGCCCGGCACGAAGACGCCACACTACACTGTGCAACGCCTCACAGATAGGCGCTACACGTCTGGCTAGCGTCGCACCCCATGTGATCTGAAAATTACTAAGTCAGTGTGCAACGCCTGAGAGCTAGGCGCCACACTATACAGTGTAGCGCCTAGCCTCTAGGCGCTGCACATTGACTTAGTAATTTTTAGGCAGTCCGGGGTGCGACGCTGGCCAGGTGTGTAGCGCCTATCTGTGAGGCGTTGCACAGTATAGTGTGACGCCTTCGTGTCGGGCGCAACTAAAAAAGGTCAGCTGAGTGAATTCTTTTTAGGAGCTGTTCATTTTGTGAAATAATTTCATCCACAGGTCAAAATTGTTAAATTTGTCTTAGCCCTACAACTTTGTTGTTTGGGACTCTGGGTTTTAGCTTTCTCCCATGAAAAGTTGATCACGAGCCTTTCTTTTTCTCCGTCAATCTTGAAATCCCATGCGGTGGAGGCTTTCTTTGCCTTTCTTCTTTAATACAGTATATGATATGCACACTCATGCATATTCGAGAAAAAAATCTTAAAATCACACAACCAAAGTCTTGGCGTGTGTTAATTAGCATGTGCGTTTATCAGTGTTCTGAAAAAAACTACATTCATTATGATATTCGTTCTGATATCTTGTATTGCATTCGTCTCTTCCCAACAATACAACAACATCAACACAACCACCGGTGAAGCGTGTCCGTGTCGGAGGAGATTGTTGTCCGGTTCCTGGAGGGCAGCAACCGAACGGTTTCAGGCAACATATATGAATTTCATGAGGAGGTCTCGCAGCAACCTTCTGTACAAGGCCTTGGGAAGAGTTCAGACTACTTGAATCACTGCAGTAAAAGGTGCCATATAAATGGTTTTGAACTGCAACCTGAAGCCTATTTCGAGGGCTCAGAAGGATCATCACCGCATAGTTTCTTGCAACAACTTGATAATCTGACACTCATAGTCATAAGTGATAACCGAACTAATCTCTCGAAACCTAAGTCTGAAGTATTGATAAAATTACACCATATATGAAAGCCACAAAATAGAACAAGAGTATAGCATATCAGGTATCAGCACCATGAGCTTTGTACGAGTAAACCAAACAGTTCATCACCAGATTACCACAATCCTCATATAAGAAGCATACTGCATTGCATCCTAAGAAGGATGAAATGCGGAGTTTCAACTACCATTTTGCACATGAAATTATGCCCACATTCCCAATCTTGCCAATGCGGTGGTGGTGTAGGCGAAGTTAAAGAGAAAGGACGGCACAAGTGCACACCAGCTGATGAAAGCCATTGTAACAGCAGTCCTCAACCTTAAACAAGGAAGGGCTTCGCAGTACTTCACATCATTATCAATGAGAATAGTGATGCCTGCCGATGCACATGCTGCACTCAAGGTTACGGTCCCTGTGATCTACAGAAAACATCAAGGTGAAAAATGGATGAGTTTCGGGGAAAAGAAAAATGCACGTCTCGTTAAGAAAGTCATTTGCTGTTCATGAATTTAAAACATATTAACGTACAAGTCTAAAATGAATGACAGGCGGTTGTTTGGTTCAGGTGCCTGAGAAAATATGACTCACCCAGTCTCCAATGAAAAATATGCGTACAGCTCGGAGATTTATCAAGGAACGTTTGACGAGAAGCGCATAGATATACACAAAGGCTAGGGCGATGCTCCACAAACATTGCAGACTGGTAGCTGCTATGAGGTAGCTGGTCAGAAGAACAACAATAAGTTAAGTTCGTCATCTATAGAAGAAAAACAAAATCCGGTATATTGGGTTCTAATAATACCAACATCCAAGTTGAAGGAACTATGATTTTATCTAATTGCTCACAGAATTAGATATACCAAAGTAGTACTTTTCATGTAATTGAATACTATCTCCAGGTAGATCTCCAATTTTTTACCTCAATGAATGCATTCACATGATTTGCCTATCACAATATTCTGAATTCCAGTAACAAAAAAATGTTAATCAACTTATCAACAGAAACAACAAAATGGGTTTTGAAACTATGCATACAAACACCAGCTCCTAATCTATCTATTCTAGTATATATATTAAAAGCATAATGCGAAACAAAAATAGAGAAATATTATAGAAATTACCACAAAAATCAGAAACATCCAACCAATAATCTTGTAGGCCCTGCGGCAACCATCAAAACATTAGCCGATGGAACTTCTTAAACCACCCCCTCCGAGATTAATCGCTGCTATTAGGTTGAGACTGGACACCTCCTCGCGATAGAGAATAAAAAGTGAAACCACGCCCGTGTTGTCATCATCACCCCCCCTTTTTTTCTTTTTTAAGAACCGGCCCCTCGGCAATTTATATTTAACTAATAGGCTGATTCATATCTGATTGTACAATGCCAATCAGGAAAGCAGGATTGAACGGTAGCTGCTCTAGCTGGCGCTTGCAAATAGGATTGAACGGTAGTGCAGATTATACAAGGGACCATTGCTTCCTCTATGCAGAGTAGATCAGATCAGATAGATGACAAGCTCAACCGTGGAACTTCCAAACTGTTTCCATCGCACCGCTTTATAGATAAAGCACAAACCAAAGAACACGACTGAATGATACAAGGTAGTGAGCATGTTGGCGAGCCGTGCAACCACAGGGAGCTCCCACCATGGCGCCAGCCGAATCAGAATGCGCCACCGTAGCCCAATTCCGTGCAACACCCTCGCTGATTGCCACCCCCCGGCGGGCATCAAATCCGATCGGATCTGGCCGGGGACCAGCCCACACACATCAGCCTGAGGAGAAGACACCACAGCCGGTGCAACACGTACAAGCACCAAACTGCCGTTGTCCTGCCCGCCCGCCGTTAAGCCCCGCGTCACCCTAGCGCCCTCGCCAGAGCAGCCGTCCAACCACGGGACCGAGCAGAGAGGAAACAAAGCCTCGCCGCCACCTACACCGGTCGGGCTTTGCCTGTTGGCGATGGGAGAGAAAGGCCGGAAGGAGAGAGTGGCGGCGTGTTGCGGTTTGCCCCTGGTCGCCCGCGGGTGGGGGAATTTCTGAAAATGGAACTCTCCCTCTGCGTTTTTGGTAATTATGTAAATCATTTGTGACGCCCACGGGTACCGCACTCCTCTTGAGGGCGTCGTTGTGGTTCTTCTCTCCGTGACAGGTTCCACGTGAAGACCTTTGTCCATCTCGGACTCGGCAGCGGCGACGCGTAGCGCCGTTTCCCCTCCTTAGGGCGTTGTCATGGAACTTAGGTGTCCTAGGGCGTGTCTTGGTGTTCTATTCAGGCCTACCTGTCTAATCTTTTGACAACATAGCCGTGTGCGTTTAGGTTGTCCGGCTATCCAAGTATCTACTGTGTAAGACTCCTAGTATCTACTGTGTAAGACCGCTTCCTCACTAGTTGTATCGTTTAGCTGTGTACTTTGGTTTGTTTTTATCTATAAAGCAGGGTGAGAGCCTGTTTCGAGATTCATGGCCTTACATCAGCTGCTCGAGCCTCGTTGGATTTTCGTCTTCCGCACATGATGCATGTCTCTCACTCATTCCATATTTCCCCCTTTCAACTCGAGAAATAAAAGCGCCATCAAACTGCACATGCACATTGTTGTCTAACGTACATCCCTAGGCTTGCCCGAGCACCACACATACAGAACCATAGGATGCATTCCTGGGGAGTGGTGTTGCAATTGTGACTCGCGTCGGGCAGCGAGTAGGTTCACCCCTTAAACTCTACCATCATGGAGTGAAGGAGGTCCAAGTTTCCAACACACGTAAATGATCAACACCATTTACTGTTAATGTAGGTTATTTATTACCGAGGTTTTTGGGGTTGCAAAGGCGTGGAAAAATGCCAGAGGAAGAGAAAGTAAGCTACAAACTTTTTAGGTAATGCCTTACAATAAGAAGTATGGTTAAAACTTGGCCAAAAGAAGTGATTGCATTGGTCTAATGTATTTTGGAATTCGGAATTCAGATAGGCAGCCTGCCCCAAATTGTTTCGGATAAGAGGCTTTGTTGTTGTTGTTGTGGAATTCAGCTAGGCGACTAATGAACTAGTCATCCATAGTTGTAATTAAAAAAATTGGGAATACACAGGAGATCAGTGCGCTGATGTGCTAAGATAAGAGAGAAAAAGAGTACCATCACCCAATTACAAATAGAGGTTTTGTTACAGTTGCTTTGGCGCCCCAAAAGCAGCCAAGAACCACCACCCCGCCATCCAGCCCTACAAGCAAAATTACGGGATTACTGTCCTAAGGCTACTGCTACCCACCATCCTCCAATCACCAACCGACAGTCGTATTAAATCAACTGGTTGGCATAATAAATAGAGGATTAGAACTCAGTTGATTTTTCTTGGCATACATATACAAGTGATTAGGAGGCAGATGTAAAACCGCATCAAACCAAAAGCAGCTACATGTCTCTAGGAGTGAATATAACTTGGGGATGAATAGAACAACATACTGATTGTTTCTTGTAAGTTGTCAGGGACAATGGGTGAAGCATAATATTCTTCTTGGTTTTTCTTTACTAAAAATCGCATTGCTTCAGGTATAGCATGATCTTAAATATCAATGAGCGCATAACTCTTATTAAAAAAAAGTAGCGAACAAAGATGTTGCCTGGGGCATATCACTGTCACTAACTTGGCGGATGATAGCTGAATAATTACTACCAAGACTGATTCACAACTGTTAAATCATCATTATTGACCTATATAAAGCATAGTTGTAAATCTTCCTGACTGGACCTAAAAAGTATCACAGCCATCAGTTTAGATCATAATTATACATAACTTCATTATTAATTATAGCTAATAAACATACATATTTCTTCATAATTTTTCATCTACCATCTCACATGTGTTAGATCATCATAACTATATCTAGACAGGTTTTCATAGTTGTACCTAAACACAGATAGATTTCCGTAGTTCTACCTAGACATATTAAATCAGATCATATTACATAAATGCCCCGTAACTTGATCTGGTGACTGATATGGCTGATATTTATATGGACAGCCAATCGACCATCATGACTAAATGTAAATATTAATCGAGGTGTAAATCTGGTGTATCTTAATAATTATTGGAACACATTCTTTTCCAGAAAACACAAAAGATTTGCGCTTCAATATATTAAGATGAGAACACCATTCGCTTTGTACAGGAAGAACTACACGGTGTGATCCCTCGCCCTAATCTGCTGTGGCCTCCCAGGAAGAACTACACGGTGTGATCCCTCTACCATTCTGTTTCTAGGTTTATATCTTGGCCTATATCTGCTACTAACCTAACTATGTTGATCCAAATGACATACCATAAGTATGCGTACTGGCCTAATATCACATCCAAACAGAACAATCAGAAAATCATGATCCGAACATCAACTAATATCATAGACTTGGTTATGGTTAGCTTTATCTAGTTCGGTAGCAGTTTGTAGTAACAGACCGTATGGTTTCTCTACAAGAAATCGGAGAGAGAGGACTCTCTTTTGCTAAAAAAAATGTAGAAAATATCACGTAACCTACAAACAAGTGAGTGGTGGCTGACCTAATATACTTTTGTACTGAGATAATATAAAAACACTGTCTAAGCTTTAAGTACAGATATTGATAACATGTAGAAACAACATGCCAGCTCACGCCCGGTCAGAAAAAGAACACACTAACTCATATATAAACCTACCGACTAGCTGGCTTGCTATCTGAATTTTAGTTAGAGTTGGGTGTTGATTTAAATTCACATACAATCGACACATGTAGACATATAGTTTGGCGTCCTTCCAAATAAAATAGTAACACATTAACTTTGAAGTTCCAACTTTTTATTTTATTTTCCCGCGCAATTGCACGGTACCCCATGCTGTGGGTGACTCATCGTCGTGATATCGGTTGGTCGAGGGATCTTTCTTTTCATGTAGTCTCAGTGGGTGAACTCAGCTCCCATGGAAGAAGTCAGTAGTGAATCAAAGAACTCATGCATGTAATCAGTGACTAGGGATCGATCAATCGGGTGCAACCAAATCATACAAAAAGAATTGGAAAAGGGATTAGTTTCCACAAAAACGTTTATGATCAGCAAACAAGACTCAAAGCATTTCTTGAGATACTATTTATGCTGGATCCAAGAAGACAGCTGAGATAACACCACAACGAACATGATCCAATCGTCCAAATCAATTTTACAAAGCGTAAAATATTGAAATGCACGAATAAATATAAATATTTCTCCTTCTGAAGGAATTAAGGAACCCTAATAACCTTTTCAATCAGAAACTTGTTCCACATATTATCTCTCCCAGAGATACTCTGGGGAATCGGATAATTAACGTACTCATCCTAGGGCCCATAATCTACACAACTAAATACCGGAGATCTCAACAGAAAACCCACAGGTAGGCGAGACAAGAAGGGTAGGGTGGGGCACCTGAAGGCGGAGCAGAAGGGGAAGACGTCGGTGGACGCCATGACGGCGATCGAGGCGGCCGCGAAGAGGGCCTGCAGGAGGCGGAGGCCGACCCCGCCAAGCGTCCCCGGCGTCCCCTGCGGGATCCTCGTCCACACTTCGGGCGGGGGAGCATCCGCTAGCCCTACCTGCGGCGGCGGCGCGACCACGGCCACGGGGTACACCGCCGACGGCCGGCAAACAGGCAGCATCTCCTTACAGGGGTTTGCGAGATTTCAGAGGCCGGAGAACGAGGAAGAGGATGCGCTGACCCGAGAATGTCAGTGTTCGGTTCAGTTTGGTCTGGTCGCTCTGAATGTCAGTGTGCCCACGTGAATGAAACTTGGCATTTTAGGGACGACATCTGTCTTCGGCCTCGTATATGTGCACGTTTGGCATATGACTCGCGGAACCTCCGGGGCCTGCTCTTTCCGGGAAACTTCCTTTGTTGGATATTAAATTAAAAGGCAGGAATAAAAACGCATAAAAAATAAAGAAATCAGAAGGCTTGAGCAAAAAATATTTGCCCTGACTTGAGCAATTTTTGTGACGAAATAGCAGGAACTGGTTCTTAGATAAAACTATCATAGGATTCAATCATAAAAATCAAACAACATTTAAAAAAATCAAAAAGAAGGATAACCCTAGTTCTCACATCAAGAGATGCACGCAACCGTTATCAAACAACACATACAGATAACTTTCTTAGGGTTCTATTGCACTGAGATTTCTATAAAGTCCTTCGAGTCAAAGAGACTCTACTTTCAGTTTACTTGATCTTGAGGTTGGGGATGCGGCCAATAGAGGAGTGTGATGCTGAGGTGGAGGCAACCGGGTCGACATGCTGGATTTGGGGAGGTGGTCGGGGCAAGATTGACGGGGTGGAGGGGTGAGATGACGAGGTCGGTTGGGTCGGCGAAGGGTACCAGGGATGGGGGATAGCGAGTCTTGTCGGTCAGCGGAGGAATGTCCGGGGAGGGGATGATCGACGGAGAACATAGGCGGTAAGGGAGGCATATCGTCGGCTTACAAGCGGAAAAGACAGTGATTAAAAAAATCTAGAGCTTCTTGAAGAAGTTAAGCAAAGAGAGCACTCAGAATTGCGGTTTTGATGTACGTGTAGGTACAACGCTGTAAAAGTACCTAAGTAGTTGGAGGTATTGATGATAAGTCAAATCACTTATTGGCATGCCTTTCCTCGATGCCAAGACAGGTCCATAGGACACATAACACCCCACCGAGATCACAGTCGCTTGGTTGGCTAGGTGCATGAATGTGCATGCTGCCCACCATGGTTCAAGCTCTATGTTGTGTGCTAAGGCTCTATCTTTCTTTTATTAAAATTAAAATAAAATAAACCGTCAATGGATAGCTCTGATTGTCTTTAAAAAAACCTGATGTGCATACATGTTGTGTATTCTTTTTAAACACAACTCATAGTTATACTCACTACTATGAACGTATGCACGCACATCCTATGTGCATTTTCGAGAGACCAAGCTGACACATCATCTTGAGATTGACGCAGTTGCCACAGACGCCTTCGTAGTCGACGGGGACGTCTTCTCCCACTGAACACACATCACTGGAAGGCCTGAAATAAATTCAAAAAAATGGTTTACAAAATTGTTGAGAATGCACTGAAATCATGTACACTTATGCTTCGGTACACACCATAAACACATTGATGGTTCAGATTTATACATACCCCTTCATAATAAAAAGCAGGATGGTCTTTTTAAAAATACGTTATTCGCGTCCTCAACTTTTTTTCTCTCTTTCTTTTATAACTTCAAAATAGAGTGGGCGACCAGAATCAAACTCATGACCTGTTTGTTAAGAGAGAACCGCACTAAGCAATTAGGACATCTTAACTCCATGCCTATTTACTTCTTTTTTTTCCTTTTCTTCTTCTTTAGTTCGTGGAAGCCCCCGGTTTCGCCTAACATGGGCATGCCCACCTACTTTTAAAAGTTGTGGTCAGTCCTGAGATTACAAAAAAAATACCATGTTCAACGAAGAGCGTTTGGGTAGACCAGAAGAGTCCGTTGAAGAGCACCTCGTTTCTGGACATCCCTTAAATGACCTAATTTTTTTCATGGCCTTGTATATCCAATTCAAGGAACCATGTCAAGCTATTTGGGTTTTCGACAAGTTTTGCATTTTCTAGAGTTTTCTCGGTTAAACAGGCCGATAAATGATCGAACATGTCGCAACTTGCATATGTTGTCGAAAGTCGTTCAAACCAGGCATGGATGCCTACCTTTCGTGTTCAAAATTTCCTTTTCTCTTTTTAAAAAATGTTTGTGTATGGACATTCTAAGCAATTTTCAAAGGCACAAACATCTTTTTGAAATTTATGTACAATTTTATGACAAATAAAAAAATTGTATTTTATGAACAAATTTGAAAAATAAAACATTTTTTAAGTTTTGAAAAAATGGGCATTTTTTGAAATAGAAAAAATAACAAAAAATGGAAAAGAAAAAAATAAAAAGAAACAAAAAATGAACAGGAAAAAGAAAAAGAAATAGTTGGAAAATTACTGGTTTGATAATGGGCTGGCCCAATGAAATTGGTGGCTTCCGCGAATGGAAGAAGAAGAAAAGGAAAAGAAAAGAAGTAAATATGCACGAGCATTAAGATGACGTAGTTGGTTAGTGCAGTTCCCTCTGAACGAAGAGGTCATGAGTTTGGTTCACGTCGCCCACACTCTTTTTTTGAAGTTTAACAGAAAATACATACGAAGTATAAGTTATGGTGGGTGACCCACCATACATACACAAGAATGTATGATTTGCCAAAGGTCCATACTGGTCCCTATACGTTTAGGGAGGGGGGGGGGTACCGAAGCGGAGCTCAATGATGTAAGTTATAGCCCACAAGCTCCTTCATCTCGAACTTATCTCAAGAATGAAAGGGTAAAACATTTTGTTGTCTCCAATATTTCATGAAATTGATTTACCCTTATGTTTTTGGTAAAAACAACATCAAAATGAATAAAATATAACTTAAGCTACGGTAAGTGACCTGAATTTTGAATTTGAGTCAGTCAATTTTTTAGCCATTGTTTTTTGCTCTGAGATTCGTGTTTTTTTTTCTGGAATGTGTTTTTTGTTGTGCTGGGCTTTTCTACTGACCCATATTTAGGTCAGTCGATTTTCTACTGAGCCGAAGCCCATTAATTGTGTGATCCAGCCCTCCTCTCTCCCTTTGTTTGTTTTATGTTTTTTTATGTTTCTAAGTGTTTTTGCTTTATTTTAAAATTCCGTAGTTAATTGGTATTAATTTTTATATTCCGGGTATTTGTTGGGATGTTGGATGAGTGTAAATGTATACACACAAATACCATGAAATATGTTCAAAATTTACACTATTATATGATTATTGTTCGCATATTACAAAAAGTGTAATTTGGGAGCTAAGTTGTGTGCCATTTAAAAAATTCATTGTCATTCTTCTTTAAATGGTAATACTATTGCTACTGATTCATTGTTCCTTATTGATTTTAAATAGTTATTACTTTATTTTATTTCTTCTTCAAGGGAAAATCAATGCCACTAATTCATTTCTCCTTAGGATCTTTTGTCTAAAATTACAGTAATATATGTTTATTCTTGCATATTTTCCAAGAACGGATTTTTTTGGAATATTGTGTGAAATTTTTGTCGCTGTTGGTTTTATTTTTAAAATTTTCTTTCTTATTAAAGGGTAATACTAATGACACTAATTTAATTTTCCTTAGAAATCTTCATTATTTCGATTTAGTTTAATTAATTAATTTACTTCTTCTTCTTTAAGCATAATACCAATGCCACGAATTCATTCCCTTTTAGGAATTTTATTTGAGAAATTTCAGTATTATGTGCTTATTCTTGCATATTAGTAAAAGCACATTTTTATGGAAATTGTGTACAATTTTTATTATTCTTTTCTTTCTTCTTAATGGGTAGTACCAATGTCATTAATTCTTTCTTTTTAGAATCCATTATTATCTTGCTTTTGTTTCTATTTCATTTTATTTGTTTTAAAGGGTAATACCAAAGCTGCTAATTCATTCTTTTCTAGAAATTATTCATTATTTTGATTTTGTTTGAGTTTTTGTTCAAATTCTTTATTTCTTAGAAAATTTCATTATTATGATTTTTTAGTTTCTTTTCATTTTCCTTCTGCTTGAAGGATAACACCAAATTCACCAATTCATTCTTTCTTAGAATTTTTAAATTTTATTTTGTTTAATTCTATTTATTTTTCATTAATGGTAATACTAGTGCCACTAATTGATTCCTTCTTAGGAAACTTCCTTTTCGTGAAAATTCCACTATTATATAATTGTTGTAGCATATTGAAAAAACACAATATCTATGTGAACTATGTGAAAATTTTGACATTATTTGTTTTACATTACTTTTCTTTTCTTTCCATAAGCGTAATAAAATTCGCACTATTTCACTATTCCTGAGAAAACTTCATATTCTGATTTTTGGTGTTTATAATTAATTTTGTATTTTGTTTTATTTCTTTCTTCTTAAAGTGTAATACCAATGCCACTAATTCATTTTCATAGAATACTTTATGATTTGTTTTAGTTTTTATTTCATTTTCTCTTCTTTAACCATAATATAAATGCCATTAATTTATTCCTTTTAGAAACATATTCTTTTTGCAAAACTCCACTATTATATGTTCATTTTCATATTATAAAAAACAAAATTTCTAAGTACATTGTGTATCTGTTTTTCATTGTTTTCGGTCTTCTTAAAGGGTGATACCAATGGCACTAATTCATTATTTCTTAGAAAATTTATTATTTTGATTTTGAGAAGTAGAGATGTCATGGATCAAATACCAATGCAACTAATTCATTCATTCTTCGGAAAACTTTGTCTTTTGCAAAAAAATTCCACTATTACATGTTTATTCGTGCATATTATAACAAAGTGCAATTTCTGTGCAAATTTTTTCCGTTTTCTTTTCTTTTTATTTCCCTTTTTCCTTTACGGGTAATATCAAGCCACTAATTCATTCATTCATAGGAAACTTCTTTTTGCAAAAAAATCACTATTATATATTTATTCGTGCGTATTATAAAAATTGTAATCTTTGTGTAAGTTGTGCAATTTTTTCATTATTTATTATAAACTTTTATTTTATTTCTTCTTCAAGTGTAAGATCATGCACTAATTCAGTTTTCAATAGAGAACTTTATTATTTTTTATTTTTTAGTGGCAGGTTATTTCATTGGACTGCCACACAATACAAAGAGATGGATAAACATTGACCAAGTGGGGTTCCCTGTAGCTTGTGATCCAGATGTGTAAGTATGTAAGTCATTTGGATTTTTTGTTGGCGTCAATCAATTTCCGAGGACGTCCAATTTAGATCCATGGTTGGTGGTGCTTCTTCCGATTCATGCCATCTTCTTCCTATTACCGCTATCGACGGTCGGCAGCACTCATGTCCACACCTTGCAGACCCGCCCTCCTCTAGCCGCTGCCCACCGCCAGTCTGCCGCACCCCTGCCATCCCTTACCTCTCCCTCCTCTTCTTTCCGGCACTAGCAGCCCTACCCTGCACCCAAAACATCATGTCTATGACTCCCTTCCACTAGCTATGTTGATGTCGCATCCTTTCAAGGCCGCGCTTACCACAAGGCTGGACTCCATAATTCGTCTGGCACGAATTTCAATTTCAGGCGGATTACAAATAGCAAACATGATCTTAAGTAGGTGTTTGTCCATTTATATATATGCTAGAATTGGTTAATTGCACTACAAAAATGCATAACGGTGTTCACCTAGGCTTATACTTGTTTTTCTACGGTAATGAATGTATGATTTGGCTTTGGGTGATGGCTTGGCAGGAGGAGGTGTGTGAACGCGCATCATTTTTAGCATATCAATATGAGGATCATGAGTAGGGCATGTCACATTAGATTTCATTGTAAATACCTTGGCCGAAGAATGATTTCAGATCATCGTCAATCCTTTTTATAATGATTAATGCAACTAAACCTATAAATTTTACTTGCAAATTTTGTAGCTCTCATTTGCTAGGGCTGAAGATATCATTTTCAAATTAAGGCAATTATGACTAAATGAAATCCTTTCTTTCTAAAAGACTTTAATCAGTGGCCCATTGAAAGTTAGCAGACCTACATTAAAACTAAAAATGTTCTGTCAAAATCAAAGGCATGCACCATCAAACATATCTACGTCACCTATCCAGAATCAATACCATTTATGATAACTTGCAGCGAGGCCCAGAGTAAGAGATCAGGGAAGGCAATATTGACGGTATACTTGTGCACCAAACAACAATATCTTCTGCATCTTTCATATTGTAGTACCTCAGCGCTGAATTTTTACATAGACCAATGCAGATAATGTAAAACAAAAAAGTGAGAAGTGCATAGTTTTTAGTCAATCATGTGGCAAGACATGAAAATAGTTGCGTGATACGTCTCCAACGTATCTATAATTTTTGATTGTTCCATGCTATTATATTATCTGTTTTGGATGTTTATGGGCTTTACTAAACACTTTTATATTACTTTTGGGACTAACCTATTGACCCAGAGCCCAGTGCCAGTTACAGTTTTTTACCTTGTTTCAGTGTTTCCAAGAAAAGGAATATCAAACGGAGTCGAAACGGAATGGAACCTTCTGGAGAAGTTATTTTTGGAAGGAAAGCAACCCGGGAGACTTGGAGTCCACGTCAAGGAAGCAACGAGGGAGGCACGAGGCAGGGGGCGCGCCCACCCCCCCAGGGTGCGCCCCCACCCCCCAGGGTGCGCCCTCCACCCTTGTGGGCTCCTTGTGGCTCCCCTGACGTACTTCTTCCTCCTATATATACCCATATACCCTAAAACGATCGGAGAACAGAATAGATCGGGAGTTCTGCCGCCGCAAGCCTCTGTAGCCACCAAAAACCAATCGGGACCCTGTTCCGGTACCCTGCCGGAGGGGGGAACCCTCACCGGTGGCCAACTTTATCATCCCGGCGCTCTCCATGACGAGGAGGGAGTAGTTCACCCTCGGGGCTGAGGGTATGTACCAGTAGCTATGTGTTTGATCTCTCTCTCTCTCTCGTGTTCTTGATTTGGCACGATCTTGATGTATCGCGAGCTTTGCTATTATAGATGGATCTTATGTTGCTTCTCCCCCTCTACTCTCTTGTAATGAATTGAGTTTTCCCTTTGAAGTAATCTTATCGGATTGAGTCTTTAATGACTTGAGAACACTTGATATATGTCTTGCCGTGCGTATCTATGGTGACAATGGGATATCACGTGATTCACTTGATGTATGTTTTGGTGATCAACTTGTGGGTTCCGCCCATGAACCTATGCATAGCGGTTGGCACACATTTTCGTCTTAATTCTCCGGTAGAAACTTTGGGCACTCTTTGAGGTTCTATGTGTTGGTTGAATAGATGAATCTGAGATTGTGTGATGCATATCGTATAATCATACCCACGGATACTTGAGGTGACATTGGAGTATCTAGGTGACATTAGGGTTTTGGTTGATTTGTGTCTTAAGGTGTTATTCTAGTACGAACTCTAGGGCTGTTTGTGACACTTATAGGAATAGCCCAACGGATTGATTGGAAAGAATAACTTTGAGGTGGTTTCTGTTGGAAATATGCCCTAGAGGCAATAATAAAAGGATTATTATTATATTCCTTGTTCGTGATAATTGTCTTTTATTCATGCTATAATTGTATTATCTCGTAATACACGTGTGAATACATAGACCACAATATGTCCCTAGTGAGCCTCTAGTTGACTAGCTCGTTGATCAATAGATAGTCATGGTTTCCTGACTATGGACATTGGATGTCATTGATAACGGGGTCACATCATTAGGAGAATGATGTGATGGACAAGACCCAATCCTAAGCATAGCACAAGATCGTGTAGTTCGTTTTGCTAGAGCTTTTCCAATGTCAAGTATCTCTTCCTTAGACTATGAGATCGTGTAACTCCCGGATACCGTAAGAGTGCTTTGGGTGTACCAAATGTCACAACGTAACTGGGTGACTATAAAGGTGCACTATAGGTATCTCCGAAAGTGTCTGTTGGGTTGACACGGATCGAGACTGGGACTTGTCACTCCGTATGACGGAGAGGTATCTCTGGGCCCACTCGATAATGCATCATCATAATGAGCTCAAAGTGACCAAGTGATTGGTTACAGGATCATGCATTACTGTACGAGTAAAGTGACTTGCCGGTAACGAGACTGAACGAGGTATTGGGATACCGACGATCGAGTCTCGGGCAAGTAACGTACCGATTGACAAAGGGAATTGAATACGGGATTAATTGAATCCTCGACATCGTGGTTCATTCGATGAGATCATCGAGGAGTATGTGGGAGTCAACATGGGTATCCAGATCCCGTTGTTGGTTATTGACCGGAGGGCCGTCTCGGTCATGTCTGCATGTCTCCCGAACCCGTAGGGTCTACACACTTAAGGTTCGGTGACGCTAGGGTTGTATGAATATGAGTATGCAGCAAACCGAATGTTGTTCGGAGTCCCGGATGAGATCCCGGACGTCACGAGGAGTTCCGGAATGGTCCGGAGGTAAAGAATTATATATAGGAAGTGCTATTTCGCCATCGGGAGAATTTGGGGTTACGGTATTGTACGGGACCACGGAAGGGTCCCGGGTCCACCGGTGGGGCCACCTATCCCGGAGGGCCCGTGGGCTGAAGTGGGAGGAACCAGCCCTGGTGGGCTGGTGCGCCCCACTTGCCCCCTGCGCCTAGGGTTGGAAACCCTAGGGTGGGCGCCCGACTTGCCTTGGGGCAAGCCTCCCCTTGGCCGCCCTACCGGGAGATCAGATCTCCAGGGCGGCGCCCCAGGGGCCTATATAAAGGGGAGAGGAGGGGCAGCCGCACCTTGCATCTTGGCGCCTCCCTCTCGCTACACCTCTCCTCCGTCACGTGCTTGGCGAAGCCCCGCCGAGTCTTGCTTCTCCACCAACACCACGCCGTCGTGCTGCTGCTGGATCCATCTTCCTCAACCTCTCCTTCCCCCTTGCTGGATCAAGAAGGAGGAGACGTCATCCGCTCCGTACGTGTGTTGAACGCGGAGGTGCCGTCCGTTCGGCACTCGGTCATCGGTGATTTGGATCACGGCGAGTACGACTCCATCATCCACGTTCTAGTGAACGCTTCCGCACGCGATCTAAAAGTGGTATGTAGATACAATCTCTCTCCCATGACTCGTTGCTTAGATGAACTCATAGATGGATCTTGGTGAAACCGTAGGAAAAAATTTAATTTTCTGCAACATTCCCCAACAGTGGCATCATGAGCTAGGTCTATGCGTAGTTCTCTATTGCACGAGTAGAACACAATTTTTGTTGTGGGCGTAGATCTTGTCAACTTGCTTGCCGCTACTAGTCTTTTCTTGCTTCAGCGGTATTGTGGGATGAAGCGGCCCGGACCGACCTTACACGTACGCTTACGTGAGACAGGTTCCACCGATGGACAGGCACTAGTTGCATAAGGTGGCTAGCGGGTGCTGTCTCTCCTACTTTAGTTGGAGCGGATTAGATGAAAAGGGTCCTTATGAAGGGTAAATAGAAGTTGACAAAATCACGCTGTGGTTATTCGTAGCTAAGAAAACGTTCTTGCTAGAACCCAATTGCAGCCACGTAAAAGATGCAACAACAATTAGAGGACGTCTAACTTGTTTTTGCAGCAATTGTCATGTGATGTGATATGGCCAGAAGTTGTGATGAATGATGAATGATATATTGTGATGTATGAGATCATGTTCTTGTAATAGGAATCACGACTTGCATGTCGATGAGTATGACAACCGGCAGGAGCCATAGGAGTTGTCTTAATTATTGTATGACCTGTGAGTCATTGATTCAACGCCATGTAAATTACTTTACTTTATTGCTAAATGTGTTAGCCATAGTAGTAGAAGTAATAGTTGGCGAGCAACTTCATGGAGACACGATGATGGAGATCATGGTGTCATGTCGGTGACAAGATGATCATGGAGCCCCGAAGATGAAGATCAAAGGAGCTATATGATATTGGCCATATCATGTCACTACTTTATATAATTGCATGTGATGTTTATTATGTTTTATGCATCTTGTTTACTTAGAACGACGGTAGTAAATAAGATGATCCCTTATAATAATTTCAAGAAAGTGTTCCCCCTAACTGTGCACCGTTGCTAAAGTTCGTCATTTCGAAGCACCAGGTGATGATCGGGTGTGATAGATCCTTACGTTCACATACAACGGGTGTAAGACAGTTTTACACATGCATAAACACTTAGGGTTAACTTGACGAGCCTAGCATGTACAGACATGGCCTCGGAACACAAGAGACCGAAAGGTCGAACATGAGTCGTATGGAAGATACAATCAACATGGAGATGTTCACCGACGATGACTAGTCTGTCTCACGTGATGATCGGACACGGCCTAGTCAACTCGGACCATGTAACACTTAGATGACTAGAGGGATGTCAAATCTGAGTGGGAGTTCATTAAATAATTTGATTAGATGAACTTAATTATCATGAACATTAGTTTAAAATCTTTGCAAAATGTCTTGTAGATCAAATGGCCAACGCTCATGTCACCATGAACTTCAACGCATTCCTAGAGAAAACCAAGCTGAAAGACGATGGCAGCAACTATTCGGACTGGGTATGGAACCTGAGGATCATCCTCATAGCAGCCAAGAAACAATATGTCCTAGAAGCACCGCTAGGTGATGCACCCATCCTAGAGAACCAAGACACTATGAATGCTTGGCAGTCTCGTGCTGATGATTACTCCCTCGTTCAGTGCGGCATGCTTTACAGCTTAGAACCGGGGCTCCAAAAGCGTTTTGAGCAACACGGAGCATATGAGATGTTCGAGGAGCTGAAAATGGTTTTCCAAGCTCATGCCCGGGTCGAGAGATATGAAGTCTCCGACAAGTTCTATAGTTGTAAGATGGAGGAAAACAGTTACATCGGTGAGCACATACTCAAAATGTCAGGTTGCACAACCTTTGTCTCACTGGACATTAACCTCCTAGACGAGGCGGTCATTGACAGAATCCTTGATCGCTCCCACCAAGCTACAAGAGCTTTGTGATGAACTACAATATGCAGGGGATGGTGAAGACCATTCCAAGTATTCTCAATGCTAAAGTCAGCAGAGGTTGAAATCAAGAAAGAACATCAAGTGTTGATGGTCAATAAAACCACTAAGTTCAAAAAGGGCAAGGGTAAGAAGAACTTCAAGAAGGACGGCAAGGATGTCGCCGCGCCCAAAGAAGCAAGTTGCCGGAAGAAGTCAAAGAATGGACCCAAACCTGAGACAGAGTGCTTTTATTGCAAAGGAAGGGCCATCGAAGCGGAACTGCCCCAAATACTTAGCGGACAAGAAGGCCGGCAACACTAAAGGTATATTTGATATACATGTAATTGATGTGTACCTTACCACTACCGTAGTAACTCCCCGGTATTTGATATCGGTGTCGTTGCTCATATTTGTAACTCACAGCAGGAGCTGCGGAATAAGCAGAGATCTGGCGAAGGGCGAGGTGACGATGCGCGTCGGGAATGGTTCCAAGGTCGATGTGATCGCCGTCAGCACGCTACCTCTACATTTACCTACGTGATTAGTTTTAAACCTCAATAATTGTTATTTAGTGCCAAGTTTGAGCATGAACATTGTATCCGGATCTCGTTTAATGCAAGATGGCTACTCATTTAAATCCGAGAATAATGGTTGTTCTATTTATATGAGAGATATGTATTTTGGTCATGCTCCGATGGTCAATGGTTTATTCTTAATGAATCTCGAACGTAATATTACACATATTCATAGTGTGAATACCAAAAGATGTAAAGTTGATAACGATAGTCCCACATACTTGTGGCACTGCCGCCTTGGTCACATTGGTGTCAAGCGCATGAAGAAGCTCCATTCTGATGGACTTTTAGAGTCTCTCGATTATGAATCATTTGACACATGCGAACCATGCCTTATGGGCAAACTGACCAAGACTCCGTTCTCCGGAACAATGGAGCGAGCAGCCAACTTATTGGAAATCATACATACCGATGTGTGCGGTCCAATGAGCGTCGAGGCTCGCGGAGGATATCGTTATGTTCTCACTCTCACTGATGACTTGAGTAGATATGGGTATGTCTACTTGATGAAACACACGTCTGAGACCTTTGAAAAGTTCAAGGAATTTCATAATGAGGTAGAGAATCAACGTGACCGAAAAATAAAGTTCTTACGATCAGATCGTGGAGGAGAATATTTAAGTCACGAATTTGGTACACACTTAAGGAAATGTGGAATCGTTTCACAACTCACGCCGCCTGGAACACCTCAGCATAATGGTGTGTCCGAACGTCGTAATCGCACTCTATTGGATATGGTGCGATCTATGATGTCTCTTACAGATTTACCGCTATCATTTTGGGGATACGCTCTAGAGACAGCTACATTCACTTTAAATAGGGAACCGTCTAAATCCGTTGAGAAGACACCGTATGAATTATGGTTTGGGAAGAAACCTAAGCTGTCGTTTCTAAAAGTTTGGGGATGCGATGCTTATGTCAAGAAACTTCAACCTGAAAAGCTCGAGCCCAAGTCAGAAAAATGCGTCTTCATAGGATACCCTAAGGAAACAATTGGGTATACCTTCTACCTTAGATCTGAAGGCAAGATCTTTGTTGCCAAGAACGGATCCTTTCTTGAAAAAAGAGTTTCTCTCGAAAGGAGTAAGTGGGAGGAAAGTAGAATCGATGAAGTACTACCTCTTGAACCGGAAAATAGTGCAGCTCAGGAAAATGTTCCTGTGGTGCCCACACCTACTGGAGAGGAAATTAACGATGATGATCAAAGTACTTCGGATCAAGTTGCTACTGAACTTCGTAGGTCCACAAGACACGTTCCACACCAGAGTGGTATGGCAACCCTGTCCTGGAAATCATGTTGTTAGACAACGGTGAACCTTCGAACTATGAAGAAGCGATGGCGGGCCCGGATTCCAACAAATGGCTTGAAGCCATGCAATCCGAGATAGGATCCATGTATGAAAACAAAGTATGGACTTTGACAGACTTGCCCGATGATCGCGAGCGATAGAAAACAAATGGATCTTTAAGAAGAAGATGACATACGATGGTAATGTCACCATCTATAAAGCTCGACTTGTCGCTAAGGGTTATCGGCAAGTTCAAGGGATTGACTACGATGAGACTTTCTCTCCCGTAGCGAAGCTTAAGTCCGTCCGAATCATGTTAGCAATTGCCGCATAATATGATTATGAGATATGGCAGATGGATGTCAAAACGGCATTCCTTAACGGTTTTCTTAAGGAAGAGTTGTATATGATGCAGCCGGAAGGTTTTGTCGACCCTAAGAATGCTAACAAGGTATGCAAGCTCCAGCGATCCATTTATGGCTGGTGCAAGCATCTCGGAGTTGGAACATTCGCTTTGATGAGATGATCAAAGCGTTTGGGTTTATGCAGACTTATGGAGAAGCCTGCGTTTACAAGAAAGTGAGTGGGAGCTCTGTAGCATTTCTCATATTATATGTAGATGACATACTTTTGATGGGAAATGATATAGAACTCTTGGACAGCATTAAGGCCTACTTGAATAAAAGTTTTTCAATGAAGGACCTTGGAGAAGCTGCTTACATATTAGGCATCAAGATCTATAGGGATAGATCGAGACGCCTCATAGGTCTTTCACAAAGCACATACCTTGATAAGATTTTGAAGAAATTCAAAATGGATCAGTCCAAGAAAGTGTTCTTGCCTGTACTGCAAGGTGTGAGATTGAGCTCGGCTCAATGCCCGACCACGGCAAAAGATAAAGAAGAGATGAGCGCCATACCCTATGCCTCGGCCATAGGATCTATTATGTATGCCATGCTGTGTACCAGACCTGATGTAAACCTTGCCATATGTTTGGTAGGAAGGTACCAAAGTAATCCCGACAAGGAACACTGGACAGCGGTCAAGAATATCCTGAAGTACCTGAAAAGGACAAAGGACATGTTTCTCGTTTATGGAGGTGACGAAGAGCTCGTCAGAAGGGTTACGTCGACGCTTAGCTTCGACACAGATCTGATGACTCTAAGTCACAAACCGGATACGTGTATATGTTGAATGGTGGAGCGAGAAGCTGGTGCAGCTGCAAGCGAGCGTCGTGGCGGGATCTACGTGTGAAGCGGAGTACATGGCAGCCTCGGAGGCAGCGCATGAAGCAATTTGGGTGAAGGAGTTCATCACCGACCTAGGAGTTATACCCAATGCGTCGGGGCCAATCAAACTCTTCTGTGACAACACTGGAGCTATTGCACTTGCCAAGGAGCCCAGGTTTCACAAGAAGACCAGGCACATCAAGCGTCGCTTCAACTCCATCAGTGAAAATGTTCAAGATAGAGACATAGAAATTTGCAAAGTGCATACGGATCTGAATGTCACAGATCCCTTGACTAAACCTCTTCTGCGAGCAAAACATGATCAACACCAGAACTCTATGGGTGTTCGGTGAAGGAAATATGCCCTAGAGGCAATATAAAGTTATTATTTATTTCCTTATACCATGATAAATGTTTATTATTCATGCTAGAATTGTATTAACCGGAAACATAATACATGTGTGAATACATAGACAAACAGATAGTCACTAGTATGCTTCTACTAGACTAGCTCATTAATCAAAGATGGTTGTGTTTCCTAACCATAGACATGTGTTGTCATTTGATTAATGGGATCACCTTATTAGGAGAATGATGTGATTGACATGACCCATTCCGTTAGCTTAGCACTTGATCATTTAGTATATTGCTAATGCTTTCTTCATGACCTATACATGTTCCTGTAACTATGAGATTATGCAACTCCCGTTTACCGGAGGAACACTTTGGGTACTACCAAACGTCACAACGTAATCGGGTGATTATAAAGGAGTACTACAGGTGTCTCCAAAGGTACTTGTTGGGTTGGCGTATTTGAGATTAGGTTTTGTCACTCCGATTGTCGGAGAGGTATCTCTGGGCCTTCTCGGTAATACACATCACATAAGCCTTGCAAGCATTACAACTAATGAGTTAGTTGTGAGATGATGTATTACGGAACGAGTAAAGAGACTTACCGTAACGAGATTGAACTAGGTATTGGATACCGACGATCGAATCTCGGGTAAGTAACATACCGATGACAAAGGAACAACGTATGTCGTTATGCGGTTTGACCGATAAAGATCTTCGTAGAATATGTAGGAACCAATATGGGCATCCAGGTTCCGCTATTGGTTATTGACCGAGAATGGTTCTAGGTCATGTCTACATAGTTCTCGAACCCGTAGGGTCCGCACGCTTAACGTTTCGATGACAGTTCATTATGAGTTTATAAGTTTTGATGTACCGAAGGTTGTTCGGAGTCCCGGATGTGATCACGGACATGACGAGGAGTCTCGAAATGGTCGAGACATAAAGATTGATATATTGGAAGCCTATGTTTGGACTTGGAAGGTTCCGGATGAAAACAGGAATTCTTTGGAACACCGGGGTTGCGGAACCCCGGGGTCTATGGGCCTTAATGGGCCATAGAGAGAAGAGGAAGGGCCGGCCAGGGCAGGCCGCGCGCCCCCCTCCCCCTCTAGTCCGAATAGGACAAGGAGAGGGGGGCGGCGCCCCCCTTCCCTCTTCCCCCTCCTCCAATCCTAATCCAACTAGGAAAGGGGGAGTCCTACTCCCGGTGGGAGTAGGACTCTCTCGCGCGCCCTTGGGCTGGCCGCACCCCTTGCTCCTTTATATCTGAGGCAGGGGGCACCCTAGGACACACAAGTTGATCTACGGATCGTTCCTTAGCCGTGGCGGTGCCCCTCCACCATATTCCACTTCGGTCATATAGTTGCGGAGCTTAAGCGAAGCCTGCGCCGGAGAAGTCATATCGTCGTGGAGCTTAGGCGAAGCCCTGCGTCGGTGGAGCATCATCATCGTCACCACGCCGTCGTCTTGACAGAACTCATCCCGACACTTTGCTGGATCGAGTCCGGGATCGTCATCGAGCTGAGCGTGTGCAGAACTTCGGAGGTGCCGTGACGTTCGGTGCTTGGATCGGTCGGATCGTGAAGACGCACGACTACATCAACCGCGTTGTTATAACGCTTCCGCTTTCGGTCTCACGAGAGTGCGTGGACGACACTCTCCCTCTCGTTGCTATGCCATCACCATGGTCTTGAGTGTGCGAGGAAATTTTTGAAATTACTACGTTCCCCAACAATGGTATCGAGCCTGGTTTTATGCGTTGATGTCATGTGCACTAGTAGAACACAAGTGAGTTGTGGGCGATATAAGTCATCTTGCTTACCAGCATGTCATACTTTGGTTGGCGGTATTGTGAGATGAAGCGGCCCGGACCGACATTACGCGTACGCTTACGCGAGACTGGTTTCACCGCTTCGAGCACTAGTTGCTTAAAGGTGACCGGCGGGTGTCAGTTTCTCTCACTTTAGTTGAACCGAGTGTGGCTACGCCCGGTCCTTGCTAAGGTTAAAACAGCACCAACTTGACAAACTATCGTTGTGGTTTTGATGCTTAGGTAAGAACGGTTCTTGCTCAGCCCGTAGCAGCCACGTAAAACTTGCAACAAACAAAGTAGAGGACGTCTAACTTGTTTTTGCAGGGCATGTTTTGATGTGATGTGGTCAAGACGTGATGCTATATTTTATTGTATGAGATGATCATGTTTTGTAACCGAGTTATCGCAGCTGGCGAGGAGCCATATGGTTGTCGCTTATTGTATGAAATGCAACGCCATGTAATTGCTTTACTTTATCACTAAGCAGTAGCAATAGTCGTAGAAGCAATAGTTGGCGAGACAACAATGATGCTACGATGGAGATCAAGGTGTCGCGCGGTGACAATGGTGATCATGACGGTGCTTGGCGATGGAGATCACAAGCACAAGATGATGATGACCATATCATATCACTTATATTGATTGCATGTGATGTTTATCCTTTATGCATCTTATCTTGCTTTGATTGACGGTAGCATTATAAGATGATCTCTCACTAAAATTATCAAGAAGTGTTCTCCTGAGTATGCACCGTTGCCAAAGTTCAGTAGTACCCGGACACCACGTGATGATCGGGTGTGATAAGTTCTCGTCCATCTACAACGGTGCAAAACAGTTGCACACGCGAATACTCAGGTTAAACTTGACGAGCCTAGCATATAACAGATATGGCCTCGGAACACGGAGACCGAAGGTCGGCGTGAATCATATAGTAGATATGATCAACATAGTGATGTTCACCATTGAAACTACTCCATCTCACGTGATGATCGGACATGGTTTAGTTAATTTGGATCACGTAATCACTTAGATGACTAGAGAGATGTCTGTCTAAGTGGGAGGTTTTAATATGATTAATTAAACTTAAATTTATCATGAACTTAGTACCGATAGTATTTTTGCTTGTCTATGTTTCTTTGTAGATAGATGGCTCGTCTTTGTTGTTCCGTTGAATTTTAATGCGTTCCTTGAGAAAGCAAAGTTGAAAGATGATGGTAGCAATTACACGGACTGGGTCCGTAATTTGAGGATTATCCTCATTGCTGCACGGAAGAATTATGTCTGGAAGCACCGCTGGGTGCCGAGCCTGCTTGCAGAGCTACGCCGAAGTTGTGAGCGTCTGGCGAGCAAAGCTGATGACTACTCGATAGTTCATTGTGCCATGCTTTACGGCTTAGAACCGGGTCTTCAACGACGTTTTGAGCGTCATGGAGCATATGAGATGTTCCAGGAGTTGAAGTTAATATTTCAAGCAAATGCCCGGATTGAGAGATATGAAGTCTCCAATAAGTTCTATAGCTGCAAGATGGAGGAGAATAGTTATGTCAGTGAACATATACTCAAAATGTCTGGGTATAATAATCACTTAATTCAACTGGGAGTTACTCTTCCGGATGATAGTGTCATTGATGAATTCTCCAATCACGCCACCAAGCTACAAGAGCTTCGTGATGAACTATAATATGCAAGGATGACCAAAACAATTCCCGAGCTCTTCGCAATCTGAAAGCATGGAGGTAGAAATCAAGAAAGAGCATCAAGTGTTGATGGTCAACAAGACCACTAGTTTCAAGAAAAGGGCAAAGGAAAGAAGAAGGAAACTTCAAAAGAACAGCAAGAAAGTTGCTGCTCAAGAGAAGAAACCCAAGTCTGGACCTAAGCCTGGCGAGTGTTTTACTGCAAGCGATCGACCTTTGAAGCGGAACTGCCCCAAGTATTTGGCGGATAAGAAGGATGGCAAGGTGAACAAAGGTATATGTGATATACATGTTATTGATGTGTACCTTACTAGAGCTCGTAGTACCACCTGGTATTTGATCTGGTTACATTGCTAATATTTGCAACTCAAACAGGGACTACGGAATAGACGAGCACCGGCAAAGGACGAGGTGACGATGCGCGTGGGAAACGGTTCCAAAGTCAATGTGATCGCGGTCGGCACGCTACCTCTACATCTACCTTGGGATTAGTTTTAGACCTAAATAATTGTTATTTGGTGCCAGCGTTGAGCATGAACATTATATCTGGATCTTGTTTGATGCGAGACGGTTATTCATTTAAATCAGAGAATAATGGTTGTTCTATTTATATGAGTAATATCTTTTATGGTCACGCACCCTTGAAGAATGGTCTATTTTATTGAATCTCGATAGTAGTAATACACATATTCATAGTGTTGAAACCAAAAGATGCAGAGTTGATAATGATAATGCAACTTATTTGTGGTACTTGCCGTTTAGGTCATATCGATTGTAAAACGCATGAAGAAACTCCATCTTGATGGGCTTCGGAATCACTTGATTATGAATCACTTGGTACTTGCGAACCGTGCCTCATGGGCAAGATGACAAAACGCCGTTCTCCGGAACTATGGAGCGAGCAACTGATTTGTTGTAAATCATACATACCGATGTTTGTGGTCCAATGAATGTTGAGGCTTGGCGGGTATCGTTATTTTCTCACCTTCACAGATGATTTGAGCAGATATGGGTATATCTACTTAATGAAACACAAATCTGAAACATTTGAAAAGTTCAAAGAGTTTCAGAGTGAAGTAGAAAATCATCGTAACAAGAAAATAAAATTTCTACAATCGGATCGTGGAGGAGAATATTTGAGTTCGAGTTTGGTTTACATTTGAAACAATGTGGAATAGTTTCACAACTCACGCCACCGGAACACCACAGAGAAATGGTGTGTCGAACGTCGAATGTCGTACTTTACTTGATATGGTGCGATCTATGATGTCTCTTACCGATTTACCGCTATCGTTTTGGGGATATGCTTTAGAGACGGCCGCATTCACGTTAAATAGGGCACCATCTAAATCCGTTGAGGCGACACCGTATGAACTGTGGTTTGGCAAGAAACCAAAGTTGTCGTTTCTTAAAGTTTGGGGCTGCGATGCTTATGTGAAGAAACTTCAACCAGATAAGCTCGAACCCAAATCGAGAAATGTGTCTTCATAGGATACCCAAAGGAGACTGTTGGGTACACTTTCTATCACAGATCTGAAGGCAAGGTTTTCGTTGCTAAATTCGGATCCTTTCTAGAGAAGGAGTTTCTCTCGAAAGAAGTGAGTGGGAGGAAAGTAGAACTTGATGAGATAATCAGATCTGCTCCCTTATTGGAAAGTAGTACATCACAAGAAACGGTTCCTGTGACAACTACACCAATTAGTGAGGAAACTAATGATGATGATCATGAAGCTTCAGATCAAGTTTCTACTGAACTTCGTAGGTCAACCAGAGTAAAATACGCACCAGAGTGGTACCGTAATCCTATTCTGGAAGTCATGTTACTTGACCATGGCAAACCTACAAATTATGAAGAAGCGATGGTGAGCCCAGATTCCGCGAAATGGCTGGAAGCCATGAAATCTGAGATGGGATCCATGTATGAGAACAAAGTATGGACTTTGGTTGACTTGCCCGATGATCGGCAAGCCATTGAGAATAAATGGATCTTTAAGAAGAAGACCGGCGCCGATGGTAATGTAAGCTGTCTACAAAGCTCGACTTGTTGCGAAAGGTTTTCGACAAGTTCAAGGGGTTGACTACGATGAGACTTTCTCACCCGTAGCGATGCTTAAGTCTGTCCGAATCATGTTAGCAATTGCCGCATTTTATGATTATGAAATTTGGCAAATGGATGTAAAACTGCATTCTTGAATGGATTTCTAGAAGAAGAGTTGTATATGATGCAACCAGAAGGTTTTGTTGATCCAAAGGGTGCTAACAAAGTGTGCAAGCTCCAGCGATCAATTTATGGTGCAGTGCAAGCCTCTCGGAGTTGGAATAAACGCTTTGATAGTGTGATCAAAGCATATGGTTTTATCTGAGACTTTTGGAGAAGCTTTGTATTTACAAGAAAGTGAGTGGGAGCTCAGTAGCATTTCGATATTATATGTGGACGACATATTATTGATTGGAAATGATATAGAATTTCTGGATAGCATAAAAGGATACTTGAATAAAAGTTTTTCAATGAAAGACCTCGGTGAAGCTGCTTACATATTGGGCATCAAGATCTATAGAGATAAATCGAGACGCTTAATTGGACTTTCACAAAGCACATACCTTGATAAAGTTTTGAAGAAGTTCAAAATGGATCAGGCAAAGAAAGGTTTTTTACCTGTATTACAAGGTGTAAGATTGAGTCGACTCAATGCCCGACCACAGCAGAAGATAGAGAGAAAATGAAAGATGTTCCTATGCTTCAGCCATAGGCTCTATCATGTATGCAATGCTGTGTACCAGACTGACGTATGCTTAGCTGTAAGCTTGGCAGGAAGGTACCAAAGTAATCCAGAGTGGATCAACTGGACAGCGGTCAAGAACATCCTGAAATACCGAAAAGGACTAAGGATATGTTTCTCGTATATGGAGGTGACAAAGAACTAGTCGTAAATGGTTACGTCGATGCAAGCTTTGACACCGATCCGGACGATTCTAAATCGCAAACCGGATCGTGTTTTTATTAAACGGTGGAGCTGTCGGTTGGTGCAGTTCTAAACAAAGCGTCGTGGCGGGATCTACATGTGAAGCGGAGTACATAGCTGCTTGGAAGCAGCAAATGAAGGAGTGCGGATGAAAGAGTTCATTTCCGATCTAGGTGTCATACCTAGTGCATCGGGACCAATGAAGATCTTCGTGACAATCTGGTGCAATTGCCTTGGAAAAGGAATCCAAATTTCACAAGAGGACCAAGCATATCAAGAGACGCTTCAATTCCATTCGGGACCAAGTCCAAGTGGGAGACATAGAGATTTGCAAAATACATACGGATCTGAATGTTGCAGACCGTTGACTAAGCCTCTTCCACGAGCAAAACATGATCAGCACCAAGACTCCATGGGTGTTAGAATCATTCTTGTGTAATCTAGATTATTGACTCTAGTGCAAGTGGGAGCTGAAGGAAATATGCCCTAGAGGCAATAATAAAGTTATTATTTATTTCCTTATACCATGATAAATGTTTATTATTCATGCTAGAATTGTATTAACCGGAAACATAATACATGTGTGAATACATAGACAAACAGATAGTCACTAGTATGCTTCTACTAGACTAGCTCATTAATCAAAGATGGTTGTGTTTCCTAACCATAGACATGTGTTGTCATTTGATTAATGGGATCACCTCATTAGGAGAATAATGTGATTGACATGACCCATTCCGTTAGCTTAGCACTTGATCGTTTAGTATATTGCTAATGCTTTCTTCATGACCTATACATGTTCCTGTAACTATGAGATTATGCAACTCCGTTTACGGAGGAACACTTTGGTACTACCAAGCGTCACAACGTAATCGGGTGATTATAAAGGAGTACTACAGGTGTCTCCAAAGGTACTTGTTGGGTTGGCGTATTTGAGATTAGGTTTTGTCACTCCGATTGTCGGAGAGGTATCTCTGGGCCTTCTCGGTAATACACATCACATAAGCCTTGCAAGCATTACAACTAATGAGTTAGTTGTGAGATGATGTATTACGGAACGAGTAAAGAGACTTACCGTAACGAGATTGAACTAGGTATTGGATACCGACGATCGAATCTCGGGTAAGTAACATACCGATGACAAAGGAACAACGTATGTCGTTATGCGGTTTGACCGATAAAGATCTTCGTAGAATATGTAGGAACCAATATGGGCATCCAGGTTCCGCTATTGGTTATTGACCGAGAATGGTTCTAGGTCATGTCTACATAGTTCTCGAACCCGTAGGGTCCGCACGCTTAACGTTCGATGACAGTTCATTATGAGTTTATAAGTTTTGATGTACGAAGGTTGTTGAGTCCGGATGTGATCACGGACATGACGAGGAGTCTCGAAATGGTCGAGACATAAAGATTGATATATTGGAAGCCTATGTTTGGACTTGGAAGGTTCGGATGAAAAGAGGAAGTTCTGGAACACGGGGTTGCGGAACCCCGGGGTCTATGGGCCTTAATGGGCCACAGAGAGAAGAGGAAGGGCCGGCCGGGCAGGGCGCGCCCCCCCCTCTAGTCCGAATAGGACAAGGAGAGGGGGCGCGCCCTTCCCTCTTCCCTCCTCCAATCCTAATCCAACTAGGAAGGGGGAGTCCTACTCCGGTGGGAGTAGGACTCCTCCAGCGCGCCCTTGGGCTGGCCGCACCCCCTTGCTCCTTTATATCTGAGGCAGGGGGCACCCCAGACACACAAGTTGATCTACGGATCGTTCCTTAGCCGTGTGCGGTGCCCCCTCCACCATATTCCACTTTGGTCATATCGTTGCGGAGCTTAGGCGAAGCCCTGCGCCGGAGAAGTCATATCGTCGCGGAGCTTAGGCGAAGCCCTGGGTCGGTGGAGCATCATCATCGCCACCACGCCGTCGTCTTGACAGAACTCATCCCGACACTTTGCTGGATCGAGTCCGGGATCGTCATCGAGCTGAACGCGTGCAGAACTCGGAGGTGCCGTACGTTCGGTGCTTGGATCGGTCGGATCGTGAAGACGCACGACTACATCAACCGCGTTGTTATAACGCTTCCGCTTTCGGTCTACGAGGGTACGTGGACAGACACTCTCCCCTCTCGTTGCTATGCCATCACCATGGTCTTGAGTGTGCGTAGGAAATTTTTTGAAATTACTACGTTCCCCAACATTCGGTTCATCACAATGTAACTAGATTATTAACTCTAGTGCAAGTGGGAGACTGTTGGAAATATGCCCTAGAGGCAATAATAAAAGGATTATTATTATATTTCCTTGTTCGTGATAATTGTCTTTTATTCATGCTATAATTGTATTATCCGGAAATCGTAATACACGTGTGAATACATAGACCACAATATGTCCCTAGTGAGCCTCTAGTTGACTAGCTCGTTGATCAATAGATAGTCATGGTTTCCTGACTATGGACATTGGATGTCATTGATAACGGGATCACATCATTAGGAGAATGATGTGATGGACAAGACCCAATCCTAAGCATAGCACAAGATCGTGTAGTTCGTTTTGCTAGAGCTTTTCCAATGTCAAGTATCTCTTCCTTAGACTATGAGATCGTGTAACTCCCGGATACCGTAAGACTTTGGGTGTACCAAAGCGTCACTGGCGAATCGGGTGACTATAAAGGTGCACTACGGTATCTCCGAAAGTGTACATTGGGTTGACACGGATCGAGGCGGGATTTGTCACTCCGTATGACAGAGAGGTATCTCTGGGCCCACTCGGTAATGCATCATCATAATGAGCTCAAAGTGACCAAGTGATTGGTTACAGGATCATGCATTACGGTACGAGTAAAGTGACTTGCCGGTAACGAGACTGAACGAGGTATTGGGATACCGACGATCGAGTCTCGGGCAACTAACGTACCGATTGACAAAGGGAATTGAATACGGGATTAATTGAATCCTCGACATCATGGTTCATCCGATGAGATCATCAAGGAGTATGTGGGAGTCAACATGGGTATCCAGATCCCGCTGTTGGTTATTGACCGGAGAGCCGTCTCGGTCATGTCTGCATGTCTCCCGAACCCGTAGGGTCTACACACTTAAGGTTAGGTGACGCTAGGGTTGTATGAATATGAGTATGCAGCAAACCGAATGTTGTTCGGAGTCCCGGATGAGATCCCGGACGTCACGAGGAGTTCCGGAATGGTCCGGAGGTAAAGAATTATATATAGGAAGTGCTATTTCGGCCATCGGGAGAATTTCGGGGGTTACCGGTATTGTACCGGGACCACCGGAAGGGTCCCGAGGTCCACCGGTGGGGCCACCTATCTCGGAGGGCCCGTGGGCTGAAGTGGGAGGAACCAGCCCCTGGTGGGCTGGTGCGCCCCACTTGCCCCCTGTGCCTAGGGTTGGAAACCCTAGGGTGAAGCGCCGACTTGCCTTGGGGCAAGCCTCCCCCCTGGCCGCCCCCTTGGGAGATCAGATCTCCAAGGGCGGCGCCCCCAAGGGGCCTATATAAAGGGGGAGGAGGGGCAGCCGCACCTTGCATCTTGGCGCCTCCTCTCCCTGCTACACCTCTCCTCCTCCGTCACGTGCTTGGCGAAGCCTGCCGAGTGTTGCTTCTCCACCAACACCACGCCGTCGTGCTGCTGCTGGATCCATCTTCCTCAACCTCTCCTTCCCCCTTGCTGGATCAAGAAGGAGGAGACGTCATCCGCTCCGTCACGTGTGTTGAACGCGGAGGTGCCGTCCGTTCGCACTCGGTCATCGGTGATTTGGATCACGGCGAGTACGACTCCATCATCCACGTTCTAGTGAACGCTTCCGCACGCGATCTAAAAGTGGTATGTAGATACAATCTCTCTCCCATGACTCATTGCTTAGATGAACTCATAGATGGATCTTGGTGAAACCGTAGGAAAAATTTTAATTTTCTGCAACGTTCCCCAACAGTTTCGTACCCTACCATAATCTCTTTGTTTGTTCTCCGTTATTAGTGACTTTGGAGTGACTCTTTGTTGCATGTTGAGGGATAGTTATATGATCCAACTATGTTATTATTGTTGAGAGAACTTGCACTAGTGAAAGTATGAACCCTAGGCCTTGTTTCCTAGCATTGCCATACCGTTTACGCTCACTTTTATCGCTTGTTACCTTGCTGTTTTTATATTTTCAGATTACAAAAACCTATATCTACCATCCATATTGCACTTGTATCACCATCTCTTCGCCGAACTAGTGCACCTATACAATTTACCATTGTATTGGGTGTGTTGGGGACACAAGAGACTCTTTGTTATTTGGTTGCAGGGTTGTTTGAGAGAGACCATCTTCATCCTACGCCTCCCACGGATTGATAAACCTTAGGTCATCCACTTGAGGGAAATTTGCTACTGTCCTACAAACCTCTGCACTTGGAGGCCCAACAACGTCTATAAGGAGAAGGTTGCGTAGTAGACTCAAGCTCTTTTCTGGCGCCGTTGCCGGGGAGGTGAGTGCTTGAAGGTATATCTTTAGATCTTGCAGTCGAATCTTTTTGTTTCTTGTTTTAGCACTAGTTTAGTTTATAAAAGAAAACTTCAAAAAAATGGAATTGAGTTTGTCTCATACGCTTCATCTTTTTAACATCTTTCGTGAGTATGATGGAAAGGAAAATTGTGCCAAAGTGTTAGAAGAAGAATGCATTAAAATGTTTGGAACTAGATCTTTGTATGATGAGCATGATTGCAATGCTGTTAGTATGAATTCCTTGAATATCCATGATGCTAATGATATGCAAAGCCACAAGCTTGGGGAAGCTATGTTTCATGAAGATGATATTTTTTGTCCCCCAAGCTTTGATGAGAAAATTTACTATGATGAAAGCATGCCTCCTATCTATGATGATTATTGTGATGACACGTATGCTATAAAGAATAATGATAACCATGAAACTTGTCATCTTGATCTTAATTTTCAATCACATGATAGTTATTTTGTTGAGTTTGCTTCCACTACTATTGATGAGAATAAATTTGCTTATGTGGAGAGTAGTAAAATTTCTATGCAAGTAGATCATGAAAAGAATGCTTTAGGTGCTGGTTATATTGTTGAATTTATTCATGATGCTACTGAAAATTATTATGAGGGAGGAACATATGCTTGTAGAAATTGCAATAATATCAAGTTTCCTCTCTATGTGCTTAAAGTTTTGAAGTTGTGCTTGTTTTGCCTTCCTATGCTAGTTGATTATTGTTCCCATAAGTTGTTTGCTCACAAAATCCCTATGCATAGGAAGTGGGTTAGACTTAAATGTCCTAGTCATATTCTTCATGATGCTCTCTTTATGTCTCAATTCTTATTTTTTATGTGAGCATCATTGAAATCATCATGCCTAGCTAGGGCGTTAAACGATTAGCGCTTGTTGGGAGGCAACCCAATTTTATTCTTGTTATTTGCTTTTTGGTTCTGTTTAGTAATAAATAATCCATCTAGCTTCTGTTTAGATGTGGTTTTATGTTTTAATTAGTGTTTGTGCCGAGTAGAACCTTTGGGAAGACTTGGGTGAAGTCTTTATGATCATGCTGTAAAAAACAGAAACTTTAGCACTCACGAGATTTGCTTCAACTTTTTACTGGAGAGTTCTATTTAGTTGGTTATTTTTGCAGATGATTACTAGACTAATTCCTCAGGTCCACCAATTTATTTTATAATTTTTGGAGTTCCGTAAGTATACGTTTGATACATATTACTACAGACTGTTCTGTTTTTGACAGATTCTGTTTTCTATGTGTTGTTTGGTTATTTTGATGAATCTATGGCTAGTAAAATAGTTTGTAAACCATAGAGAAGTTGTAATACAGTAGGTTTAGCACCAATATAAATACATAATGAGTTCATTACAGTACCTTGAAGTGGTGTTTTGTTTTCTTTCGCTAACGGAGCTCACGAGATTTTCTGTTAAGTTTTGTGTTGTGAAGTTTTCAAGTTTTGGGTAAAGATTCGATGGACTATGGAATAAGGAGTGGAAAGAGCCTAAGATTGGGGATTACCAAGACACCCCAAGGTAATATTCAAGGATAAACAAGAGCCTAAGCTTGGGGATGCTCCGGAAGGCATCCCCTCTTTCGTCTTCGTTCATCGGTAACTTTACTTGGAGCTATATTTTTATTCACCACATGATATGTGTTTTGCTTGGAGCGTCAATTTATTTTGCTAGTATTTCCTTGATGTTATTTAGATTAATGTTTTGAATCCTTATTTTCAATAAAAATGTCAAGGATAGTCTTTAATATGCTTATTTTGCAAGTATACATGTTGCTGTTTGAAAACATAAAGTTAACCGCTGTTGCAAAAATTCCCTAAAAAGTCAGAATGTGATAAAATGTTGAAACCTTTTGCATAATAAGATCTGATAAATTTAATACAGTGGGAATTTTGTTTCATAATTTTTGGACTTAGGGAAGTATGATGAATCTTGCATTCTTTACAGACTGTACTGTTTTGGCAGATTGCTGTTATGTTTGCATATGTTTGCTTGTTTAATGATTCTATTTGAGGATAGGAGTATTAAATATGCAGAGACATTTAGTATGCAACGTTGAATAATAATTTTAATGATTTTCTACAGTATAGTATGATAAGGTTTTTGCATTGGTTTATACTAACTTATCTCACGAGTGCTTGTTGAGTTTGGTGTGGATGAAGCTTTTGAGATTTAGGAAACCGTGATATGAGAGGAATTAAGGAGACACAAAAGCTCAAGCTTGGGGATGCCCAAGGCACCCCAAGATATTATTTCAAGAAGTCTCAAGCATCTAAGCTTGGGGATGCCCCGGTAGGCATCCCACCTTTTCTCTTCAACAACTATCAGTCAGTATCGGTTGAACCTAAGTTTTTGCTTCTTCACATGATTTGTGCTATCCTTGAAATGTAGTTTTATTTTGTTTTGCTTGTTGTTTGAATAAAATACTAAGATAAATTATTAAATGGGAGAGTCTTCACATAGTTGCATAATTATTCGACCACTCATTGATCATCACTTACATCTTTCGGAGTGGTTTGTCGTATGCTCTAGTACTTCACTTATATCTTTTAGAGCACAGTGGTAGATTTGTTTTATAGAAACTATTGATCTCTCACGATTCACTTAGATTATTTTGAGAGTCTTAAATAGCATGGTAATTTGCTTAAATAATCTTAATATGCTTGGTATTCAAGATTTGTAAAACTTTCTTTTGAGTGTGTTGAATACTAAGAGAAGTTTGATGCTTGATAATTGTTTTGAGATATAAAGATGGTGATATTAGAGTCATGCTAGTTGAGTAGTTGTGAATTTGAGAAATACTTGTGTTAAGGTTTGTGATTCACGTAGCATGCACGTATGGTGAACCGTTATGTGATGAAGTCGGAGCACGATTTATTTATTGATTGTCTTCCTTATGAGTGGCGGTCGGGGACGAGCGATGGTCTTTTCCTACCAATCTATCCCCCTAGGAGCATGCGCGTAATACTTTGCTTTGATAACTTGTAGATTTTTGCAATAAGTATATGAGTTCTTTATGACTAATGTTGAGTCCATGGATTATACGCACTTTTCTTCCTTCCACCATTGCTAGCCTCTCTAATACCGCGCACCTTTCGCCGGTTTCGTACACCCACCATATACCTTCCTCAAAAAAGCCACCATACCTACCCATCATGGCATTTCCATAGCCATTCCGAGATATATTGCCATGCAACTTCCCCCCTTCCGTTTATTATGACACGCTCCATCATTGTCATATTGCTTAGCATGATCATGTAGTTGACATCATATTTGTGGCAAAGCCACCGTTAATAATTCTTTCATACATGTCACTCTTGATTCATTGCATATCCCGGTACACCGCCGGAGGCATTCATATAGAATCATATTTTGTCTAAGTATCGAGTTGTAATTGTTGAGTTGTAAGAAAATAAAAGTGTGTTGATCATCATTATTAGAGCATTGTCCCAAGTGAGGAAAGGATGATGGAGACTATGATTCCCCCACAAGTCGGGATGAGACTCCGGACTAAATAAATAAAAAAAGAAAAAAAGAGGCCATAAAAAAGAGAAAAGGCCCAAATAAAAAAATTAGAGAAAAAGAGAGAAGGGGCAATGCTACTATCCTTTTACCACACTTGTGTTTCAAAGTAGCACCATGATCTTCATGATAGAGAGTCTCCTAAGTTGTCACTTTCATATACTAGTGGGAATTTTACATTATAGAACTTGGCTTGTATATTCCAATGATGGGCTTCCTCAAAATGCCCTAGGTCTTCGTGAGCAAGCAAGTTGGATGCACACCCACTTAGTTTCTTTTGTTGAGCTTTCATACACTTATAGCTCTAGTGCATCCGTTGCATGGCAATCCCTACTCACTCACATTGATATCTATTACTGGGCATCTCCATAGCCCGTTGATACGCCTAGTTGATGTGAGACTATCTTCTCCTTTTTGTCTTCTCCACAACCACCATTCTATTCCACCTATAGTGCTATGTACATGGCTCATGCTCATGTATTGCGTGAAGATTGAAAAAGTTTGAGAACATCAAAGTATGAAACAATTGCTTGGCTTGTCATCGGGGTTGTGCATGATTTAAATATTTTGTGTGATGAAGATAGAGCATAGCCAGACTATATGATTTTGTAGGGATAACTTTCTTTGGCCATGTTATTTTGAGAAGACATAATTGCTTAGTTAGTATGCTTGAAGTATTATTATTTTTATGTCAATATTAAACTTTTGTCTTGAATCTTTCGGATCTGAATATTCATACCACAATTAAGAAGAATTACATTGAAATTATGCCTAGTAGCATTCCACATCAAAAAAATTGTTTTTATCATTTACCTACTCGAGGACGAGCAGGAATTAAGCTTGGGGATGCTGGTACGTCTCCAACGTATCTATAATTTTTTATTGTTCCATGCTATTATATTATCTGTTTTGGATGTTTATGGGCTTTATTAAACACTTATATTACTTTTGGGACTAACCTATTGACCCAGAGCCCAGTGCCAGTTCCTGTTTTTTTACCTTGTTTCAGTGTTTCGAAGAAAAGGAATATCAAACGGAGTCGAAACGGAGTGAAACCTTCTGGAGAAGTTATTTTTGGAAGGAGAGCAACCCGGGAGACTTGGAGTCCACATCAAGGAAGCAACGAGGGAGGCACGAGGCAGGGGGCGCCCCCCCCCAAGGCGCGCCCTCCACCCTCGTGGGCTCCTCGTGGCTCCCCTGACGTACTTCTTCCTCCTTGATACGTCTCCAACGTATCTATAATTTTTGATTGCTCCATGCTATATTATCTACTGTTTTGGACCATATTGGGCTTTATTTTCCACTTTTATATTATTTTTGGGACTAACCTATTAACCGGAGGCCCAGCCCAGAATTGTTGTTTTTTTTGCCTATTTCAGTGTTTCAAAGAAACGGAATATCAAACTTAGTCCAAACGGAATGAAACTTTTGGGAACGTGATTCTCTCACCGAATATGATCCAGGAGACTTGGACCCTCCGTCAAGAAAGAAAGGAGGCGGCCACGAGGGTGGAGGGCGCCACCCCCCCTAGGGCGCGCCCCCTGCCTCGTGGGCCCCCCTTTGCTCCACCGACGTACTCCTTCCTCCTATATATACCTATGTACCCCCAAATGATCAGATACGGAGCCAAAAACCTAATTCCACCACCGCAACCTTCTGTATCCACGAGATCCCATCTTGGGGCCTATTCCGGAGCTCCGCCAGAAGGGGAATCCACCACGGAGGGCTTCTACATCTTCACCATAGCCCCTCCGATGAAGTGTGAGTAGTTTACCTCAGACCTTCGGGTCCATAGTTAGTAGCTAGATGGCTTCTTCTATCTTTTTGGATCTCAATACAATGTTCTCCCCCTCTCTCGTGGAGATCTATTCGATGTAATCTTCTTTTTGTGGTGTGTTTGTTGAGATCGATGAATTGTGGGTTTATGATCAAGTTTATCTATGAACAATATTTGAATCTTCTCTGAATTCTTTTATGTATGGTTGGTTATCTTTGCAAGTCTCTTTGAATTATCAGTTTGGTTTGGCCTACTAGATTGGTTTTTCCTGCAATGGGAGAAGTGCTTAGCTTTGGGTTCAATCTTGCGGTGTCCTTTCCCAGTGACAGTAGGGGCAGCAAGGCACGTATTGTATTGTTGCCATCGAGGATAACAAGATGGGTTTTTTATCATATTGCATGAATTTATCCCTCTACATCATGTCATCTTGCATAAGGCGTTACTCTGTTTTCTTGAACTTAATACTCTAGATGCATGCTGGATAGCGGTCGATGAGTGGAGTAATAGTAGTAGATGCAGGTAGGAGTCGGTCTACTTGTCTCGGACGTGATGCCTATATACATGATCATACCTAGATATTCTCATAACTATGCTCAATTCTGTCAATTTCTCAATAGTAATTTGTTCACCCACCGTAGAATACTTATGCTTTTGAGAGAAGCCACTAGTGAAATCTGTGGCCCCCGGGTCTATTCTCATCATATCGATCTTCCATCACTTTATTATCGCTTTGCTTTTTTACTTTTCCTTTTATTTTACTTTGCATCTTTATACCAAAAATACCAAAAATATTATCTATCATCTCTATCAGATCTCACTCTCATAAGTGACCGTGAAGGCATTGACAACCCCTAATCGCGTTGGTTGCGTGGAGCTATTTGTTTTGTGTAGGTACGAGGGACTCGCGCGTAGCCTCCTACTAGATTGATACCTTGGTTCTCAAAAACTGAGGGAAATACTTACTCTACTCTGCTGCATCACCCTTTCCTCTTCAAGGAAATCCAACGCAGTGCTCAAGAGGTAGCAGGAAGATTTCTGGCGCTGTTGCCGGGGAGTCTACGCAAAAGTCAACATACCAAGTACCCATCACAATCCCTTATCTCTCGCATTACATTATTTTCCATTTGCCTCTCGTTTTCCTCTCCCCCACTTCACCCTTGCCGTTTTATTCGCCCTCTCTTTTCCGTTCGCCTCTTTTTCACTTGCTTGTCATTATGGCTAGTCCCTTATTGCTCCTTTGTCCCCGAGTTTGAGGTTCTTCACTTCAAACAAAGGCAAGGAGAAAACTTAAAAGAAGCTTGGTTTAGAATGATGGAATCTTATCGTAATTGTACCTTAGAGGTGAATTTTAGAATTTTGCTTCGCAACTTTTATGTTGGACTAAATATGTCTCATAGACAACTTTTGGATTGCGTTGCTAAAGGCAATTTTATTGAAATTGATTCCAGTATTGCGCATGAAATTATAGAAGGTATAGCGGGAACTCTACCTCAACAAAAGGGGTCTCATCATACCCAAGAGGAAACGCAAGTTCTTGAGAAAATTTGCGAAGTAACTAAGATTTTACAAAAGTCTCTTGAACCTCTTAAGAGTGTTAGTGGGAATCTCCACCGCATGAATATGTTGATTACCCTTTGCAATAAGCGGTTGGACTCTTTAGATCTCAAGATTTCTGAATATGAAGGGAAACGTAAAGAACCTCCCGGATTCGAACATAACTCCGCTAAAAAAAATTAAGAATCAAGATGACAATACCTAGATTTATCCTTGCTTTTATGCCTAGCTAGGGGCGTTAAACGATACCGCTTGTTGGGAGGAAACCCAATTTTATTTTTAGTTTTTTGCTTTTTGTTTCTGTTTAGGAATAAATAATCCATCTACCTTATGTTTAATGTGGTTTTATGTTTTAATTAGTGTTTGTGCCAAGTTAAACCTATAGGATCTTCTTGGATGATTGTTATTTGATCTTGCTGTAATTTCCAGAAACTTTCGGTTCACGAAAACAATTGTTAAAAATCACCAGAACGTGATAAAATAGTGATTCCAATTGCTTATGATCAATAAACAAATTTACTAGGTCGTACTATTTTGGATGATTTTTTTGAGTTCCAGAAGTTTGTGTTAGTTACAGATTACTACAGACTGTTCTGTTTTTGACAGATTCTGTTTTTGTGTGTTGTTTGCTTATTTTGATGATTCTATGGCTAGTAAAATAGTTTATAAACCATAGAGAAGTTGGAATACAGTAGGTTTAACATCAATATAAATAAATAATGAGTTTATTACAGTACCTTAAAGTGGTTTTTTGTTTTCTTTCACTAACGGAGCTCACGAGATTTCTGTTGAGTTTTGTGTTGTGAAGTTTTCAAGTTTTGGGTGAATTATTTTGATGGATTATGGAACAAGGAGTGGCAAGAGCCTAAGCTTGGGGATTCCCATGGCACCCCCAAGATAATCCAAGGACACAAAAAAGTCAAAGCTTGGGGATGCCCCGGAAGGCATCCCCTCTTTCGTCTACTTCCATCGGTAACTTTACTTGGAGCTATATTATTATTCACCACATGATATGTGTTTTGCTTGGAGCGTCTTGTATGACTTGAGTCTTTGCTTTTTAGTTTACCACAATCATCCTTGCTGTACACACCTTTTGAGAGAGCCATACATGAATTGGAATTTGATAGAATACTCTTTTTGCTTCACTTATATCTTTTGAGCTTTATAGTTTTGCTCTAGTGCTTCACTTATATCTTTTAGAGCACGGTGGTGGATTTATTTTATAGAAAATTTTGATTTATCACGCTTCACTTAGATTATTTTGAGAGTCTTAAATAGCATGGTAATTTGCTTAAAAATCTTAATATGCTTGGTATTCAAGATTTGTAAAACTTTCTTTTGAGTGCGTTGAATACTAAGAAAAGTTTGATGCTTGATAATTGTTTTGAGATATGGAGGTGATAATATCAAAGTCGTGCTAGTTGAGTAGTTGTGAATTTAAGAAATGCTTGTGTTGAATTTGGCAAGTCCCGTAGCATGCACGTATGGTGAACGTTATGTAACAAATTTGAAACATGAGGTGTTATTTGATTGTCCTCGTGATGAGTGGCAGTCGGGGACGAGCGATGGTCTTTTCCTACCAATCTATCCCCCTAGGAGCATGCGCGTAGTACTTTGGTTTTTGATGGCTTGTAGATTTTTGCAATAAGTATATGAGTTCTTTATGACTAATGTTGAGTCCATGGATTATACGCACTCTCACCCTTCCATCATTGCTAGCCTCTTCGGTACCGTGCATTGCCCTTTCTCACATTGAGAGTTGGTGCAAACTTCGCAGGTGCATCCAAACCCCGTGATATGATACGCTCTTTCACACATAAACCTCCTTATATCTTCCTCAAAACAGCCACCATACCTACCTATTATGGTATTTTCATAGCCATTCTGAGATATATTGCCATGCAACTTTCCACCATTCCGTTCATCATGACACTTTCATCGTTGTCATTTTGCTAGCATGATCATGTAGTTGACATAGTATTCATGGCAAGGCCACCGTTCATAATTCTTTCATACATGTCACTATTGATTCATTGCATATCCCGGTACACTGCCGGAGGCATTCATATAGAGTCATACTATGTTCTAGTATCGAGTTGTAATCATTGAGTTGTAAATAAATAGAAGTGTGATGATCATCATTTAATAGAGCATTGTCCCAAAAAAAAGAGAAAGGCCAAAGAAAAAAAGAAGGCCCAAAAAAAGAGGAAAATATATATAAATAAAAAGGGGCAATGCTACTATCCTTTTTTTCCACACTTGTGCTTCAAAGTAGTACCATAATCTTCATGATAGAGAGTCTCTTGTTTTGTCACTTTCATATACTAGTGGGAATTTTTCATTATATAACTTGGCTTGTATATTCCAACAATGGGCCTCCTCAAGTGCCCTAGGTCTTCGTGAGCAAGCAAGTTGGATGCACACCCACTTAGTTTCTTTTGTTGAGCTTTCATACATTTATAGCTCTAGTGCATCCGTTGCATGGCAATCCCTACTCCTTGCATTAACATCAATCGATGGGCATCTCCATAGCCCATTGATTAGCCTCGTTGATGTGAGATCTTCTCTTTTTTTGGTCTTCTCCACATAACCCCCATCATCATATTCTATTCCACCCATAGTGCTATATCCATGGCTCACGCTCATGTATTGCGTGAAGGTTTATAAAGTTTGAGATTATTAAAGTATGAAACAATTGCTTGGCTTGTCAACGGGGTTGTGCATGATGAGAGCATTCTTGTGTGACAAAAATGGAGCATGACTAAACTATATGATTTTGTAGGGATGAACTTTCTTTGGCCATGTTATTTTGAGAGGACATAATTGCTTAGTTAATATGCTTGAAGTATTATTATTTTTATGTCAATATGAACTTTTGTCTTGAATCTTTCGGATCTGAATATTCATGCCACAATTAAGAAGAATTACATTGAAATTATGCCAAGTAGCACTCCGCATCAAAAATTCTTTTTTATCATTTACCTACTCGAGGACGAGCATGAATTAAGCTTGGGGATGCCTAATACGTCTCCAACGTATCTATAATTTTTGATTGCTCCATGCTATATTATCTACTGTTTTGGACCATATTGGGCTTTATTTTCCACTTTTATATTACTTTTGGGACTAACCTATTAACCGGAGGCCCAGCCCAGAATTGCTGTTTTTTTGCCCATTTCAGTGTTTCAAAGAAACGGAATATCAAACGGAGTCCAAACAGAATGAAACCTTCGGGAACGTGATTTTCTCACCGAATATGATCCAGGAGACTTGGACCCTCCGTCAAGAAAGAAAGGAGGCAGCCACGAGGGTGGAGGGCGCCCCCCTATGGCGCGCCCCCTGCCTCGTGGGCCCCCCTTTGCTCCATCGACGTACTCCTTCCTCCTATATATACCTACGTACCCCCAAACGATCAGATACGGAGCCAAAAACCTAATTCCACCACCGCAACCTTATGTATCCACGAGATCCCATCTTGGGGCATGTTCCGAAGCTCCGCCGGAAGGGGAATCCACCATGGAGGGCTTCTACATCATCACCATAGCCCCTCCGATGAAGTGTGAGTAGTTTATTCAGACCTTCGGGTCCATAGTTAGTAGCTAGATGGCTTCTTCTCTCTTTTTGGATCTCAGTACAATGTTCTCCCCCTCTCTCGTGGAGATCTATTCGATGTAATCTTCATTTTGCGGTGTGTTTGTTGAGACCGATGAATTGTGGGTTTATGATCAAGTTTATCTATGAACAATATTTGAACCTTCTCCGAATTCTTTTATGTATGATTGGTTATCTTTGCAAGTCTCTTCGAATTATCGGTTTTGTTTAGCCTACTAGATTGGTTTTTCCTGCAATGGGAGAAGTGCTTAGCTTTGGGTTCAATCTTGCGGTGTCCTTTCCCAGTGAAAGTAGGGGCAGCAAGGCACGTATTGTATTGTTGCCATCGAGGATAACAAGATGGGGTTTTTATCATATTGCATGAATTTATCCCTCTACATCATGTCATCTTGCTTAAGGCGTTACTCTATTTTCTTGAACTTAATACTCTAGATGCATGCTGGATAGCGGTCGATGAGTGGAGTAATAGTAGTAGATGCAGGCAGGAGTCGGTCTACTTGTCTCGGACGTGATGCCTATATACATGATCATACCTAGATATTCTCATAACTATGCTCAATTCTGTCAATTGCTCAACAATAATTTGTTCACCCACCGTAGAATACTTATGCTTTTGAGAGAAGCCACTAGTGAAATCCATGGCCCCCGGGTCTATTCTCATCATATCAATCTTCCATCACTTTATTATTGCTTTGCTTTTTTACTTTGCCTTTTATTTTACTTTGCATCTTTATACCAAAAATACCAAAAATATTATCTATCATCTCTATCAGATCTCACTCTCGTAAGTGACCGTGAAGGGATTGACAACCCCTAATTGCGTTGGTTGTGTGGAGCTATTTGTTTTGTGTAGGTACGATGGACTCGCGCGTAGCCTCCTACTGGATTGATACCTTGGTTCTAAAAAACTGAGGGAAATACTTACTCTACTCTGCTGCATCACCCTTTCCTCTTCAAGGAAATCCAACACGGTGCTCAAGAGGTAGCACTCCTATATATACCCATATACCCTAAAACGATCGGAGAACAGAATAGATCGGGAGTTCCGCCGCCGCAAGGCTCTGTAGCCACCAAAAACCAATCGGGACCCTGTTCCGGCACCCTTCCGGAGGGGGGAACCCTCACCGGTGGCCAGCTTCATCATCCCGGCGCTCTCCATGACGAGGAGGGAGTAGTTCACCCTCGGGGCTGAGGGTATGTACCAGTAGCTATGTGTTTGATCTCTCTCTCTCGTGTTCTTGATTTGGCACGATCTTGATGTATCGCGAGCTTTGCTATTATAGTTGGATCTTATGTTGCTTCTCCCCCTCTACTCTTTTGTAATGAATTGAGTTTTCCCTTTGAAGTAATCTTATCGGATTGAGTCTTTAATGACTTGAGAACACTTGATATATGTCTTGTCGTGCGTATCTATGGTGACAATGGGATATCACGTGATTCACTTGATGTATGTTTTGGTGATCAACTTGCGGGTTCCGCCCATGAACCTATGCATAGGGGTTGGCACACGTTTTCATCTTGATTCTCCGGTAGAAACTTTGGGGCACTCTTTGAGGTTCTATGTGTTGGTTGAATAGATGAATCTGAGATTGTGTGATGCATATCGTATAATCATACCCACGGATACTTGAGGTGACATTGGAGTATCTAGGTGACATTAGGGTTTTGGTTGATTTGTGTCTTAAGGTGTTATTCTAGTACGAACTCTAGGGCTGTTTGTGACACTTATAGGAATAGCCCAATGGAATGATTGGAAAGAATAACTTTGAGGTGGTTTCGTACCCTACCATAATCTCTTCGTTTGTTCTCCGTTATTAGTGACTTTGGAGTGACTCTTTGTTGCATGTTGAGGGATAGTTATATGATCCAACTATGTTATATTGTTGAGAGAACTTGCACTAGTGAAAGTATGAACCCTAGGCCTTGTTTCCTAGCATTGCAATACCGTTTACGCTCACTTTTATTGCTTGTTACCTTGCTGTTTTTATATTTTCAGATTACAAAAACCTATATCTACCATCCATATTGCACTTGTATCACCATCTCTTCGCCGAACTAGTGGACCTATACAATTTACCATTGTATTGGTTGTGTTGGGGACACAAGAGACTCTTTGTTATTTGGTTGCAGGGTTGTTTGAGAGAGACCATCTTCATCCTACGCCTCCCACGGATTGATAAACCTTAGGTCATCCACTTGAGGGAAATTTGCTACTGTCCTACAAACCTCTGCACTTGGAGGCCCAACAACGTCTACAAGGAGAAGGTTGCATAGTAGACATCATTGCGTTTACAAGTTATTCTACATGCACACTACAAATATGGGATCAACCTAAGCATAAATGTCTATGGGTACCTCATACTTACCATTATAACTGAGATGGAATCTTAAAGTTCTATATGCTTCGCATTACTAATCTCCCCCTCATTGTCCCTCCCTCCCTTCATCTCTCTCTCTCTCTCTCTCTCTCTCTCTGTGTGTGTGTGTGTGTGTGTGTGTGTGTGACAAAACGACATGCAATTTCAAACGTGTGTCATATCATAGTCTAATCGGATGAGAAGATGAGCTCCTAGTGTGCACACAAGGAATTATGTGTCCTAATTGCCTTCACCATCATAAACATATAAATGCAACATAAGTACTACATTCCGAATTAATGTCCGGTTGTTGGAATGACTTTCAAAAATAGTTTTTGAAGTACAGCTGCATCTACTTTTACAAACTATATAGTTCTCTTAGAAAAATGGAAGAGATTATCTCCTCTGGCTGTAGCCTCTATATCTGAAGATGTATGGAACAAAGTTGTTACATTATTCTTGTTCGTGCCTAGTTTTTCTCCACTTAACTAGCCAACTTTCTCGTTCATGAATGAGATGAGACAATGATTTTGCTTCCATTTTGAAATAAAAAATTCAAAGAGAGAAGGAAATAATATATTGATATACCTACATTCATGTTTAGACACAAATCCACTATTTTTCATATTTTTGTTGCACATCATCATATGCTCCTGTCTATCCAATGATGTAGAGACCATGAAGAAATTTAATTTGTTAGACAAGAATATAATGAAGAAGTGATAGACAAGATTTTTTTTTGATGATGTGACAAAATGATAGATCTCGTCCTGAATAAGCATGATATAATGTAGAAGTGCTAGGTAACTTTCTGCCTGATTTGTCTATGTCCCAACATTTAATTCAGGAGAAACCAGAAGATGGTTGAGTGGAATGACCTGCTCCCTCAACTTGATAGAATCAAACTATTACAAGAATAAGATGATACCTCTGGAACTTGAACCATACCTAGATGTAGCACTTCATTCAATATATGAGGCACTTGTGTATAGTGATGTTCTTACAATGAACATACAACTATGGAGACTTAAGATCCCTCGAAAGTTAAAATATTTCTTTGGTGTATGTAAAAGTTGTCATTCTTACCAATGATAATTTAATAAAAAGAAGTTGGGAAGCTTGTAAAGAAATGTTGCTCTTGTCACGAGGATGATACTATTACTATTTGTTCTTCCACTCGTAATTTGTTGGTTCAATATATATTATGAGAACATTGCACAAACCCATAATATTTGGGGCCGTGGTAACAAAAAGATCACAACTCTAGAGCATTTTTAACAACAACAAAAAAGCCACAACTCTAGTCTCCGGCTTTGTGTCCTTAAATCACGGCAACAATGCTTTTTTGAGACCTGTTTTTTTAAGAGCATGCCATATATATTTTCATCATTAAACTTTGCAGTCACATACTAGACACAAACATGTATGCCATAAAAAAGATCAGATTTTTCTTGAATGTTTAAATAATATTGATGTTGTACTGTTCATCCTTGAAGATTGCACCTGCCCCTAGTCATAATAGTCCTCAGTAAAGAATCGTCAACAAGGGCGTTCTAGTGCATTGTAGATTCTTATCATTCACTCATTTCTAATTAAGTAACGAGCACCTAACGGGACACCCAGCCTGGACCCGCAAGAAAGCGTACAGTAAAACAAAGGGTGTGTCATCTATTCTAGGGTTGCAACGGAATTGTATCACTTTTATTATTACAAAATCAGTTACAAAACCTTCGTGTCCCCTCCACGAAGGTTTTGTAACTGACTTGTTTACCTTTTTGAAGGCGCCAGCTGCGGAAGATCATAGGCAATTTTCTGTCACATCTTGTAATGGGGCCGATCATTATTGACAACTTCATGTACTTTGTTTATAAAGTGCTTTGGTCCTAATACCGTGCCCTTACTTGACAAAATGATGGGTGCACGCATTCTAAGATCTAGAGGCCGGGAGGTACAACCTTCTTTTTGAAAAAAAAGACACACCAACATGTATTCTTGTACGTAACATGGATGACTAAGCTTGTAGTAGGTAACTCTACCTACCTTCACGGTCAATTTTCCTCTTGTTCTGGTGTAAAGATTAAGATTTGACCATTATGTTCAGAACATCATGTCCCTATTGAGAATTTCACATTATTGTTGTGGGTTTTTAATTAATTTCCACACTTAATCAATGAAAAATAAAGTGATTCGGTATGTTATATTGGCTTGTTATATTTCTACCAATCATGCATGCATAAATTAAGAGAGAGTTTTTTTGGAACGTGCAATTGAGTGTGGCTTCATTAAGAAGAAAAGGAGAGCGAGATGCAGAGGCCAAGGGAATTCCTCCTTTTTAAATAAAAACAAGAAGAAAAGGAGAGCGAGTACATCAAGGGTACAATAGAGGCTGCCTTACGGCACTTCCCCAACCCATGCCCACAAATCCACTGGTGAGAAAATAAAACAATTGGACTACTTGTGCACACCCACACTTCCATGCTAGGCCTGCTAAGGATGTCACGCGAGCAGCCATAACCTCTATTTTCACAACCAATGTTATACATAACCACGCTCACCAGTGCCAAAATATTGTCGAAGGCCCGCCGATTCCTTATCTTCCAGAGTGAGTTCTTATCTTTTCATGCGAACCCCTCTTGGGTCATTTCCTTATACTACTTCTCTTTTTTGTTTTATTGCTCTGCTTCACATCCTTCCCAAGTTTCATGCTAAGCAATTGAGGTTCGATCTCACAACAACAGCTACTAGGAAGGTTGCCCACTCCTTTCTTGACGAAGTCAACGCATCTTTCATTTCATGATCAGAGCAAGAATGCGGAACTACTGCCGAAGAAACTAGGTTCAGCTAACATTACAAATAACAAAAAAATACAGCTGGGCCAACAAGAAGACCATCTAGTCAGGTAGTACTTAAGAAAAGTTGGCCATAGCCATCATCTTCGGTCCACCCACATTGTGCCAAAGATATGTTTCGTTAAAAATCCTTTGGTCGGAGAAGGTGATGCTGGGTGAGTAGGACAATCCGGATCAATGAACCGATCACGTAAACCTTCACATCCTGCGCAACGAAATCCTTGACTACTACCATGTTGTTTGACATGTCGTGTTTGCCATACCCGCGTGCCTCCCAAGCCCAGGTTAATCTGACAAAATAAGGGACATGTTCACCAGGATACCATCATGGTCATCAAAAGTGAGACAAACCGTGGAAAACGATGTCTAGAGCACGAGCGAGAGTGTTTAAAAGAAATCAAGCACCTATCTGGAGCTAGCTACAAGTAGGAGTGTATGGCTCTTATATATATGTGTATTCATCATGGGCCCCGCAATATTGATAGTGAAAGCAGCAGCCCGAATGGTACTCTCAACTTGTTATTTTTCTTGATCATTTTTTCTGGTGAGGTTGCTTTTACGATGCTTGCCGTTACAGATCATAAATAGCTCTTGCATTTACAGAAGACAAGAAGTTATGGTTGCTGGCCCAACAGAACGAGAAGAAGTGACCATGACGAAACAGAGACAACCACTTTATTAAATTTACACCGGATAAAATTCTTGCTATTTTTTATGGCTAATCTTGTTTCGTATAATCCCTGCAAAATCTATATTCTTTATAATAATTGGACAATGTGCACATTCATTTCACAACTTCCTAATAATTGGACAATGTGCATATTCATTTGTAACATCCCAAATTTTGGATTGTTAATATAATTAATTGAATTGTTTGTTTGTTTGCTTGAGTGAATTAAACTTGAGTGAAATATGAACCTTTTCAAAAAACTTTTGAATGAGAGGGAATAAAATGACTTTCCCCTTCTCCGGTAAATTCAAATTCATCCTATTAAAATCAATGAGAGAAGATGACATGACTTCTTCAACTATAAAGAATTTGAACGGAGTTTTGCAATTTAATTCTTTCAAATATTTGCACTTGCTTCTCTATTTTTCTTCCCAGAAATACCCGAAAAATAAATGCTTGCAAGCAAGAAAGAGCGGAGGAAAATGACCCTCCAAAATCAGGGCATTTTGAAAATATTTGAGCCAAGAAAACCAAAGTTTTTATTTAAAATTATTCGCAAAAAGAAATAAAGCCTTTAGGGATTTTCTGAAAACATTTTTTTAGTTTTTTTTGGCCGTGGAATAATGCTCATCATCTACATTTTATTTTTCTGATAATTTTAGTATATAAAACTCTTTATTCGAATTGATTTGATTTCCTTTTTATTGTTTTAGTTTCCTAATTTTAAAATAGGAATGGAATCGTTTTATTAGGAAAACCTGCTGGCCCATTAAGCACTTTCCTATTCTAGCCCAACAAGAGATCATCTCCTTCCTCTGTTTCCTCTCACGTTACACAAGCTTTCCATATCCATGGAGACAGGAAACTCCACCTTCCCGATCTCCCTCGTCTTTCCATCCCAGCGCCTCCCGAGACCGCCTATAAAACCCCTCCTCTCCTCGCTCCATTTTTCCCATCACCACGCCTCCCTGCCCGTAGCCTTCTCGCCACCGTCCTCCTTTTCCTGCCTAGAACGCTCACCAGGAGCTCTCCTGAACCTCCCATCGCCCAGCGCCACCTCCCAAGCGCCGACCCCTCCTCCGCCACCCCCACCTCGCCGGCGACCTCGCCCCCTCGCCGAGCAGCCTCCACATCGCCGCCTCCTTCCTGCCATCTCTGCCTCACGTACAGGTAACTCCGTTTTCGTTTTCAGATTTATTCCCGTAACAGATTTAGTTCCGTTCTTGTTTAGCCTATAACTTTTGATCTAGAAGTCCAATGATGCTGATTCTTTTTGCGTTAGATCACAATTTTCTTGTAGTTTCCAAAATATATAATTTGTCTATGTTTGGATTTATAAAATTGAGTTAGATCAGATTTGAATTAAAGCTTGTTTTGCTTATTCGGGAGTTTAAAATAGATTTTTATTTGATTCTTTTTCTACTGATCACTAGTGATCATATTTACCAGTGGTAAAAACTTCAAATTTTTTTGAGTATTTTAGCTTATTGTTTCATGTAAAACAAATTCTGTTTTAGTTCTATTCAATTATAGCTACTTTTTCTATAGTTGTTTTTAAATTATTTTATTTTATATTTCAGAAAGTTTATGTTTGGTTTCTATTAGTTAAACAGTAGGTGTTCAACAAGTTTTTATATTTATTTTTATTTTGTTATCGTGAAATCAATTCAAGTTCGCTAATAACTTGCAATGGATTTTCTACTGTTTTAACTCCCAATTGAAAATACTTTCAAAATAGCTTTATGAAAAAATACTTTATTTTTTCTTTGTCTTAACTAAATTTATATTTTATTCTCTGTTATTTTAATGTTTTATTTTCCGTTAGACAAAACTATTTTTGTGAATGTTGTAGAAGAAGACTCCTAGTTTTATTTGAAGTTCCTTCGATTCTTATTCGCTCTCTCTTTTGTTTTGATTGTTAGTGTGAGTGCTTATGTAAATGATATGTTTGTTATATAGATTTCATCAGAGAGTGACGAGTAGTCTATCAAGTTATTTCTTGAGAACGATAATTCTTCTTCGTCAACATCACCGAGCAAGTTCACTTTGACCATGCTTTCTTACCTATGTTTTATTGCATTTAGTGGCACCTTTGCAACCACCCCTCAAGAGTGTTATTGAAGTTCTTGTAGTTGAGTAGTATGCATGAGGTAGGAACCCATCACCCTGTTACCAAGCCCGGACGTTATCTTATTCTAATGCTACGCTGTAGTAGACGAGGTTTGGTATGAGTGTTCGAGTGGTGTGAAGAAGGAGGACTCTACGTCAATGACGACAACTCCATGATGGAATCTGCAAGGACTGCATCTTCAAGACCTCAAGACTTCAAGACTCGAGACAAGACTTCAATACACACTCTTTGGGTGAAGGGCGGTTGACGGTCACCTGGAGAAACCAGTGGTTGGCGGGATGCATGGATAAGCGCCATGACATCTTGCGGAAAGCTTCACCCAGACTCAAAGAGACGGAAGAATACTTCATGCCCGGAAGCTTACCGTGCAACCGCAAGTCATTATGGGCTCGCTTGGTTGACCTTAGTTGTGACTCTGGCTGGGACGGTGCTAGCAGATGTAGAACTACGGTAGGATTGGATGGGTACGGACGGTGGTCGAGGAACTCTTTGGAAGACCATGTTTCGGTCATCTTGTTCTCAAACACTCTGAAGTGCGAGAACGTAAAGAGAGGGATCGAATCTTGCGGGTAAAGTGTACAAACCTCTGCAGAGGGTTATAACCTAATCGATTAGCCGTGTCCCCGGTTACGGACAATTTGAGCCTCTGGACTTGGATCTATCTCGGAACTCTCAACACCGGATTGATAACTTAATTGTGGGCAACTTATGATGATTTTGGGCTATGAGACATCGGTTGGCGGAACCATGTCATGACAGAAAAAACTCCATAGTACAGGCTTCATTTTATTCCTTTGATGTAGGTAAAATAAAATCAGCTTTTATGCAAACAAAACTCGAGATCTGAGCCATAAAGCCATACCGCATATAGTATAGTTTATCATCTGTTTTCTCATATTGTGATCTTGCGGTACATTCAATGTCTTGACCTACACGGCTGCAACGTATCATGTTGCAGATATTTCCTCGACGAGTAAGAGTTACGATACTGTGGTTACGGTCTACACTCAACCTGCCGATGGCGTTGATGGGACTCCACACCCGCTTGATTGTTTCCGCTGAGTATTATGAGGTATATATCGGTTTTACGTTAATTATACATGTGATTGCACTTTGATATATACATTGATGTCTGTGTGTGCAAAGATCTTGATCCGAGGATGGCACAAGAACACGAGGCTTGACCGTCTCGAGGTCGGGTCGCTCTGAAATGGTATCGAGCACATGTTGATGTGAGGACGTGACCCTAGAAATCGGAAAGCCCTAGGACAGAAATCTCTAAAACTTTATATTCAAAAGGATCCTTTACTTCTCGTCTTTTCTGATTTTATCAAGTAGTCCCGCTGACCTCAAATAGTTAGAATATACACCTTTCCCTTTTGACCACACGGAAGATCAACTGAAGTCACTCCAAGAATTAAAGATATCGGTCAACTGATGGCCATTTCAAAGTAACAAGGGTTTCACCATGCATTAGAAGAGTTGAAGCTGCAACAATTGAAGACTCAAGACTAGAAGAATTTGAAGAATGAAGAATTATTTGACCTTTAGAAGACCAAACCCTGTTACATACTTACGTTAGATCGACGATTTGTGAGCTGTCATTTGTTTGATGTTTTCCGACAGCCACAAAGTAAAACTTGTTTCTTCAAAACTATTGTTTGTATTGTGTGTATATCCTCCCCACCTCTCTCATATCTCATCCCAAAACTTTTGGACCCGTAGATGATGAATGAAGTTGGACTGATATTCTCTGGATCAAGACTCAGCCCGAGGCGAGCTATGGATGCGAACATGGAAAATCACTTGGGAGCAATTTGGTTTCAAGGAAGTATGAGGTTCAATATGCTCTTCAATACCTTACAGAAAGTGCTGCAACCTGGTGGAACATGCACCAAGCCATACAGGGATTTAATGGAGCAAGAACTTGGGAGGAGTTCAAGAAGACCCTGTTGAAATCACGTCTTATCCGGAAACACAATGATGCACCAAGAAGTAAACCTTGTGCCTGCAAAATTTGCGGAGAAATAGGACACACCCAGGAGGAACACAAGGATGGATGCCCTCATTGTGAGGAGAAACACCCAGCTGAGGAATGCCCAACTAGTCAGGTGACTTGTTTCTTGTGTGAAGGAACCACCCACTACCCGACTCAGTGTCACATTTACCCCATGGTGCAACAAACTATTCAGGAGCAGGAAGAAGGAATGAAAGAAGCCCTCCGAGAAGTTATGAAAGAACCAGTAATGACGGAAAGTGTTGAAGACCTGGATGGAGAAGGTCTCAACAGATTTTACTCCAATGCCTGCTATTCATGTGGAGAAGAAGGACATTTTTCACAGTATTGCACCAAGGAAAGAAAGGAGTATCCAGGATATTTCCGACAAGAAGTGAAGTTTGACCCCGGAGATAGAAACTCGATCATTACAGAGAAATCCAGAAGAGAAAAGGAAGGCAACCCGAGAGCAACACAATTTTTGCAGAGAAGGACTTGAGTCATATCACCGTTACAGGTGCAAGGATTTAGGTCATTACGCTAGTAAATGCCCGTAAAAGAAACCAAGAATCCAAGGAGCCCGCATAATCACAAAGAAGCCCGAGACATGCGGAAGTCATTTGTTTTCGCTGCAAGGAGGCAGGACATTATGCTATTAAATGTCCCGACAAGATGAAAGCTGGAGTTGAGTAGTTGGGATTTTGATATGGATAATAAGAGTAGTAGAAAGCAATTTCCTTTTCATGAGCTCAATGAGTTGAGTTATGTAATAGATTTCTCGAGTTTGTAATAGTTCATGACTCAATAAAGTTGTAATGTCACATGCTGAAAAGCTTTAAGGAGTTGTCATATTTTATCTTGGAAATTAATATTCTGGATGAACATGGAAGAAAGTGAGTTGTGATGCATAAACAGGAAATTGGAATTGAGTTTGAAGTTTTGTTTGGATGATATGAATGTGTGCCCGGAGATATGTACCTCATTACGAGCACCACTTTTGTTATACAACTGCAGATGACGACCCTTTACTGAGTCTTTCCTTAAGGGCCTGAAACGATCATGACCCTGACCAGTGATCATGATTACCCGAAGATCTTGAAGGACATGATGAAGCATATTCACCTTGAAGGAGATGCAGTCTACAAAGGCTACCCTTCATGCAAAAGGGAGTGGAACTTTGGTATGTGGAGGTACACCTCCACCGTTTGAAAGGAGTTTGCCCAAAGAGGATGGGGCATTACTTTTTCATCTCACGTGTGCCACAAGCAACTTTTTTCGACGCTGTTCGTGAAGCAGCCATGGAAGCCATACGCCAGATCGTAGAAATACTTGAAGCAAGACTCCGTTATACTCAGGAATACCTAAGCGAAGTGCATGCAGAGATGATGAAGGAGAAGCTCAAGACCACCATGATGAAAAAGAAGATTGAAGATTTCAAGGCTCATGTCGCACACTTCCAGTGGGACCGAAGAATCCTCAAGGAGGAAAAATGAATAAAGTTGGAAGTAATGTCTGACCATACCGAACCATGTGGGTGGCAGCATTTGTAATAAACTTTTGGAATTTGGATTCACGAAAAATGGTTAAGGATGTAATAAAAGATTGATATGAAAATAATGAGATTTATGGATAAGCTAGTGCATTTTTCTTTGGTGTCGTAGTACTCCGTAAAACCACAGGATCAATGAAGAAAGAAATGTGTTATTCATGACGGTCCATAGAAGGAAGCCGGACAAAATAAGTTGGAGTTGTGCTTTTGATATGATGGTATGAAGAAACAGAGTACTACTGGATTTAAGGAGGTGTAACAAGAGAGTTACTCCAAGGATGAGTTAAAGCTGCACTAGTGTTGAAGTGGGCCATAACCCACAGGCCCAGGATTTTGAGAAGGAACCGTTGTAACCTTGATAAAGGAAAAATTTGGAAGAATCAGCAGTCCAATCAGCATACGTTTACGTAGGAGGTTACGCAAAAACCTAAGAGTGGTGAAGTAACGATAGATGTTTTGTTTGGCTTGCGAAACCATGGATTTACTCGAAACCAATTCGAGGACAAGAGAAATTCTGCAATGCTTGTGAGTATGCCCAAGTGTTAGTATCGTGATTCACTGTTTACGTATGTGGTAATGATTCAAGTACGGGATGGATTGGCCCCCATACCGAAGACTTCTATCATGAACTATCATATGTTGATGGAAAATCAGAGAGCCTCGAAAAACCTTGAAGAGTGTCGACGCGATAAGCCATAAAACCATAGAATGGTAGGACGATGGAACCCCTTTACAAGCAACCGTTGCCAATCGTAGGTTATACGGTGAGGTTCAACCCAGACCCGTTTTCTGCAGGAGAAAACCATAAATTGTAGACCACCATGAGTGTTTCGATAGTTGTTTAGAATGGACACAGACCCATCAGCTAAGAAGATCCGGACTGGACGAACTTCAACTTTGACGAACCGACCCAAGCTTTTGAGGAAAACTCTATGCTTCGATGTAAGAGCTTTAATGAAGGAGCTATTGTAAGATATGTGAAGAGACATACATTGTCAGCCCTCCGGAGGAAATATCTGAGTTTATTGGAACCATGACCTTGTTTTTAAGTGTGGTAGCACCCCTGACCTTTCTGACCAAGACATTTGCTAGAAGACCCCAACCCCTAACCTTTTCTTGCTAGCCTCTTCGAATCTCGAGGACGAGATTCATTTTAAGTGTGGTAGGTTTGTAACATCCCAAATTTTGGATTGTTAATATAATTAATTGAATTGTTTGTTTGTTTGCTTGAGTGAATTAAACTTGAGTGAAATATGAACCTTTTCAAAAAAACTTTTGAATGAGAGGGAATAAAATGACTTTCCCCTTCTCCGGTAAATTCAAATTCATCCTATTAAAATCAATGAGAGAAGATGACATGGCTTCTTCAACTATAAAGAATTTGAACGGAGTTTTGCAATTTAATTCTTTCAAATATTTGCACTTGCTTCTCTATTTTTCTTCCCCGAGAAATACCCCGAAAAATAAATGCTTGCAAGCAAGAAAGAGCGGAGGAAAATGACCCTCCAAAATCAGGGGCATTTTTGAAAATATTTGAGCCAAGAAAAACCAAAGTTTTTATTTAAAATTATTCGCAAAAAGAAATAAAGCCTTTAGGGATTTTCTGAAAACATTTTTTTAGTTTTTTTGGCCGTGGAATAATGCTCATCATCTACATTTTATTTTTCTGATAATTTTAGTATATAAAACTCTTTATTCGAATTGATTTGATTTCCTTTTTATTGTTTTAGTTTCCTAATTTTAAAAATAGGAATGGAATCGTTTTTATTAGGAAAAACCTGGCCCATTAAGCACTTTCCTATTCTAGCCCAACAAGAGATCATCTCCTTCCTCTGTTTCCTCTCACGTTACACAAGCTTTCCATATCCATGGAGACAGGAAACTCCACCTTCCCGATCTCCCTCGTCTTTCCATCCCAGCGCCTCCCGAGACCGCCTATAAAACCCCCTCCCTCTCCTCGTTCCATTTTTCCCATCACCACGCCCCCTCCCTGCCCGTAGCCTTCTCGCCACCGTCCTCCTTTTCCTGCCTAGAACGCTCACGGGAGCTCTCCTGGAACCTCCCATCGCCCAGCGCCACCTCCCAAGCGCCGACCCTCCTCCGCCACCCCACCTCGCCGGCGACCTCGCCCCCTCCGGAGCAGCCTCCACATCGCCGTCTCCTTCCTGCCATCTCTGCCTCACGTACAGGTAACTCCGTTTTCGTTTTCAGATTTATTCCCGTAACAGATTTAGTTCCGTTCTTGTTTAGCCTATAACTTTTGATCTAGAAGTCCAATGATGCTGATTCTTTTGCGTTAGATCACAATTTTCTTGTAGTTTCCAAAAATATATAATTTGTCTATGTTTGGATTTATAAAATTGAGTTAGATCAGATTTGAATTAAAGCTTGTTTTGCTTATTCGGGAGTTTAAAAATAGATTTTTATTTGATTCTTTTTCTACTGATCACTAGTGATCATATTTACCAGTGGTAAAAACTTCAATTTTTTTTGAGTATTTTAGCTTATTGTTTCATGTAAAACAAATTCTGTTTTAGTTCTATTCAATTATAGCTACTTCTTTTCTATAGTTGTTTTAAATTATTTTATTTTATATTTCAGAAAGTTTATGTTTGGTTTCTATTAGTTAAACAGTAGGTGTTCAACAAGTTTTTATATTTATTTTTATTTTGTTATCGTGAAATCAATTCAAGTTCGCTAATAACTTGCAATGGATTTCTACTGTTTTAACTCCCAATTGAAAATACTTTCAAAATAGCTTTATGAAAAAAATACTTTATTTTTTCTTTGTCTTAACTAAATTTATATTTTATTCTCTGTTATTTTAATGTTTTATTTTCCGTTAGACAAAACTATTTTTGTGAATGTTGTAGAAGAAGACTCCCTAGTTTTATTTGAAGTTCCTTCGGATTCTTATTCGCTCTCTCTTTTGTTTTGATTGTTAGTGTGAGTGCTTATGTAAATGATATGTTTGTTATATAGATTTCATCAGAGAGTGACGAGTAGTCTATCAAGTTATTTCTTGAGAACGATAATTCTTCTTCGTCAACATCACCAGGCAAGTTCACTTTGACCATGCTTTCTTACCTATGTTTTATTGCATTTAGTGGCACCTTTGCAACCACCCCTCAGTAGTGTTATTGAAGTTCTTGTAGTTGAGTAGTATGCATGAGGTAGGAACCCATCACCCTGTTACCAAGCCCGGGACGTTATCTTATTCTAATGCTACGCTGTAGTAGACGAGGTTTGGTATGAGTGTTCGAGAGTGGTGTGAAGAAGGAGGACTCTACGTCAATGACGACAACTCCATGATGGAATCTGCAAGGACTGCATCTTCAAGACCTCAAGACTTCAAGACTCGAGACAAGACTTCAATACACACTACTGGGTGAAGGACGGTTGACGGGCACCCTGGAGAAACCAGTGGTTGGCCGGGATGCATGGAGAAGCGCCATGACATCTTGCGGAAAGCTTCACCCAGACTCAAAGAGACGGAAGAATACTTCATGCCCGAAAGCTTACCTGTGCAACCGCAAGTCATTATGGGCTCTGGCTTGGTTGACCTTAGTTGTGACTCTGGCTGGGACGGTGCTAGCAGATGTAGAACTACGGTAGGATTGGATGGGTACGGACGGTGGTCGAGGAACTCTTTGGAAGACCATGTTTGGTCATCTTGTTCTCAAACACTCTGAAGTGCGAGAACGTAAAGAGAGGGATCGAATCTTGCGGGTAAAGTGTACAAACCTCTGAGAGGGTTATAACCTAATCGATTAGCCGTGTCCCGATTACGGACAATTTGAGCCTCTGGACTTGGATCTATCTCGGAACTCTCAACACCGGATTGATAACTTAATTGTGGGCAACTTATGATGATTTTGGGCTATGAGACATCGGTTGGCGGAACCATGTCATGACAGAAAAAACTCCATAGTACAGGCTTCATTTTATTCCTTTGATGTAGGTAAAATAAAATCAGCTTTTATGCAAACAAAACTCAGATACAGAGCCATAAAGCCATACTGCATATAGTATAGTTTATCATCTGTTTTCTCATATTGTGATCTTGCCGGTACATTCAATGTACTGACCTACACGGCTGCAACGTATCATGTTGCAGATATTTCCTCGACGAGTAAGAGTTACGATACAGGGTTACGGTCTACACTCAACCTGCCGATGGCGTTGATGGGACTCCACACCCGTTTGATTGTTTCCGCTGAGTATTATGAGGTATATATCAGTTTTACGTTAATTATACATGTGATTGCACTTTGATATATACATTGATGTACTGTGTGTGCCAGCATACTGATCCAGGGATGGCACAGTAACACAGAGGCTTGACCGTCTGAGGTCGGGTCGCTACATCATTACACAAACTGGCTTCTTGTTTGACACATTACTAGCTCCCTTCAAATGGAGTAAATTGCACTAATTGGTGGTCATAGAACTTGGTTTGCATGTGCAGATTAGTCCCACGAGTTGAACATTGTGCAACTAGCGCTAGTCACAAAACTTGGTAAATTGTGCGCCGGAGGTCACAAAACCCCCCTTAAGTTTCAGTTGAGGAAATGAAATTCTATTTGGCAAATTTTGGAAGGATGAAATGAAGAAGAGGGGTATTCTAGATGGAACATACCAAATCGGGTTTCAAGTCAAGCCAATCGAAAACCTCTGACAACACTTTTTGTCAAGATGGTATCTACTATATCACTAAGCTCCCTAGGGGTAAAAGGCCTCACAATCAATTGAGGTGTCCAATTGGAATTGGGTACCCGATTTTCACCAAGCCAACAATTTCTCAAAGTTCTCATTCAATTCTTTTATACTATACACTATACTTCCTAATTTTGAAGTCCTCACAATTAATTGAGGTCTTCAGTTTAGAACTTGGTCACCTAATTTTGACCGGGTCAATAATTTATCAAGGATCTCTCCCATTTAATTATTTTAATTCACTGTACTCCCTAATTTTTAAGCTATTTTAATCGATTGAGGTATTCAAATTTGAATTTGATTTACGATTTTGATCGGGCCAATGATTTTTCAAATCAATCAACACCAATCGGCTAGAAAAACATATCAACCCCATGCACCCTCTTACCACCTAGAAAAAAGAAGCGCCACCATGTGATATACTATATCACCAATATAGTACATGTAGCCACCGATATAGAAATGTACCCACAAAAGTATGAGTTGATTAGCGCATAACACAAAATCACAGCATGAAAGGCCCACCAAATAACCACATTATAAATAAACATAAAACACACTCCATCGTCTCCCCCATCCGCCAAACTAAATATTCCATCAGTTCCAAAATACAAGGGGTATTAGTTCTTTGGAAAAAGACAAATTTCTTTAACTTTGACCAAGTTTAGAGCCAAAAATATCGACATCCTCATTATTAAGCCAAAAAATTATGGAAATTCATTTCATGATGAATCCAATAACGACAAATATGATATTACAAATTTTGATATATTTCACACTTAAAGAGGTTGGACTTTTCAAACAAGTAATACACCTTATATTTTAAAACAAAATGAGTATTTTTTTTAAGAATCTCAACAACACCAACGGTGCAGCAAAGGCGCCCAACTTGTAAAATGTTCCAATTTTGGTTGCAACACTCATTTTCTCTACACCATGGTAGTTATATCCGAACTGGCATGGTAACTTTATGATATTAACAAGTTTTTGTAGTAGAGGCTTAAGACAACTAATGTTTCTTTTATTTATTTTCTATACCAGATGTGCAAGTGATTGTGTAAATATGCCATATAGTGATACACATTCTTGAAGATCTACCAGAGCTAGTACATGCCCATATATGTGGAAAAGAGGCTACTAGTGCTTCGTTTTTGTGTCAGCTAGATGTAGGCATAGATTTTCTAGACCATTTGTTACTTTTATGTGCTATCAAATGATTAAAATGTGGTATCCCTCTTGATTCTTGAATATGACGTAAAATATACATGGTTCTTGTTTTTCTGTCACAAAAATCATTCACACCTTATGTGGTTTATCTACATAACCATAAACATACATGGTAACTTTTGTGATATAAGATGGTTTTTCTGATCATATGTGAATCTAGTTGCTGGAGACTAGAAATAAGAGGGTTTTTAGCCACCCATAGACCTCTCAAATTTTTCGCAATGGATGAAACCGATGTAGTTAGTGGAGAAAATGTTTTTTGTCCAGCTCGAGCTCAGGCACCTTGTGTGCTCACGCTCTTGTCAATGGGCAGATGTGGATGCGATAGTTGGTTAGCAGGAACATGATGCGAATGTCTTAATGAGGATGCGGGCACAATTTGCATTCACTGGATCGCACCTGGGCAGCATATGTGTGTGTGGGATATGCTTCCATAACATAATAGTATAATAGATGCGACTTCTTGGCTTTGAAAAAATGATAACTATGTTCTAGCTTTTCTTACGCACACACACACACACAACAAAAATGTTCTCTTCAAATTTTATACCGAATAACCTTGATGTGCATTTGATGGGAAACAACCAAGTGGTGGTGTATACCAACGCTTTAGCTAGCACACTTTAATGGTTGGTACTTAAAGAGATGTGATTGAATGGTAATGAGGAATGCACCATATTTATGTAACACACTATTGGGATGTCATTTCCCCAACTTGGTGCCAGCGACGTGATTTCAAGAGTCAGATCACAAAATAGAATACAAAGCACTGACTTGATTTTAATTTTGCACTAGGCTAGAGGCCTTCGTTAAGTTTGAGAGAGGCATCAACAGAGGGAATAGGGAATATGCTAAGGATTGTTTTTCTTGCTCTTTGCTCCAGACACAACTGTGACCGGACACCCAATGAGCAATATTAAGTTTTTTTGGATCTGCTTTTTAGTTAATATTTAATTTAACTCATTTGTGCTATGTACTCGGTATTTATATTACAATGCTAGATTTTCTGTATGATGTTAACAAGGACCACACTAGTTAATTCTTGTCTTGTCTTGGAGAGAAGGGAGTGACGAGCAGACAATAACTGGAAGTGTGGTGATGAGCACTAGTACAAAAACATATTTTTAAGTGGGGTATAAAAACATTATTCACCTTAAGCATAATTTCTTGACATATTCATATTACAAAGCAAGACATAGATATCTAGTTTTGTACAATTTTTAACTTGTTTTCATATGTATACTTCCCTATCCCGATCACATCTTTGGTCCTAAACAGTCAAAATCCATCATTTAAAACACTTCTCTTTACCTATACAAACTCATATACATGCATATGTAAGTAGCAACCAAAACAAGTAATATTTCACAAATTTTTGGATAGATGTGATTTTTGTAAAATAATATTACAGCACCATCATTTCAGTTGAGAAGAAAATCGTGTATCTTTTGTTGGGGCCATCGACAACTTTGGGTTGTAGGCCAGGCTGGTTGTCCTATCACCATTGATGGATGGGTACAAATCGGCCCCACCCATAGGTATGCTCCTGCGCTTAGCCTTACAATCTTTCAAAGTTGCACAGGGGAAACACTTCTTGGTGCCTCCAACTCCTACGACATGTTTTCAAACTAAACAAAAATCCCTTGGCCATGTTTAAAGCACGTAACTCTCATATATTTAGCACCGAGATCCATATAGACTTGATCCATGTAGTTTTTTCCAGCTGGATGAGCGGGAGAGCTGGGTAACATGTGCAGAAAATAAGAGCTATGCTTTCCCAACCCTTAGTGTGGTATCCTATAAATATGCAGGGAATATAAAGCCTGTGGAATTAATAGTGGTGTATTAGGTGATATGGGCAATACCTCAGTGGCAGGGAGTGGCACATGTTGAAAACAATTTGATTCCATTAATAAAATTTCGAATCTACTCATTGACATGCATGAGATAGACATATCTACCAAAATTAAGCTTGAAAAATATAGATGGAAACTGGCAGGCCTACCAACGAGATAAACCCTAGTTTCATCTATAATAACATGGCAAGCATATCGACCAAGAATAATATAAATCATGGCGGGGAGTCGAGGAAGTAGTGGACATAGATAAAGACGAGGAAGAAGGGTGAAGTAGTCGTGCAAGCACTTCCCAGAAACGTTAGCACCCAGCTACCCTTGCATGTCGCCGATCATCAGTACATCCATAAACTACCCTTGTATCCTTGCCCTGCTACACAGTAAGAGAGGAGCTGCAAGACTCGGTGAGAGCAGGTGAAGATGAGAATAGAAGGATGGTATTTTGAGTGATGACTCTTTTGAGAGGGACTTCTGCCCACTAACTGCATGTTGATATGTATGTTATCGTCAGACTGTGTGTTAGACATACCCGGGCAGATAAGGCAACAATGCGACCGACAAACTGCAAATTGGCCACTCCATGGTCGCAAGTCACACGTAATTAAACTTGACTAAACACAGATTCAAGTGAGTGCGCGAGTGGATATGATTAGCATAGTTCTGTCTTGTCCTCTCATCCAAATGGATCATGTGAGGTGTCCTTATATGCTAGTCAAAATCATTGTCCCTAGCTAGACGGTATGTAAAGAACATTGATATACGCATGATTGTTTCAATATGATTTTTGTACGACACCAAATAGGAATCATCCATCACATGCATTCCATGGTCTGCAACAATCAATTTAGAGAGTCATATGGAAATCATACATCAATTATCGTACGCATAGTAATATCGATATATAAACTTCCTCCACTTTCTCCCCTTTGACTTCTCACCAGCTATTAAATTTTTCATGGGCCAAACATGGTTTGGCTTACCTACGACCTATACATTCGGACAACACGTTCCTACTAATCAGGATGTAGATTTAAATCTCACTTGGTCACTTCTATTTTCATTAAACTCCACTGTTTCACAAAAATAATATTCAATGAATGCTTCCCCCATTGGACTCATCCATTTCTTTAGAGCAAGTACAATAGTAGTCTATAACTGGTCATAGTAGGAGTAACATAGATAGTAATATGCATACTACATAAGCAAAAAAGGTGATGTGACAAGTAAAGAGGAAAGAGACAAATAGAGTAACATAATATATCACCGTCACACAACACTTCCTAATGCAAAATGATCCTACAAAGTAATAAATGAAGATATCTATGTTATCATACCTATAACACTACCCACTATGGAGATACCTATGACATATGCATGTTACTAGTGTAAGTTACTCCCCATTATGGCTAGCTTAAGCCTGCTTACATGGCAGATTTCCTTATGTGGAAGAGAGAGACAACTCTCAGAGCAAGTACAATACTGGACTTATAGCCCGCGTACATGGTAAATTGACCTATATAAAGGAGAGAGACACAAAAGTTGATGGAAATGGGCTCTCATGCAAGAACCTAACTATACACGTGCTCTTATGTAAAATTAATGAATAAGATGAGAGAGAAAGAGAGAAGGTAAAAAATAGTAGTCTAATAGCCAACCTTATTGTATGAGTGACTACACATGACGACTTCAGATGGCATCGAAGCTGCGTATAGCCAGCAGTTGGCTATACTATTAACCATGCTCTCATGCAGAAGCCACGCATGCTCTTAGTTAAAAACATTAAATAAGAGGAAATAGATGGAGAAAGTAAGAAAAAAGACTAACCTAATAGCTGACTCTGTTATATGAGCAATTAATAAGCCCTACTCCTAATGACATGGCAGTTTTATATAGCCATGTGTTGCCGGCTTTCTAGCTTTTAATAGCGGTTCATATGCATTCATAACATGCCTTGTTAGTTGGCTGAAATAATTTCTCTGTTCTTGTCATCTAAGATAATTTTCATTCTCCAAAATGATCAACTAGCATGAGGTGAGCGTGCATCGAGACTCAAGGAATTAGCAGACCTGGAGTACAGGTATTAGTCCACCCAGTTAAGAATAACTGAATCACACAAGCAATACAATATCACAATTCATGAAATCCGTGATAACCTGCTGGTACATCATAACACCATTCTAAAGTCCTAGTGGGAGCACAACTACAATGTTAGCTTCAAGAACAAACAATTGAGTCGGAAGGCCGCCACCGTGTTGACATCCTAGTGAAGTTGTATGGAGGCCCGCATGGACAACAGTTGTACCATGAAATCTATAACCGTGGTAAACAGTAAACAGAGGCAGGTTGCTAACAACACTGATAACTATTTATGCTGATGTCAAGGTAGCTGTTGTGCCAAGCACTCAAGCTGCGAGGGGTCTCCATTCCATCCTGCATTGACCCAAACACTTGGGATTGGCATAATTGTGATCGCTCATTGTGTTTGTCATTCGTAGCTAAGTTGCACGAGCGAATGGGGTGCATGAAGATAGTTTTTCAGGGAAACAACATGAATACTGTGTATATTTATTAATTTCAAATAAATCATACAAAGCAAGGTTCCAAAAAAACTATACAGACCTAGGTTGAAAACAAAGAACATAAAATACAACATATACAATACAAATGATCATCTAAAGTCTCTGACCCAATCAACCAAACCAGTGTATTCATTCATTTGGTCCCGTAAGTGATCCACTATAGTTCCTCTATAACTTTGCGTTTGCAAGTATATGAAATCAAGATGATGATTTACAGAGGAAAGGGTACATTGAGCAACTTCTTAAGCTGGGAAACTTCATCGTATATGCCTGAATGAGGGGGGTCCATGAAGGGCAACCATAGTGCTAGCACATCTGTGCAAAGGGCAATGAAAAAAATAGGTGAACCATTGTCTCCAAAGTCTGTCTATGACACATCACACAGGCATGACACGAGGCAATTGTTACTAGTTCTCGAGTGGGATTGGACAATCGAGGACCATCATGTCCATGTCCTCCTTTCCCATAGAAATAAAAAACCCCATGCCCCCACTGCCCGGTTCAACGCAATTGAAGAGATCATGGCGGGATAGGAACACCACTGCAAGGGCAATCCCACTTGCATCGTCTAACAGCAACATCGTGAAGTCCCAAGTGATCGAGGCAGGTTCGGCTCACACCACCAAGATCTCGCCTGGGCCAGCCCGACAAGGGCGCCTTCTAGAGATTATCGACATTTCGTACCTAGCCGTATGTGCGACGGGCCAGACCATCACAAATTTACATTTGGTCTTAATGGTCTTTCTTTTTCTGTTCTTTTTCTTTGGAGAGATGTATTTTTTTTCTATTTTCTTCTGTTTATATTTTTCCATTTGTTTCTTCTAGTTATTCCTTTTCTTTCAGATTTTATTTATTTATACATTTCATTTTTTTCGTTTGTAGACTTTTATGTATATACATGAACATTGCTTAAATATATGATGAACATTTCATGTGTATGCATGTTTTTTAAAATCCATGAACATTAATTAAATAGAAAAATATGAGATGAGCATTTTATTACATACATGAGCTATTTAAATTTTATATATTTTTTCTATAAATGTTAAGTGTGAAATGACCATTTAATTATATATTTCTATATATGAACATTTTGTATTGACTTTAACATATTTTTACAAGAAATTAAGGTTTTTAGGCCGCCCCTACGAGCCAACCCACACAACGGAGGATGAAGCTCAGGTCGCGAATATCGGGTCAGCCAGCCTGTTTAGGATCGCTAGCTTCTGTAGCATAGCGTAGGTTCAATTTGTGGGGGTCTTCCTTCATCTTTTTTCCACAACATCAAAAATTAGAAAATATTCCGAAGTTTTCGCAATTAAAAAATATCCATGAAGTAAAAAAAGTTTCATGAATTTTAATAATTTCCATTTTAAAAAATGTTCATGAATTGAAAAAGTTCATGAATTCGAAATATGTTTTGGGATTAGAAAAAATGTTCTCCGATTGAAAAATGTTCCTGATTTTTAAAAAATGTTCACGAACTCAAAAACTGCTTGTGGATTCAAAAATATTCACGGATTTAAAATAATGGTTGTGGACTTGTAAAAAGGTTCATGGATTAAAAAAAATTGTAAATTGAAAAAATGTTCATGGATTTGAATAAAATTTCTTGAATTTGGAAATTTTCTCACGAATTAAAAAAGTCTTCATGAATTAAAAATGTCCTCGAATTTCAAAATAGGTGAACAGTTTTTAAAATTCTGGACCTTTTTGTTATTGCTAACAAATTTTAATATTCCAAATATTATTTGAAAAAATATGAACAGTTTTTGAAAACTTTAACAAAAATCCCAAGCATTTTTTGAAAAAAGCGGACAAATTTTATAGTTGCAAACAGTTTTTGACGATTTTGAACATTTTCTGAATTTTTTTAGTTTTAAAAAACAAATAGAGTTGAAAATGAAAAACAGAAATTGACCACAAAAATTTAAAAAGAAAAGCAAAATAAAAAACTAAAAAGCCCCGAAAACTGGTACAAAAAAATCGGTTCTGTAACCTTCTAGAAGGTGCCGGAAACCAGTCAGAAACCTTCCATAAGCTTCCTCGAATGGGTCTTAGCGGTCGCTCGCTTGCTTCGCTTCGATTCCTAATGGGTTGGCCCATCTACCTACGCTAGTGGGTGATCGAACCCCTAACGCTCAAAGCAAGGGATAGCCTTAACGAGAGAAGGGTTTATTTGGCCCCATTGTATTTTGTGTCAAACTTCGACCATCTATAAAACTAACAAAAATATGAATTATATGATAGAAAAAATGTACTTTTGGGTTTGTATTGAAAGAGCTTTCCTATAGTACAACCTTTGTTAGATAGTTTATATTTTATTAGTTAAATTTATGGCCAAATTTAGCCCAAATAAGAGAGGGACTACTAAACGTGAATTGAGGTAGTACAAAGTACTCCCTCCGTTTCTTTTTACTCTGCATATAAAGTTTGGTCAAGGTCAAACTTTGTAAAGTTTGACTAACTTTGTATTAAAAAATATCAACATTCATAATATGAAATCAATATTACCAGATGCGTCATGAAATATATTTTCATACTTTATAGTTTTAGTATTTTAGTTGTTCATATTTTTTGATATAAATTTGGTCAAATTTTGTGTAGTTTGACTTTGACCAAATCTTATACACAGAGTAAAAAAACAGAGGGAGTAAATGTCAATGTTACATCTTCATAAAATGTACTCATGTCTAAAAGCCGCGCACTTTGAAGTGAAGAAGGTAAATATAATACTTCCTCCGTCCGAAAAAAATGTCGAAGAAATGGATGTATTTAGACATATTTTAGTTCTAGATACATCCATTTTTATTCATTTCTACGACGAGTATTTTTCGATGAAGGGAGTAGAAAGAAAACAAATCTACATGAGATAAAAAAAAATAAACAATACCAATGAGACACTAAAATGATGCTCTCGTATCTGTAAGGGGCACCGTGCTAGTTTGGTCAAGTTAAATGGATTAAGACAAGACCAAGGGAATGAGCACCACGTTTGCTGAGTGAGGTCACTGCGAGTGGGGCATCATATCCGTGTAGCCGATGCTCTTCCTGGTAGTGGGGAAGATCATGAACACCATGCTAGCCAGGAAGCCAGCGGCAACAGGCAAGTTGACCAGCAGCTCCCTCGTGTCCGTCCGGGCGTCCGGGAACAGGCAGCCCTGTATGCCGGCATCGGCGAACGCGAAGGCGAGGAACACGAGCGCGGAGACGACAGCGTGCACGAAGTCCATGGGCGTGACCCGGAACCTGGAGAGTGTTGGAATATTAGGTAAGATCATGATTAATTCCAGTAAATAATTCATGACTAGAAGAGATACTAGCATGCAATAATCTAGCAAACTAGAAGAACAGCAAGATATGCATAACAACAGCAAACACGTAACAATAGCTGTAGAAACAGACATGAACAGAGGATATTGGACGTACTGATCGTTAGCTATTATGGGTGCGACAGTGTTGATGACGATGTTGGCGACGATCTGCTGCTGACGGCGATGAATACGACGATGAGTAGCACCGCCCGACTTGGACGGAAGACGACCCGTGATAACGAATTTGAGCAGTCGCGCAAAGCGCTTCCCAAAAACCTAATTCATCCTCTCCCGGTGCAGGATCGCAAAGACGAACGGTTTCGGAGACCTGCTCTCCCACGCGCCGATGCACGCCGGCGTTTGGGATGGAGTAGACTATGATGGCGGCGCAAGTTTTGAGATGAGGCAAAACCCTAGGTGTTTTTCGGTGTGTCTCTGGCCGCAGCCGGTAGCTGTATATATATTAGGACCAGAGACGGTATTGTGCCGCGACCACAATCCCAAACCGACTCGGTTTCTAATTCGTATACTTACCGGACAAGAAATCAAAAACTTGTCTGCCAAGACATAAAAATAAAACAGCAAAAGGAAGCTGCGCTCCTGCAAGGAGACGGACCGGATTTCGGCGGACCATTCACGCGCAAGATCGCATATACGCGCTGCTGCCGCCACGCCCGGCCAGGCCAGGCGAGGCGAGGAGAGCGAGCGCGCGCGTGTGGTTTTCCCTTTCTCTTCTCACACACCACTTAGGGTGGTGGAGAGAACCCACTATATAAAGAGGTCCAACTCTTCTTCAACTTCCAAGGTGGGACTAAACTTAGCACCACCACTTGCCATTTTACACATGGGCTTTGAGATTTCAGAAATTGCTATGGGCCTAGCCCATTAATTCTAACAATCCCCCACCAGATCTCAAATACCCATTTAGAGATTTGCCTTCTCTCACCACTTGTTTAATATACCAGTGTTTCAGCAGAGACTGTTAAGTTGAACTTCTGCCTAGAACTTTAAGCTACATCCATTCACAACTTGACAATAGACTATGCCTTGAATTGCTAGTTTTGTGTGAACAGGTTTCACTCAAAGTCTTAACCAGTACCTGACCCCCAGTAGGCTACCCCGCGGTTTGGAGCTTATACGTCATACTCCCTGGTCTCTTCGTGAGTTTACTAGAGATCACCCAAATCTCATAGACTGCGGCGTTTGATCGTAACTCATATAGGTGTGTTCTTTCAAGACTACTCAGAGGACAACATCTTTGCTAATTATAGCCAATAGAACCACATTAAGGCATGTTGCCGACCTGCCTTACAGATCTGAGCCTTACAACTCGAGAGTTTTGCATCTTCACTTGGAGACGATCATAAGTTATTACTCTCCTCGTTAACCAATAGCTTGTTCTTCCCAGATCCTAATTCACGGGATCTCCGATCACAAAGGTTGGGTTACTACTATGGTGTAACATCTATGGGTCTCATACCCATCTCCTCGATGCAATATCTATCACATTTCGTGATAGTCCCTTTGAAAAGGATCTGCCAGGTTTTTGTCTGTTTGTATATACGTAATGCTTATTACTCCGGAGTTTCTCAACTTCGACAGACTTCAAACGTCTTTTCACGTGTCTTGATGACTTTGCATTATCTTTAGAATTGTTCACTTTAGCGATAACCGTTTGGTTATCACAATTCATAAGAATAGCGGTACAGGTTTTTCAACAACCGCAAGTCCATCAAGAGCTCACGCAGCCATTCTGCCTCAACGATGGCTGTGTCCAAAGCAGTTAATTCTGCTTCCATAGTTGACCTCGTCAATATGGTTTGCTTGCAAGACCTCCATGACACTGCGCCACCACCATGAGTAAATACATACCCACTTGTTGCGTAAAGTACATCAACATCGGAGATCCAATTTGAATCACTATATCCTTCTAGCACAAAGAGATGCCCTGAATAAGTAATTCCGTAACTCATAGTACCTCTCAGATAGCGCAAGACCCTTTCTAGTGCATGCCAATGATCATCACCCGGGTTGGACATGAACCTACTCAGTTTGCTCATAGCAAAAGAGATATCTGGTCTTGTAGCGCTAGCTAAGTACATGAGTGAACCGACAATTTGAGAGTATCTTAATTGATCTCTCGTTTCTTTCTTGTTCTTTCTGAGTGTCACGCTGGGATCATAAGGTGTTGGAGAAGGCTTGCTATCTATAAAACCGAATCGGTTCAAGACCTTCTCAACATAGTGAGATTGCGTTAATGTAATCCCACTCTCATCCTTAATAAGTTTGATGTTTAGAATTACATCGGCTTCTCCCAGATCTTTCATGTCAAAACTTTTTGATAGAAAAGACATGACCTCATTAATTGCATTAATGTTTGTACCAAAGATCAGTATGTCGTCCACATACAAACATAATATGACACTATTGCCCCCACCATGGCGATAGTAAACACACCTATCAGCCTCGTTAATGACAAATCCTGCAGAAGTCAAAGTTCTTTCAAACTTCTCATGCCATTGCTTAGGTGCCTGTTTTAGACCATACAAAGATTTTAACAACTTGCACACCTTTCTCTCTTCACCCTTTACCACAAACCCGTCAAGCTGATCCATATAGATCTCCTCTTCCAACTCTCCATTGAGAAAAGCTGTCTTTACATCCATTTGATGAATGATAAGACCATAAGAGGCAGCCAAGGAAAGTAACACTCGAATGGTGGTCATTCTAGCAACGGGTGAATAGGTGTCAAAGTAATCTTCGCCTTCTTTCTGAGTGTAGCCCTTGGCCACTAGCCGCGCCTTGTACTTATCAATAGTACCATCAGGCTTTAGCTTCTTTTTGAACACTCACTTACAGCCCACAGGTTTACAACCATATGGTCTATCAGTTAGTTCCCAAGTTCCATTAGAAAGAATTGAGTCCATCTCATTATGAACAACTTCTTTCCAATCATCTACATCCGGAGATGCATATGCTTCTGCAATTGTCTTGGGTGTGTCGTCCACAAGGTATGCAATGAAATCATCACCAAAGGATTTTGCAATCCTTTGTCTCTTGTTCCTTCTAGGAACTTCATTGTTATCCTTCTCAAGGACTTCCTCATGTGATTGTTCGAAATATTCATCGGTTGTACTAGATTCAGGAATTATCTCGGAAGAAAATCTAGCAATGCTATGCATATCTTTCATAGGAAATATGTTCTCAAAAATGTTGCATCACGAGATTCCATTATAGTATCAACATGCATATCGTGTACTTCAGATTTTACCACTAAAACCTATAAGCAATGCTCCGTTGAGCATACCCTAGAAAGACACAATCCACTGTCTTTGGTCCAAGTTTGCGTTTCTTAGGAATAGGAATATTGACCTTTGTCAAACATCCCCAAGTCGCAAATAAGAAAGTGATGGTTTTCTCCCAACCCACTCCTCATAAGGGGTTTCTCTTTATTATTGTTGGGAACTCTATTCAGGACATGACATGAAGTCAATAGAGCCTCCCCCACCATGCCTTAGATAAACCAGAAGTGTCTAACATGGCATTCACCAAGTCATCAATGTGCGGTTTTCCTCTCGGCCACTCCATTTGATTGAGGTGAATAGGAGGCGTCCTCTCATGAATAATACCATGTTCCTCACAAAATTCATCAAAACTTTTGGAAAATACTCTCCACCACGACCGGACCTAAGACGCTTGATCTTTCTCTCTAGTTGATTTTCAACTTCAGCTTTATAGATTTTAAAGTAGTCTAATGCTTCATCTTTAGTTTGCAACAAATAAACATAGCAAAATCTAGTCGCATCATCAATCAAAGTCATGAAATATCTCTTTCCACCTTTTGTCAACACACCATTCATCTCACAAAGATCAGAATGTATGAGTTCTAGAGGTGCCAAGTTTCTCTCCTTGGCAGCCTTATGAGGCTTTCGAGGTTGCTTAGATTGCACACAACTATGGCACTTAGAACCTTTGGCAACTGTGAAGTTCGGAATTAAACTCATGCTGGATAGCCGAGACATTAAACCAAAATTAATATGACATAAACGAGAGTGCCAAATACTTGCATCATCATTAACACTAGCACAAATTTGGTTTATTGACTTATTGTAAAAATCTGAAAGAGAAAAGCGGAACAAGCCTCCGCACTCATAGCCTTTTCCTATAAATTGTCCAAATCTTGACACGACTACTTTATTGGACTCTAAAACTACCTTAGATCCATCTCGACATAGAAGGGAGCCGCTAACTAGATTCTTGTTCATAGTAGGGACATGCTGCACGTTCCTTAGTTGCACGATCTTTCCAAGTAAACTTCAGATCCACCGTGCCAATGCCACGAACGAAGCATGTGACCCATTCCCCATTAGGACGGAAGAATCCCTTGCGACCTGATAAGAAGTAAACAGGAGATGTCAGCACACACATGAACGTTAGCACCGAATCAATCCACCATGAAGATGATTGAAATCTGAAAGCACAATAGGTAAATTACCATACCCATCAAGATTGCTAGCGGTCACCATGTTCACAGTCTTGGAGCTTGTTTTCCCTCTGCGGTCTGCACGTTCAGGGCATTCCTTGGAAAAGTGTCCAGGCTTCCCACAGGCGTAGCACTCTAGCTCAGCCTTGTTGAACTTCTTCTTCTTGAAGGTAGTAGTCTTGGTAGGCTTGTTGAAAACAGGTTTGTTCTTCCCTTTGTTCTTGTTCGTGGGTACCTCTGCACCATGTTAGCAGTAGGCTGAACCTCACCTCCTTTTTCAGTGGTATCTTTAGCCCGAGCTTTTTCTTCAACATCAAGAGATGCAATCAGATTTTCAACTGATATCTCCTGTCTCTTATGCTTCAGAGTTGTGGCGAAATTCCTTCATGAAGGAGGCAACTTTGCAATCATGCACCCAGCCACGAATTTGTCGGGTAGAACACATTTAAGGAGTTCAAGTTCCTTCACAATGCATTGTATCTCATGAGCTTGTTCAACCACAGAACGGTTATTCACCATCTTGTAGTCATGAAAACTCTCCATGATGTACAGTTCACTGCCTGCATCTGTTGTACCGAATTTTGCATTCAGTGCATCCCACAGAATTTTTCCGTCGTTTATGTGCATGTACACATCACACAGACGGTCAGCAAGAACACTCAGAATGCATCCCACAAACATAGTATTGGCTTCCTGGAATTTTCTCCGATCTTCGTCGGTCATTCCCTCTGGAGCACCAACACTAGCGTGGAAAACTTTCAGAGCAGTAAGCCAGAGCGTGGTCTTCACCTGCCACCTCTTGAAGTGCACACCGGTAAACTTATCCGGCCTTAGTGCATCAGCGAATCCAGCCATAGTTAACTCAGGAAATTGCCTATAATTAGGTTTTTGGAATGTTGGAATATTAGGCAAGATCATGATTAATTCCAGTAAATAATTCATGACTAGAAGAGATACTAGCATGCAATAATCTAGCAAACTAGAAGAACATCAAGACATGCATAACAGCAGCAAACACGTAACAATAGCTGTAGAAACAGACATGAACAGAGGATGTTGGACGTACTGATCGTTAGCTATTATGGGTGCGACAGTATTGATGACGATGTTGGCGACGATCTGCTGCTGACGGCGATGAATACGACGATGAGTAGCACCGCCCGACTTGGACGGTAGACGACCCGTGATAACGAATTTGAGCAATCGCGCAAAGCGCTTCCCAAAAACCTAATTCGTCCTCTCCCGGTGCAGGATCGCAAAGACGAACGGTTCCGGAGACCTGCTCTCCCACGCGCCGATGCACGCCGGCGTTTGGGATGGAGTAGACTATGATGGCGGCGCAAGTTTTGAGATGAGGCAAAACCCTAGGTGTTTTTCGGTGTGTCTCTGGTCGCAGCCGGTAGCTGTATATATATTAGGACCAGAGACGGTATTGTGTCGCGACCACAATCCCAAACCGACTCGGTTTCTAATTCGTATACTTACCGGACAAGAAATTAAAAAACTTGTCTGCCAAGACATAAAAATAAAACGGCAAAAGGAAACTGCGCTCCTGCAAGGAGACGGACCGGATTTCGGCGAACCATTCACGCGCATGTTGCATGTACGCGCCGCCGGCCGGGCCGGCCAGGCGAGGAGAGCGAGCGCGCGCGTGTGATTTTCCCTTTCTCTTCTCACACACCACTTAGAGTGGTGGAGAGAACCCACTATATAAAGAGGTCCAACTCTTCTTCAACTTCCAAGATGGGACTAAACTTAGCACCACCACTTGCCATTTTACACATGGGCTTTGAGATTTCAGAAATTGCTATGGGCCTAGCCCATTAATTCTAACAGAGAGGTCCTTGAACACCGCGTCCCGCTCGGCGCGCGTGCCGGTGAAGTTGAAAGGGTAGAAGCCCCCGAGGGCGTAGCCGCGCCGTAGTAGAGCCTGCCGTCGCGGCCGACGAGGCTGTCCGTGAAGGAGAGGAGCACGCAGGAGGCGGCGCAGCCGCCGATGAGCGCCAGGACCAGGCACCGGTTGGCCGCGTGACAGACGCCGTGGTTATTGCTGAAGGAAGGCGCCAGCGCCTGGAAGGCCAGCACCGTGCCCGTCGGCAGGAGCTTCAGGAGGTCCGACGCGCTCGACAGCGTCTTGTCGGCCGGCGGCAGGACGCCCGTCTGCGGCGGAGCCTCGTGCGGAGAGGATTGTTGGGCCGGCGCAGGCATCTGGATGTGCACAGCATTGCAAACGGGATCCATGGCGCAACGACCTTACTACCCCAATTGAGATGCTTCTTTGAATGGCAAGGGTGCCTCTGTCTACGTACCTCTTTATATAGCGCGCGAACCCGAACCAGGGGTTGCAACTTTAGTACAACAAGCAACAAGAAATGGCTGATGGGAGCTTTACCAGATCGAGTAGGGATGCCGACAGGCCGGCTGGCATGCCAAAAACCTACTGTATATACGTGGCCACTGGCACCTGCATGCATGCTTGCTCATGTTGTTTGGTCACGCCAACAAGAAACTGCATGCGAAGTCGAACGTGGAATGCATGCGCCAGACAACGGCCGAACTATATGCTCCGGCTCAGCCAAACTCAACTAACAAACTCCTTTTTTTCTTTTGGAAACACCACAATACGCTCACAACACGCATAGACACTCACCCTTATGAACGTGCACATGTACATCATAATCCTGTGAGCAGCTGCGAAAGACTGAGCCGATAGATCTTGAGGTTGATGATTGTCATAAACATTTCGTAGTCGGCGGACACCTCATACCACTAGAAATAGCACTAGATAGATTGAAATGAATCCATACAATTTGCTCGTCCCGCCAACTATTCAATACTTCCTCCATTTCAAAACATAAGACATACTACTTTGATTATTTTTTTGCGGCAAATAACTTGTATTACCCACATAGCAGAGCTACACCCATAATTACAAAGTTCGACAATACCATCTGGACCAAACCCAAGCCACATAATAGTTCTCTCACTACTTCTACCATAAGTAGCTAAAGAAAGGACTAATAATATTATGGTTCCATCAAACATGAGTAATACAAGAATTTCGTTCGATCATCAGTGATTTAATCTCATGAAACATGAATCCAAAGCGGGATCTATCCGTGCCTGATTTGTTCCAAAGGTTCACAATTTCTAGACAATTAGTCTCAACGTGGATTGGGAGAAGGCCCCATTCCAATGCCAGTGTCAATCCTTCCTTTATTGATATTAGCTCAGATTTTGATGCATGAGAACAATGTTGGATGATACGAGCAAACTCCCGAGAGAAAACGCATCCGCCCTCGTGGGTCGCTCCGCAGGCTCCATCCCTGACCCCACCAGCCCCTCCCCCTCCCCGGTGCGCACCCGACCATCGCCGCCGGCGATGGCGTCTTTCCTGTCTAAGACGGAGGGCAGGGGAGGGCATCGTGGTGGCGCTTCTCGGGCGGGAACGAGGTGTTGGCGGTGGTGCTAGATGGCATGGCCTGGTTTGAGCCGGAGAGGCGAGGCGGAGGCGAGCGGCATGACGGCCGCGCGGCGGCGGGTCTGATATTGGCCTTAGGGCCCGATCTGAGATATTGGCGTTTCAAATCTACATCGACAACATCCTGCCAAGTGTTCGACAAGCTGCCGAGTTTTAACAAGGTTGATCCGGTAAGACCAAGATTCAGAGGCGATAATGAGCACTACCGCGCGCCGCGGATGGATGCAGAAGCAACACATCATTGATTGCTTCGAGAGCTTACCTGTAATTTCATATTTATGAAAAGGAAGTTCCAGTAAAAGCTAACTTTATTTAATATATGAACCTGGGCCCTTTCTACTATATGTAAAACACAATGAAATGTGTGTGCATTTGGGTATGTTGGGAAAAAACATGCTCCATTTCTTTTTTTTGAGCCACGGGCCACAAGGAACCGGCCCTGGCCCGTTCCATTCCATATCAAAAAACCATGCTCCATTTATCAAAGTTTCATCAACGAGATCAACACCCAAGCTGCTACATTTTCGTGTAATCTTTCTTTTGAAAGCCGTGATGTTAATTATTAAGCACATCGCTTAGCAAAATTTGCATTTTCTAGAGGTCCGGGTCGCCATGTATGGTATGGTGTTCCCCATGACCAAGTGTGTATCCCACTTCATGTGGAGTTTGATGAATAACACTAGTAGAAAACATGGCATTTGTCCTGGTTCGTAAGGGCCTTTAGTCCCGGTTCTTGAACCGGGACTAAAGGGTCGTTACTAATACCTCCCCCTTTAGTCCCGGTTCTTACACGAACCGAGACAGATGGGCATCCACGTGGCCGCTGCGGGCAGCCCAGGCAGGGGGGCCTTTGGTCCCGGTTGGTGACATAAACCGGGACCAAAAGGCTTCCACGCGTCAGCATTTCAGTGGCTTGGGTTTTTTTTAAAAAGGGGGGAGGGTTGGGGTTTTGGGGGTTAATTTAGGTGTTTCATATATTGTGTTAGCTAGCTAATTAATAGAGAGAGAAGTGTCATCTCTTATGTCTGTGCTCGGTCGACGCTACGTACTATATACATAGAGAGGCCCTTGACACGCTAGCTAGTAAGAAAATGAAGGAAACCATTAAGTACAGAAGTTCGTCATGCATACCGAGAGAAGTGATCGATCGACCTCTCCTTCTCCGAGAGATTGGTCGAACAACAAGTTTTGGTATTATCTATCCGATGCTACTGGCTACATACATATATAATATGTAAGATCTCTTACAATCCCCTAGCATTTGAAATCTGTTGGGTAACGTAGTAATTTCAAAAATTTTCCTACGATCACGCAAGACCATGGTGATGGCATAGCAACGAGAGGGGAGAGTGTCCGTCCACGCACCCTCGAGACCGAAAGCGAAGCGTTATATCAACGCTGTTGATGTAGTCGACGTCTTCACGATCCGACCGATCCAAGCACCGTTACTCCGGCACCTCCGAGTTCTTAGCACACGTTCAGCTCGATGACGATCCCCGGGCTCCGATCCAGCAAAGCGTCGGGGAGGAGTTCCGTCAGCACGACAGCGTGGTGACGATCTTGATGTTCTACCGTCGCAGGGCTTCGCCTAAGCACCGCTACAATATGACCGAGGTGGAATATGGTGGAGGGGGGCACCGCACACGGCTAAGGAACGATCACGAAGATCAACTTGTGTGTTCTAGGGTGCCCCCTGCCCCGTATATAAAGGAGCAAGGGGAGGGCGGCCAGCCCTTGGGGCGCACCAGGAGGGGGGAGTCCTCCTCCTAGTAGGAGTAGGACTCCCTTTCCTAGTCCTACTAGGAAGAGGGAAGGGGAAGGAAAGAGAGGAGAGGAGAGGGAAAGGGGCTGCGCCCCCTCCTAGTCCAATTCGGACTCCCCATGGAGGCGCGCCACCTCCTGGTGCAGCCCTCTCTCCCTCTTGGCCCAATAAGGCCCATAACTTCCCGGGGTTCCGTAACCCTCCGGCACTCCGGTTTTCTCCGAAACTTCCGGAACCTTTCCGTGTCCGAATATAACCATCCAATATATCAATCTTTATGTCTCGACCATTTCGAGACTCCTCGTCATGTCCGTGATCACATCCGGACTCGAACTCCTTGGTACATCAAAATACATAAACTCATAATATAACCGTCATTGAAACCTTAAGCGTGCGGACCCTACGGTTCGAGAACTATGTAGACATGACCTAGAACCATTCTCGGTCAATAACCAATAGCGGAACCTGGATGCCCATATTGGTTCCTACATATTCTACGAAGATCTTTATCGGTCAAACCGCATAACAACATACGTTGTTCCCTTTGTCATCGGTATGTTACTTACCCGAGATTCGATCGTCGGTATCCAATACCTAGTTTAATCTCGTTACCGGAAAGTCTCTTTACTCGTTCCGTAATACATCATCTCACAACTAACTCATTAGTTGCAATGCTTGCAAGGCTTATGTGATGTGTATTACCGAGAAGGCCTAGAGATACCTCTCCGACAATCGGAGTGACAAATCCTAATCTTGATTCATGCCAACTCAACATATACTTTCGGAGACACTTGTAGAGTACCTTTATAATCACCCGATTCGTTGTGACGTTTGGTAGCACACAAAGTGTTCCTCTGGTAAACGGGAGTTGCATAATCTCATAGTTGCAGGAACTTTGTATAAGTCATGAAGAAAGCAATAGCAACATACTAAACGATCATGTGCTAAGCTAATGAAATGGGTCATGTCAATCACATCATTCTCCTAATGATGTGATCCCATTAATCAAATGACAACACATGTCTATGGTTAGGAAACATAACCATCTTCGATTAATGAGCTAGTCTAGTAGAGGCATACTAGTGACTATCTGTTTGTCTATGTATTCACACATGTATTATGTTTCCGGTTAATACAATTCTAGCATGAATAATAAACATTTATCATGATATAAGGAAATAAATAATAACTTTATTATTGCCTCTAGGGCATATTTCCTTCAGTCTCCCACTTGCACTAGAGTCAATAATCCAGATCACATCACCATGTGATTAACATCGATAGTTCACATCATCATGTGATTAACACCCATAATTCACATCGCCATGTGACCAAGACCCAAAGGGTTTACTAGATTCAGTAATCTAGTTCACATCGCTATGTGATTAACACCCAAAGAGTACTAAGGTGTGATCATGTTTTGCTTTGTGAGAGAATCTTAGTCAACGGTCTCGCCACATTCAGATCCGTATGTATTTTGCAAATTTCTATGTTTACAATGCTCTGCACGGAGCTACTCTAGCTAATTGCTCCCACTTTTAATATGTATCCAGATTGAGACTCGAGTCATCTAGATTAGTGTTAAAACTTGCATCGACGTAACCCTTTACGATTTAACCCTTTTTTTCACTTCCATAATCGAGAAACATATCCTTATTCCACTAAGGATAATTTTGACCGCTGTCCATTGATCTACTCCTAGATCACTATTGTACTCCTTGCCAAACTCAAAGTGCAGGGTATACAATAGATCTGGTACACAACATGGCATACTTTATAGAACCTATGGCCAAGGCATAGGGAATGACTTTCATTCTCTTTCTATCTTCTGCCGTGGCCGGGTTTTGAGTCTTACTCAATTTCACACCTTTGTAACACAGGCAAGAACTCTTTCTTTGACTGTTCCATTTTGAACTACTTCAAAATCTTGTCAAGGTATGTACTCATTGAAAAAAACTTATCAAGCGTCTTGATCTATCTCTATAGATCTTAATGCTCAATATGTAAGCAGCTTCACCGAGGTATTTCTTTGAAAAACTCCTTTGAAACACTCCTTTATGCTTTGCAGAATAATTCTACATTATTTCTGATCTACAATATGTCATTCACGTATACTTATCAGAAATGCTGTAGTGCTCCCACTCACTTTCTTGTAAATACAGGCTTCACCGCAAGTCTCAGATAAAACTATATGCTTTGATCACACTATCAAAGCGTTTATTCCAACTCCGAGATGCTTGCACCAGTCCATAGATGGATCACTGGAGCTTGCACATTTTGTTAGCTCCTTTAGGATTGACAAAACCTTCTGGTTGCATCATATACAACTCTTCTTTAATAAATCCATTAAAGAATGTATTTTTGACATCCATTTGCCAGATTTCATAAAATGTGGCGATTGCTAACATGATTCGGACAGACATAAGCATCGCTACAGTTGAGTAAATCTCATTGTAGTCAACACCTTGAACTTGTCGAAAACCTTTCTGCGACAAGTCGAGCTTTGTAGATAGTAATACTATTATCAGCATCTGTCTTCCTCTTGAAGATCCATTTATATAATATGGCTTGCCGATCATCGGGCAACTCCATCAAAGTCCACACTTTGTTCTCATATATGGATCCCATCTCAGATTTCATGGTCTCAAACCATTTCATGAATCTGGGCTCATCATCGCTTCCTCATAGTTCGTAGGTTCATCATGGTCTAGTAACATGACTTCTAGAATAGGATTATCGTACCACTCGTGCAGATCTTACTCTGGAAGACCCACGAGGTTTGGTAGCAACTTGATCTGAAGTTTCATGATCATTATCATTAACTTCCTCACTAATTGGTGTAGGAATCATCGAACTGATTCTGTGATGAACTACTTTCCAATAAGGAGAAGGTACAATTACCTCATCAAGTTCTACTTTCCTCCCACTCACTTCTTTCGAGAGAAACCTCTTCTCTAGAAAGGATCCATCTTAGCAACGAATGACTTGCCTTCGGATCAGTGATAGAAGGTATACCCAATAGTTACATTTGGGTATTCTATGAAGACGCACCTTTCCGATTTGGGTTCGAGCTTATCAGGTTGAAACCTTTTCATATAAGCATCGCAACTCCAAGCTTTAAGAAACGACAGCTTAGGTTTACTGTTAAACCATAGTTCATACGGTGTCATCTCAACGGATTTAGATGGTGCCCTATTAAACGTGAATGCAGCTGTCTCTAATGCATAACCCCAAAACAATAGTGGTAAATCGGTAAGATACATCATAGATCGCACCATATCCAATAAAGTGCAGTTACGATGTTCGGACACACCATTATGTTGTGGTGTTCCATGTGGCGTGAGCTGTGAAACTATTCCACTTTGTTTTAATTGAAGACCAAACTCGTAACTCAAATATTCATCTCTACGATCAGATCGCAGAAACTTTATTTTCTTGTTACGATGATTTTCCACTTCACTCTGAAATTCTTTGAACCTTTCAACTATTTCAGACTTATGTTTCATCAAGTAGATATACCCATATCTGCTCAAATCATCTGTGAAGGTCAGAAAATAATGATACCCGCCACGAGCCTTAATACTCATTGGTCTGCATACATCAGTATGTATTATTTCCAATAAGTCAATAGCTTGTTCCATTGTTCCGGAGAACGGAGTTTCAGTCATCTTGCCCAAAAGGCATGGTTCGCAAGCATCAAATGATTCATAATCAAGTGATTCCAAAAGTCCATCAGCATGGATTTTCTTCATGCGCTTTACACCAATATGACCTAAACGGCAAGTGCCACAAATAAGTTGCACTATCATTATTAATTTTGCATCTTTTGGTTTCAATATTATGAATATGTGTATCACTATGATCGAGATCCAATGAACCATTTTCATTGGGTGTGTAACCATATAAGGTTTTATTCATGTAAAGCAGAACAACAATTTATTCTCTTACTTAAATGAATAACCGTATTGCAATAAACATGATCAAATCATATTTATGCTCAACACCAAATAACACTTATTTAGGTTTCACACTAATCCCGAAAGTATAGGGAGTGTGCGATGATGATCATATCAATCTTGGAACTACTTCCAACACTCATCGTCACTTCCCTTCAACTAGTCTCTGTTTATTACGCAACTCCTGTTTGAGTTACTACTCTTAGCAACCGAACCAGTATCAAATACCGAGGGTTGCTACGAACACTAGTAAAATACACATCAATAATTTGTATATCAAATATACCTTTGTTCACTTTGCCATCCTTCTTATCCGCCAAATACTTGGGGTAGTTCCGCTTCAAATGACCAGTTCCATTGTAGCAAAAGCACTTAGTCTCGGGCTTAGATCCAGACTTGGGCTTCTTCACTCGAGCAGCAACTTGCTTGCCGCTCTTCTTGAAGTTCCCTTCTTCCTTTGCCCTTTTCCTTGAGACTAGTGGTCTTGTCAACCATCAACACTTGATGTTTTTCTTGATTTCTACCTTCGCCGATTTTAGCATCGCGAAGAGCTTGGGAATTGTTTTCGTCATCCCTTGCATATTATAGTTCATCACGAAGTTCTAGTAACTTTAGTGATGGTGACTAGAGAATTCTGTCAATCACTATCTTATCGGAAGATTAACTCCCACTTGATTCAAGCGATTGAAGTACTCGGACAATCTGAGCACATGCTCACTAGTTGAGCGATTCTCCTCCATCTTTTAGCTATAGAACTTGTTGGAGACTTCATATCTCTCAACTCGGTATTTGCTTGAAATATTAACTTCAATTCTGGAACATCTCATATGGTCCATGACGCTCAAAACGCCTTTGAAGTCCCGATTCTAAGCCGTTAAGCATGGTGCACTAAACTATCAAGTAGTCATCATATTGAGCTAGCCAAACGCTCATAACGCCCGCATCTCGCTCCTGCAATAGGTCTGTCACCTAGCGGTGCATTAAGGACATAATTCTTTCAGCAGCAATGAGGATAAACCTCGGATCACGGATCTAATCCGCATCATTGCTACTAACATCTTTCAATACAATTTTCTCTAGGAACACATATGAAAACATAGGGAAGCAACAACGCGAGCTATTGATCTACACCATAATTTGCAAAATACTACCAGGACTAAGTTCATGATAAATTAAAGTTCAATTAATCATATTACTTAAGAACTCCCACTTAGACAGACATCTCTAGTCATCTAAGTGATCACGTGATCCAAATCAACTAAACCATAACCGATCATCACGTGAGATGGAGTAGTTTTCAATGGTGAACATCTTATGTTGATCATATCTACTATATGATTCACGCTTTCGACCTTTCGGTCTCCGTGTTCGAGGCCATATCTGCATATGCTAGGCTCGTCAAGTATAACCTGAGTATTCTGCGTGTGCAAAACTGGCTTACACCCGTTGTAGATGGACGAGAGCTTATCACACCCGATCATCACGTGGTGTCTCGACACGACGAACTTTGGCAACGGTGCATACTCGTGGAGAACACTACTTGATAATTTTAGTGAGAGATCATCTTATAATGCTACCGTCAATCAAAGCAAGATAAGATGCATAAAGGATAAACATCACATGCAATCAATATAAGTGATATGATATGGCCATCATCATCTTGTGCTTGTGATCTCCATCTCGAAGCACCGTCATGATCACCATCGTCACCGGTAGCGACACCTTGATCTCCATCGTAGCATCGTTGTCGTCTCGCCAACTATTGCTTCTCGACTATCGCTACCGCTTAGTGATAAAGTAAAGCAATTACATGGCGTTGCATTTCATACAATAAAGCGACAACCATATGGCTCCTGCCATTGCCGATAACTCGGTTACAAAACATGATCATTTCATACAATAAAATATAGCATCATGTCTTGACCATATCACATCACATCATGCCCTGCAAAAACAAGTTAGGCGTCCTCTACTTTGTTGTTGCAAGTTTTACGTGGCTGCTACGGGCTGAGCAAGAACCGTTCTTACCTACGCATCAAAACCACAACGATACTTCGTCAAATAGACTCCGCTTTTAACCTTCTCAAGGACCGGGCGTAGCCACACTCAGTTCAACTAAAGTGAGAGAGCAGACACCCGCCGGTCACCTTTAAGCAACGAGTGCTCACAGCGGTGAAACCAGTCTCGCGTAAGCGTCTGGCGTAATGTCGGTCCGGCCGCTTCATCTCACAATACCGCTGAACCAAAGTATGACATGCTGGTAGGTAGTATGACTTGTATCGCCCACAACTCACTTGTGTTCTACTCGTGCATATGACATCAACGCATAAAACCAGGCTCGGATGCCTTTGTTGGGTAACGTAGTAATTTCAAAAATTTCCTACGATCACGCAAGACCATGGTGATGGCATAGCAACGAGAGGGAGAGTGTCCGCCCACGCACCCTCGAGACCGAAAGCGGAAGCGTTATATCAACGCTGTTGATGTAGTCGACGTCTTCACGATCCGACCGATCCAAGCACCGTTACTCCGGCACCTCCGAGTTCTTAGCACACGTTCAGCTCGATGGCGATCCCCGGCTCCGATCCAGCAAAGCGTCGGGAGGAGTTCCGTCAAGACGACGGCGTGGTGGCGATCTTGATGTTCTACCGTCGCAGGCTTCGCCTAAGCACCGCTACAAAATGACCGAGGTGGAATATGGTGGAGGGGCACCGCACACGGCTAAGGGCGATCACGAAGATCAACTTGTGTGTTCTAGGGTGCCCCCTGCCCCGTGATATAAAGGAGCAAGGGGAGGGCGGCCAGCCCTTGGGGCGCACCAAGGGGGGGAGTCCTCCTCCTAGTAGAGTAGGACTCCCTTTCCTAGTCCTACTAGGAAGAGGGAAGGGGAAGGAAGAGAGGAGAGGGAGAGGGAAGGGGGCTGCGCCCCCTCCTAGTCAGTCGGACTCCCCATGGAGGGGGGCGCGCCACCTCTGGTGCAGCCTCTCTCTCCCTCTTGGCCCAATAAGGCCCATAACTTCCCGGGGTTCGGTAACCCCTCGGCACTCCGGTTTTCTCCGAAACTTCCGGAACCTTTCCGGTGTCCGAATATAACCATCCAATATATCAATCTTTATGTCTCGACCATTTCGAGACTCCTCGTCATGTCCGTGATCACATCCGGGACTCGAACTCCTTGGTACATCAAAATACATAAACTCATAATATAACCGTCATTGAAACCTTAAGCGTGCGGACCCTACGGTTCGAGAACTATGTAGACATGACCTAGAACCATTCTCGGTCAATAACCAATAGCGGAACCTGGATGCCCATATTGGTTCCTACATATTCTCTGAAGATCTTTATCGGTCAAACCGCATAACAACATACGTTGTTCCTTTGTCATCGGTATGTTACTTACCCGAGATTCGATCGTCGGTATCCAATACCTAGTTTAATCTCGTTACCGGAAAGTCTCTTTACTCGTTCCGTAATACATCATCTCACAACTAACTCATTAGTTGCAATGCTTGCAAGGCTTATGTGATGTGTATTACCGAGAAGGCCTAGAGATACCTCTCCGACAATCGGAGTGACAAATCCTAATCTTGATTCATGCCAACTCAACATATACTTTCGGAGACACTTGTAGAGTACCTTTATAATCACCCAGTTACGTTGTGACGTTTGGTAGCACACAAAGTGTTCCTCTGGTAAACGGGAGTTGCATAATCTCATAGTTGCAGGAACTTTGTATAAGTCATGAAGAAAGCAATAGCAACATACTAAACGATCAAGTGCTAAGCTAATGAAATGGGTCATGTCAATCACATCATTCTCCTAATGATGTGATCCCATTAATCAAATGACAACACATGTCTATGGTTAGGAAACATAACCATCTTCGATTAATGAGCTAGTCTAGTAGAGGCATACTAGTGACTATCTGTTTGTCTATGTATTCACACATGTATTATGTTTCCGGTTAATACAATTCTAGCATGAATAATAAACATTTATCATGATATAAGGAAATAAATAATAACTTTATTATTGCCTCTAGGGCATATTTCCTTCAAAATCAACTTCCACATGGTATTCTCCGGCTTTATTGATGACGTGGTCAAGAAAGAATCCCGCCAATTCCTCTTGAATTGCTTTCATGCGATCTTGTGGTAGGAGTTCTTTCCGTATCTGCCACGTCTAATTCGAAGAAGGGGGTTAATACATATATATGAATGAAACTCAACAGATATGATGGTGTAATAAATGAAATTATGAATATTATTGCTTACGCACTTCATATTCTCTTTTAGAGTAGCCCCGCTTATTTTTCAAAGTCGCGTTGTAGATGAACTCGCACACGCAGTATCCACAGTAATCATTCCCTTGTTCCTGCCACAAGCACTTTACGAGAAATAGAGGTCAATCAAACTGATAATGAAGCATTATAACTGGCATTGATGAAAGTACAACTATAGAATCAACGGGAGATGCGCGCAACTAGCTAGCCAGTAGTACTTACGTTCGGGTATGTATATCGCAGCTCCTTCGACAGTCCCGGAGCTTCTGCAGTGAACTGTTTCCAAACCCTGCAAGACAAAGAAAATAATTATTATTACTTGAGATATCAGGAAATGAACAAAAAGTTGCCGATATGGTGCGATAATGATCGATTGAACCTACTTGTTGAGCAATTTAGTCATGTCCGCATAGGTTTCGGGATCTTCTTGTCTCGAGTCTAAGAAGGTTACTAGTCCCCGCTCAAGCTTAATCTCCAGAAGAACATAGTGGTAGCTGCACACGCATGCATAACTCATCAATTACATTACTATAACCTCGCTCGAGTAATAAGGGAAACCGAATATGCACACGACAGTAACACTCACTTGAAGTTGGAAGGAAAGAGTATGGTATCTTTGTTTTGATTTTTGATCAATGATTGTAGCAAGTTGGCCTCGGCCTCTTCGGCATGCTTTTTAACCTGAATTTCATCTATGATATTTGTGTTAATGAACCCAATATCATACATTTCTTATTTTCTGCACTCGACGATCTTCAATCTGCATAATATAGTGAGGATAATTAATTATAAATACATGCAATGAAAGAACTGAGCTATATATAGAGACTTAATGACATAAATAATACTTACAGACAATAGCAAAAGACCGTTAATTTATCGAGGGCCTTTTGATTGAAGAACTCGAAGAACTCCTCAAATGGAACAGTCAACAGATCAGTTCCAACGAGGTCATGCTCCTCTTTAATGTTCAGATACAAAGTATTCGCCCCCCCCAAACTCTCTGCAGGTTTTCATGAACCAATTATGGAATCTTCGCATGATCGTTGTTAGAGATTTTTCATCTTTGACGAGAGGCTTCCCGTACTCGTATCTGTGTTCGTCCACCTCCATGAAATCAGGAAGTTGATCGTCAGGCAGGTAATCTGCAAGATTGCCATAACCGGCCACCATCCCCGGAGCATTAACGACAATGTCGCTGCTAGACACATTGAGCGGGGGGGGGGGGGCACGATTGATTTGCTTGTTCGCCGAGCTGAGCAATTTTTTCGCAGCTGCTCGTTCTTTTGACCTTTGATGTCTGATAGTACTTCCCGACCTCCCGCCTCTGGCTATACTGCTAGACGCCGGAGCAGACGGAGCGGCTACGACGTCTGTCTTCTTTCGTGCTTGCTTACGAGGCGGAGGAGAAGGACTACGACGCGCCAGAGCAGCCGGGGCGGCGGCGGGTATCTTCTGCCCTTGCTGGCGAGGCGGAGAAGGAGGAGGCTGCTGGTTGCTCGGGCGCGTCGGCGCAGGCGAAGAAGGAGGCGGAGTGCCGCCATGCGCCGGAGAAGGAGGCCAACTGCCCTGATCGTCACTCGCCGGAGGAGGAGGCGGTGGAGGAGATAGAGTGCACTGACTCGCCGGAGGAGGAGGCGGTGGAGCAGGCAGAGTGCCCCGACTCACCGGAGGAGGAGGAGGAGGAGGCGGAGGCGTCCAGTTCGGAAGGTTGATGAGCTCCTTCCGCCATAGGCATGGAGTCTTCAGAGCAGAACCCAGCCTAGTCTCCCCTTCACTGGTAGGGTGGTCAAGCTGGAGGTCCTCAAATCCCTCCGTTATTTCATCCACCATCACCCTAGCATATCCTTCTAGAATTGGCCGGCAGTGAAAAGTTGCACCGGGTTCAGTAGGATAAACAGAGCCAACAGCCGCCTTGACCTTCAAATTCATCCATTGCGTCATAATGTAGCAATTTTGAGACTCCGTGATAGCATCCACGGGATAGATGGCAGGAGCCGTCAAGACATGCTCCGGCTGAAGCAGCTCGGTGGAAGCCACACTGCTTCTCCGCTGAGATGGCGGGGTAGCTTCGGGGGAAGCTTCGGCAGGTCGTTTGTTGCGTTCTGCTTCTCGTTCCTCTAGCCCCATTACCCTTTCGTGCAGCGCCTGCAGTTGGCTCTGCTCCAGTTTCTTCCTCCTCTCCGGGTTTTGTAACCCCTGCGTCCGGAAAACCAACCTTCCACGGAATGGAGCTGGCGTGCCTCGTGTCCGTCCGTGGTGCTCGGGATTCGAGGGCCATTGTGAGCTCGTCCTTCTCCCTGCAGAGCGAACGTCCCTTGCTGCGCTGCATCGATATAGTGTCGAAGCTTGGTGACTGGTATTTTCAGTTGCTCGTCCGTCCAATGGCACTTCCCTGATATAGGGTCCAAGGTTCCGCCAGCCCCGAAGAACCAAGTCCGGCAACGATCTGGCCAGTTCATTATCTCTGGTTCGATCCCTTTATCAAGCAGACCATTCTCAGCCTTGGACCACTTAGGCCGGGCTTTGAGGTAGCCACCTGACCCCGTGCGATGGTGAAACTTCTTCTTCGCATCATTTTTCTTGTTTGTCTCCGATATCTTCTTACTCTTTTCCAATGTCTTGTGGGCCACAAATGCGGGCCAGTGATCTTTGATCTTCTCATATTTGCCGATGAATTCTGGTGTCTCTTCTTTGTCGACAAACTTGTTCAGCTCTTTCCTCCACCTCCTGATAGGCTTGCCATCTTCTTAAGAGCACAAGACTTGATTAATTGCTCTTTAACTGGCTTCTCCGGATCCTCCTCTGGCAGTAGGGTGAAATTTGCCTTTAGCTCAGCCCAAAGATCATCTTTCTGCATATCATTGACATAAGACACCTCAGGGTCTTCCTCCTTAGGCTTATACCATTGGTGGATGCTGATCAGGATCTTGTCCCTAACAAGAACCCCTGACCGAGCGAAAATCGTTCTTTGTCCGGATGGGTTCAATCGGTTCACCGTCGGCGCGATTCTGTGATCTCAAACCTTTCATCCGAGCTCAACTTTTCTTGGGCCTCGTCTCCTTACCGAAGTTGTGCTCGATCTGGAGGGCTAGCAAAAGGAAGAATAGCGAGAGTTAATTAATATGTGTACATATACCAAAACAATGAATGCATCAATTAACTAGTCAGACGGGCTTAACTAATATATATATACCTGGCGGACTTGGTTCGGTCACGGAGCGATCAAGACGGTCTCCTTCTTGTACCTCCATTGGGTCACGGAGCCATCATGAACATAGCCCTCTTCTTGTACCGGCATTAATGGGCCGGAGCCATCATGAACATAGCCCTCTTCTTCACCCGGTCCTTCCCGACCATCGGTGTCGTTGAGAAATGGCGCAACGACATCACTTCCTTGTGTGATTATGTCCCCAACATCGCCACATTTGCCGTCTCGGAGTGCTCCATAGTTTACGCAAATATTTACAACATGTCAATTATTATTCAAACATGGTACAAATGGATATATATTAGTGGCAAGCGTAGAACTAGCTAGCTAATCACAATAAGGAATCATGTTAGTGGCCTCGGCGCTGCTTCTCTAGGGTTTGGGGTGGCCTAGACAACGCTTCAAGGGTTTGGGTGGCCTCGACACAACGCTTCAAGGGTTTGGGGTGGCCTCGGCGACAACGCTCTTTTAACTTGGTAAATTTGGGTGGCCTCGAGAGAGTTTGTCGGGTAGGGGCGGCGGGAGGGGTAGGAGACCAACATCGTTTTTCTCTAGGGTTTGGGTGTCCTCGAGAGTTTTGGTCGAGCGAGAGGGCTGAGGGGGTGCTCTTTGTGGTATAAGTTATCACGGTCGAGAGGGGGTATATATATCGACCGCCCCTCATGTCGAAGTTATCCGGGAGGGGGTTATATCGACAACCACGCGACATACATATACATGGGAAAATAATGCTATCAGGGAGGGGGTATATCGACCCCCCCCCCCTCGTATTGAAGTTATCGGGAGGGGTATATCGACGACGACAGACCCGATAAAACATAAGAAAACGAAGAAGAAATAAAAAGAGGAGAAGAAAAAAGGAATAGAGGAGAAGATCGAAGAAAAAAATAAAAAAAAAAGGAGAAGAAGAAAAAATAGAATATTTTTTTTCTTCTTCTCGTCTATTCCTTTCTCCTTCTCCTCTTCTTTTTCTTCTTTTTTCTCTTCTTATTTATTTCTCCTCTTCTCCTCCTTTCTTCCTCTTCTTATTTTCCTTTTTCCTCTCATTCTTTTAGTATTGCTTGTTTTTTTAAAAAAATGTTCAAATAGAAAATTTCGAAAAAAAGTAAAGGTTTTGCCTAATGCATTGTTCATATTTCATCAACATATATGCATACAAAAAAAGCATACATACATACATACATATATACATAAAAAAGCATACATACATACATATATACAAAAAAGCATACATACTTTCCTAGCTAGCAAAAAAGCATACATACATACAAATATCATCAACATTATGCAAAAAAGCATCACTAGCTATGGGCGGTGGCGGGGGGCAGGCAGGCGGGGGCTCACTATGGGCGGTGTCGGCGACGGCGAGGTCGGGGCCGCCTGAGGCAGAGGCGGTGGCACGCTTGGGCAGGGGACGGCGTCGAGGCGGCGATGGCGTCGAGGCGGCGTGGGCGGCGACGGTGTCGGGCTTAGGGACGGCGTCGGCGATGGCGAGGTAGAAGCTGGACTCGGGACGACGCGTCGGCGACGGCGACGGCGAGGCACGAGCGACGGCAACGGCGCGGTCGGGCAGGGGCGACGGCAGGGGCGGCGGACAGCGTCGGGGCAGCCTGGCGGCGATGAGCTCGGTTGATGGCACCAACCGGGACTAAAGGAGGCCTTTGGTCCAGTTTTTTTGTTTTGTTTTATGTATTTTTTTTGTTTTTTGCTTTATTTTTTAATTCTTTTTTTAGGTCAGCAAAATTATAAACGTTCTGTTAGTGCCATTAGTTTTAGAAAAATTATAAACTTTCTGTTAGTGCCGTTAGTTTTTAAATTTGAATAATTAAAATTTGAATTCTTTGAAATTTGTGTGAATCACAAGTTTGTGATTAACTTTACTAAAAAAATGAACATAGATGCGCCTATAGAGAAAATTCAACCTAAATTCATAATAAAGCATTTTAAATGAACTCTAAAAAAGTTGAAAGTTGGCATGGTATCATAATTTCACCCACATAGCATGTGCATGTACAAAACGGACAATGGTATCATACTAAATGCATTACAAAGTTGGCATGGTATCATCAGAATAGTTGCGGAGAAAGTCTTCACTTTTTCTTCGCTTGTGTCATTTGCTTATTGCGCTGTAACCATGGATAATCTTCATCGTTTATCGGGATGTGGGGTCAGCCTTGACTTTGAAGGAGGAATTTCATGAAACTTTTCATAATCTTGAGACATGTCATCTTGCCCTCCACTCCCACGATGTCCCTTTTTCCTGAAAGAACTATGTGGCGCTTTTGGCTCATCGTATGATGTATTCGCTTCCTTATCTTTTCTTTTCTCGGTCTGGTAGACATGTCCTTCACATAGATAATCTGTGCCACATCATTGGCTAGGGCGAACGGTTCGTCAGTGTACCCAAGATTTTTCAGATCCACTGTTGTCATTCCGTACTGTGGGTCTACCTGTACCCCGCCTCCTGACAGATTGACCCAGCTGCATTTGAACAAATGGACATTAAAATCTACTCCGTAGTCAAGTTCCCATATGTCCACTATGTAAACATAATATGTGTCATTTCCCCTCTCGGTGGCTGCATCAAAGCGGACACTGCTGTTTTGGTTGGTGCTCTTTTGATCTTGGTCGATCATGTAAAGTGTATTTCCATTTATCTTGTATCCTTTCCAAATCATTACAGTCGAAGATGGTCCCCTAGATAACAAGTACAACTCATCACAAACAGTGTTGTCACCTCTGAGACGTGTTTCCAACCAACTGCTGAAAGTCTGATGTGTTCACATGTAATCCGATCGTCGCCTTTGCTCGAGGTGTTTGGAGCCTGAGACTGTTCTTGTGTTCATCGACATACGGGTCACCAAGGTAGAGTTACGTAGAACTGTAGTGTGCTTCAGACCAAGAATATCCGTCCCTGCATATTATTGAGTCCCTTCCAAGCGTGCCTTTTCAGTCGGTCTCCCCTCATACCGCGATTCAGGGAGACCTATCTTTTAAGGCCAGGAATGAAGTCAACACAAAACCCGATGACATCCTCTCGTTTGATGGCCCATGGAGATGCTTCCTTCTGTCCTAAGCGATTACGGACATATTTCTTTAGGACTCCATGAACCTCTCAAAGGGAACATATTGTGTAGAAATACGGGCCCCGAATGACAATCTCGTCGACTAGATGAACTAGGGCGTGCGTCATGATATTGAAGAAGGATGGTGGGAACATCAGCTCGAAACCGACAAGACATTGCGCCACATCACTCCTTAGCGTTGGTATGATTTCTGGATCGATCACGAGATATTGCATTGAGGAATGCACATAGCTTCACAATGGCTAATCGGACGTTTTCGGTAGAAGCCCCTCAATGCAACCGGAAGCGATTGCGTCATAATCACGTGGCAGTCATGAGACTTTAGGTTCGGAACTTTTCTCGGCATATTTATTATTCCTTTATATTGACGAAGCCGGTCGGGACCTTCATCGAGCAGGCATTCAAAGAAGATTTCTTTCTCTTCTTTCGTAAGAGCGTAGTTGGCAGGACCTTCATCTTTGCCGGAGGCATGCCGTCTTTTTTGAGCAAGCGTTGCAGGTCCTCCCGTGCCTCAGGTGTATCTTTTGTCTTCCCATACACGCCCAAGAAGCCTAGTAGGTTCACGCAAAGGTTCTTCGTCACATGCATCACGTCGATCGAAGAGCGGATGTAACGCCCCGGATGCAACTTTCCATATTCGTAACTCCAACTCTTGCCTTTTCCGGAGATGCGATATTATTATTTCCTTCGTGGTTGGGTTTTGTGTTTTGTTTTGCATTTTGTTCATGTCATGCATCTCATCTCATGGCATCATTCGCATTGCATCGACACTCGTTGCCGTCTTTGTTTTTAAAATTTGCATCCGCGCGTAGTTGCCGCTCCTCGCTTCCCTCTATGTTGCGTTCGTTGACCCTTTCGAGATCAACCGTGTTTTCGGTTCCCTCTTGTCAAACCACCTAACCTCTCTCCGACCCCCTCTTTCGTGCGTCCGAAATCTTCCCCGAACCCGACCCGAGCTATCGTCACCGTTGGATCCGGATCATCCCCTAACGTCTATAAAACATATCCGTTTTCTTATTTGGACTCCCTAGCCTATTTATTTGCGCCCGTCCGATTACGATCGGAGGGACGAGCTAACCCCTAACTTAATCCGCGATGTATATATTCATCCACCCCTACTCCATTTAGGCAAACCCTAAAAATCCTCTCCCTTGTCCCGCCGCGCCGCCGCCACTAGCTCCACTTTGTCGCCTCCTTCCTCGGGATCCCACCCGGTCCAAACCACCAGCCACACCCGAATCCGATCCATCCACTTGTCTGAGGAGACAGCAGCCGCATCGCTCACGCCCGAGGCCTCATGCCTCCCCGACGCCCTCGCCCCCGCGCCGGCAAGTGGTCTCGTCGGATTGCCCCGCCGGAGAAACAGCAACACCAGGACCGGCCTCGTCCCGCTCTTTTCCTTCCCTAGCTCTCTTTCGTCCTCCTTTCTCTTCGCTCACATCTCTCTCTCCCTGAACAGGACCGTGTCGTCGCCATGGCCTACAGCTCCTCGACGCCCAGCTCGCCTCCGCCCTGTTCCCGGACGGACCCGTCCGTTCTGTACCCCTCCGGCCTCGCCTTCTGCCGTGGAGACCTCCCCGTCGGGCTCTGCTTCGACACGCCGCCGCACGCAGACCCCTCTGCTCTCCCGCGCCTCGGCCTCGACCTCCTCTCGCCAAGTCTGCTTTCCGCCGACCACAGCCCAGCCACTCCCAATCCACATGGCCTCCCGTCCGCTTTGCGTCCCACGCCGGACCTCGCCGGTGAGACCCGCCGTCGCGCGTCCCGTCTCTCTCTCTCTCTTGCCCTCTCGGCCTCCCTGCTCTCCCCTTCCTGTTGAACAGGTAAAGCAGCATCGACCACATCCATGGCGCCTTGCCTCGTCCGGTCCGGTGGATCCGCCCTCCGTCGAGATCCGCCGTCTCCGCCTCCCCGCCATCGTCTCGGCGAGCAGCCGTGCCGCCAGCTGCTCTGCTTCCTATCGTGCAGAGGACGCCCGCTCGTCCCTGTCGCGTTGACGCGCCAAGCGCCAAGGCCCAACATCCAGCTCACATCGGCCCGACTCCTCCACAGATCCGGCCGCCCGCGTGGACCGATCCACTGCTGCGCGCCACCCAGACCACCAACGGGCCTTGGCCGGGGTGAGCAACACCAGCGCCTCTCCTGTGCACTGTTGGGTTAGCAAATTCGGCCCGTTCATGTTTTTTTTTGGTTCTGCGAATTTCCTAATTATCCAGAGATTGTCAGTTTTTCAGAAAACCCCTTAATGTTCATGCATCAATAATTATTTAACCATGCATCGGGTTAAAACAAATTATATATGTAAAGTGCTTAGAATTTCATATAGTTTCATAATATGCCACTTTCATTCATGTTTAAAATGCTTAAAATGCTGTTTGTTTAAATTTGCTCAAAATGCCATGTTAAAATGATTTATTTCATAACTAAATAACCGTAGCTCGGATTTAAATAATTTATATATGTAAATGGGGTAGAAAAATGCCTAGTTTAACTTGGTATACTTTATTTGCATGTTTAACAACTCTAAAATTGTGTTTAGGGCAGATCAGTTCCAAATCTAAAATATGCATATGGGGTTTTACCGGAATTGTTGTTTGTTGTTCCGGCCTCATTTAAACTTGCCTAAATAGTTAGTTTACTTATGCTTCACCTCTTGCCATGTTCAATAACATTTAATATTGTTGAGTACCTAATCGAGAGAGAACTAAATAAGTGATGTGGTGTTTTGTCAATATGCAACCCGTTGCATATTGAGCTCCACTTAACTTGTAGTGTTGTTTGTGCATATTGCCATGCCATGCCTCATTAAACCGGACATGCATCATACTTGTTTGTGCATCATGCCATGTTTATGTGATGGTTGTTTACTATGTTGTTTGTTTCTTTCCGGGTTGCTTCTCTCGTTAGCTTCGGTTTCGTTCCAGAGTTGTGAGGATTCGTTCGTCTACATCCTTTTGTCTTCTTCATGGACTCGTTCTTCTTCCTTGCGGGATTTCAGGCAAGATGACCATACCCTCGAAATCACTTCTATCTTTGCTTGCTAGTTGCTCGCTCTTTTGCTATGCCTATGCTACGATGCCTACCACTTGCTATATCATGCCTGCCACGTTGCCATGTCAAGCCCCTAACCATCTTTTCCTAGCAAACCGTTGTTTGGCTATGTTACCGCTTTGCTCAGCCACTCTTATAGCATTGTTAGTTGCAGGCGAAGATGAAGTTTGTTCCTTGTTGGAACATGGAGATGTTGTTCCTTGTTGGAACATGTTTACTTGTTGGGATATCACAATATATCTTATTTAATTAATGCATCTATATACTTGGTAAAGGGTGGAAGGCTCGGCCTTATGCCTAGTGTTTTGTTCCACTCTTGCCGCCCTAGTTTCCGTCATACAGGTGTTATGTTCCCGGATTTTGCGTTCCTTACGGTTGGGTGATTTATGGGACCCCTTGACAGTTCGCTTTGAATAAGACTCCTCCAAAGAAGGCCCAACCTTGGTTTTACCATTTTCCACCTAAGCCTTTTTCCCTTGGGTTCTGCAGACTCAAGGGTCATCTTTATTTTACCCCGGGCGGTGCTCCTCGAGTGTTGGTCCAAACTAGAGCACCGTGGGACCATTCCTTGGCAACTTGGATTACGTCGGTACATGACGCTTCGCTTATCCGGTGTGCCACGAGAACGAGATATGTGCAGCTCCTATCAGGATTTGTCGGCACATTGAGGCGGCTTTGCTGGTCTTGTTTTATTGCTGCCGAAATGTCTTGTAGTCCGGGATTCCGAGACTGATCGGGTCTTCCGGTAGAAGGAATATCCTTCGTTGACCATGAGAGCTTATAATGGGCTAAGTTGGGACACCCTGCAGGGTATTATCTTTCAAAGCCGTGCCCGCGGTTATGAGGCAGATGGGAATTTGTTAATGTCGGTTGTAGAAAACCGAAGTTGATCTTAATTAAAATACACCAACGCGTGTGTAACCGTGATGGTCTCTTCTCATGAGTCCGGAAGTGAACACGTGTTGGAGTTATGTTTGATGTAAGTAGTTTCAGGATCACTTCTTGATCGCTACTAGCTTCACGATCGTGCCTTGCTTCTCTTCTCGCTCTCTTTTGCGTATGTTAGTCACCATATATGCTAGTCGCTTGCTGCAGCTCCACCTCACTACCCTGTCCTACCTTTAAGCTTAAATAGTCTTGATCTCGCGGGTGTGAGATTGCTGAGTCCCGTGACTCACGAGATACTTCAAAACCAGTTTGCGGTGCCGATGAAACCGTGCAGGTGACGCATCCGAGCTCAAGGAGGAGCTCGATGAAGATCTTGTTCATTGTGTTGTTTCGTTTCAGTTGATCAGTAGTGGAGCCCAGTTGGGACGATCGGGGATCTGTGTAGCATTTGGGGTAGTCTTCTTTTATTTTGGTTCCGTAGTCGAACCTTGATTGTATCTGTATGATGTAATGTTTTACTCATGTATTGTGTGAAGTGGCGATTGTAAGCCAACTATGTATCTCTTTCCCTTATGTATTACATGGGTTGTGTGAAGATTACCTCACTTGCGACATTGCTTTCAATGCGGTTATGCCTCTAAGTCGTGCTTCGACACGTGGGAGATATAGCCGCATCGAGGGCGTTACAAGTTGGTAATCGAGCCATCCCGACTTAGGAGCCCCGCTTGATTGTTTCTTTGGCGTTGTTGAGTCTAGAACAAAAATGTTTTGAGTCTTAGGATTATATATCGAGAGTAGGATTCTTTTTACTCCTCGGTCCTTAAATCGCTCTGGTGAGGCCTCTCGACGTAGAGTTTTGACTCTCCTTTCCTGAAATTTCACTAAATTTTTTTAGGATCTTGGTATCTTGGAATCATTCCGATGGTTTTGTGGCGAGAACATTGTTCTTGGTGCCTCGACATTTAGGGGTTGTGGCGGTGTCCGGGAGTTGAGCTCCGAGGTGTTGTCGTCACAATTTTATCGTTCTGATTCGGAATACGAGTTTTGCCGACATCGAAAATCTCTTTTATGCAGTTGTTGGTGAGATAACCTCGATAACCCAGTACTGGGGCGAGCTCGAGAGTATTGCCATGACTCGTATAACGGATGCTTTTCGAAGGTCGAGGTAAACGATTTCCGAAGGTTTCTTGGTTATGTGTTGAAGGATGGATACAGCTGGATCTAGGTATTGTTAGTTTGGGTGATATATTTTGTGTCCCCTGTATCCCCAACACCAGATTGTATAACCAGAAAGTTTCGGGAGTTTATAGGTGGGAATTCAAGTAGCTCCTAGAATATCTTTCCGACAGATGCATGATATGGGATTGGGTAAATCTCTATCATATGTATTTGTTCCGGCTTATTCTGCAAGCCAAATCCTTTGTTTTTGTTCCGTTTTGTGGTATTCGAGTTGCTTCGAAGTCAAATGTTGAATCCATACCTTCCCTAAACGGTGTTCTCATATTTCTATGTGGATGCTAATCCTTCTTGTTCATCAAGGTCGTCTTTTTAATCTTTTCCAACCGTGTGCTTCTCTCCAATTAAATCCGATCATTCCAACATTCGCAAGATCAATTCTATGTTTTCTCAACGGTGTTTGTTTCGTTCATCCCAAGTTGTCTTTGTTTTTCCCCCACCCTCCCACCTTTTTCTTCAAGGACTCATTTATTTTAATCAAGTATCCATTTATTCATGTGAAGTCACTTCACTCTTTTCAATCAATGTTCTGATCCAGTGATCCCTCATGAAGATGCTCAACAGCTCCAAGTTCATCTTTCTTCATCCTCGTATTCTTTTCCGGTGGATTTAACTCAAGCTTTCAGTGTTGATCATATTCCTTTCCTTGTTGCAAATGCTTTCCCATACCGGTGCACCTCATAATCATTCACTTCTCTCTATTCATTTGGTTGGGAGTGATGAAGATATCTCAGAAGATTCAAGTTTCCATTCTCAATTCACTCAAGTTCTTTTGAGGATGCTATCTCATTCAAGCCATTTAATTCAACCGGTGCAATCTCTCTTTAAAATCATTTTCAACGGTGGTTCTTTTGAGTGGGCCCTAGCCCACAGGTCTTTTCCCAGGATCTTACCTGACTCTTCTAAATTTTCCCGGAGCTATTCCCAAATTCTTTTCTAAGTTTGACGTAAGAATGAATTTTCATCAGTCAAGGCTTTCTCCAAGATCTTTCAAATTATTTTCATCTTTGGTTCAACCTTTCTAATTTTCATTCCGGAGTGCCTCAACAATTCATGGTGGTGTTTCTCATCGTCATTCTCAACATTTGAAGACTGAAGAAGGATTTCTCCTAAATCTTGCTCCATTCTCTTCAAGATTCATGGTTCTAGCTTGATGCCATCCTCTCATAATTATTTTCGATTGTGAGAATTCTTTTAACCCATCCGGAGCAATTCAGGAGTCTTTTCAGTTTGATTCTTCTGAGCCCATCATCTCAGAATTATTCATTCCAGCTTTCAGCTCTCGTTCTCCAAATCTTACCGGTGCATCGTTCAAATATCCTCTAATCAGCTCTTGATCTCTTCGTTCACTTGTATCTAAATCCCCTCAAGTATCTTCATTCGTTTTCCAATTCTTCCCGGTGAATTGTGTATTTGCTACGTTCATTTTCAATTCTTATGGTGGTTCGTTCAAGATTTCACTTCCTTCGTTATCATATTAATTCATTCGCTGTTTCCAAATTCCACCGGTGGTTCCATCAATACCTTCTCAAGGTTGCGCTATATCTCTCTTAATCCTTTTTCAACGAGAATAAGTAGTATGCCTAATCCGTTGCTTGTCATCAATTTAAATTGGTGAAGGATCGCATAACATAATTCTTGTTCTTGTTTCATCAAGTGATTGATTCATTCTTCGGAGTTAAGTAATGGTATCAATTTCTCAGTTCTAAGTTGTTCATCTCTTCTTTCCGGAGTTTGTTCATCATATCACATTCTCGGTCCGAGATGCTTCATCTTTTCTTTCCGGAGTTCAAAGTTTTCTCGGTTATATCATTTCAAAGCTTCATCTTATCACTGCAAGGCTTCACCTTGTGTTTTCAACTTCTCTTTCTTTTATCATCCTTTTTTTTACCGGAGTTCATCATGGAGGCTCTACATGGTGGTTCATCAAGGATTCTCTTCATTCTTCAATTGTTCTTCAAGATTTCTCTCGAAGTTATGACCCGCCAAGCTATACTCAAAAATAAACATGGTGTTCAACACATGTTTTGTTTTGAGGAGTTCAAGCATTCTTCATCTTGCATTCCAAAGTGCAATTCTTTCTATCATTATCTTTTGAGGTGGTGTTATGTCATTCTTGACAACTTCCCTTCGTGCTTCATGATTCACATGTTGTCAAGAATGAGGTATTTTAAATCCATCAATCTCTTCATTGGAGTTATCTTGGGCTATATTTCACCTAAAGCTTTCCGAAGGAATGTTGCCAATTGTGGTGCTTATCAATGATCCAAGTTTTCTCCTATTCTCTCGGCGAATCAAGTTTTCATCTCCATGTTGCTCTCAAGCAATCAATTGTTTTTCGTTAGTGGCAAAATTTCACCTCATAATGTTGAGATGTTTCCATAAGTCCACTACAAGGTTATTCTTTTCGTTGTTGGTTTTCCAACAACTCCGTTCTATCCTTCTTTTTAAGGGTGCTTTCCAAACTCATTTGTGGTAGAAGTTGTCATTTTCTTCCCCATTCCTTTATTCCAATGATCTATCTTCAATTTTTCTTCCGGGGGCATTGTGATGTTGCTCTCTTCGACCCATCATCTTCTTTTGTCAAGACCATGTCCTTTTCCTTGCTTATCGATTTAACCGAGTGTTGTGTCTATCGTTCCTCTTTTACCGGAGTCTCATCCAGGTGCTTTCATTTTGCCAAGTTCATGATTCTAATTCCTTCCATTTTCAATGGAGTGCTGCCCAAATTATATCAATCTTATTCCTTCTCTATCTAGTTTTAACGGAGTGGTTTCAATATCTATGTTATCACTAAACCTCTTGGTTCTCGTCGGATCCCATGTTCCTCTTTTCTAATGAGTGTTTTCAACCTTGTTCATCTTCGTTGTGTTCTTTCTTTCATTTTGTTCAACCTCTCAAGGTTCTTTGGTTTCACTCGTTTGTCAAAGAAGCAACTTAGTTTTACCTCCTCTCTTCCTCTTCCGTTTTCTCTCCGGCGCCATCCTAGATCTCGGGACGAGATCCTCTCGTAGTGGTGGAGTGTTGTAACGCCCCGGATGCAACTTTCCATATTCGTAACTCCAACTCTTGCCTTTTCCGGAGATGCGATATTATTATTTCCTTCGTGGTTGGGTTTTGTGTTTTGTTTTGCATTTTGTTCATGTCATGCATCTCATCTCATGGCATCATTCGCATTGCATCGGCACTCGTTGCCGTCTTTGTTTTTAAAATTTGCATTCGCGCGTAGTTGCCGCTCCTCGCTTCCCTCTATGTTGCGTTCGTTGACCCTTTCGAGATCAACCGTGTTTTCGGTTCCCTCTTGTCAAACCACCTAACCTCTCTCCGACCCCCTCTTTCGTGCGTCCGAAATCTTCCCCGAACCCGACCCGAGCTGTCGTCACCGTTGGATCCGGATCATCCCCTAACGTCTATAAAACATCTCCGTTTTCTTATTTGGACTCCATAGCCTATTTATTTGTGTCCGTCCGATTACGATCGGAGGGACGAGGTAACCCCTAACTTAATCCGCGATATATATATTCATCCACCCCTACTCCATTTAGGCAAACCCTAAAAATCCTCTCCCTTGTCCCGCCGCGCCGCCGCCACTAGCTCCACTTTGTCGCCTCCTTCCTCGGGATCCCACCCGGTCCAAACCACCAGCCACACCCAAATCCGATCCATCCACTTATGCGAGGAGACAGCAGCGCATCGCTTCGCGCGCCGAGGCCTCATGCCTCCCGACACCCTCGCCCAGCAGCCGCAAGTGGTCTCGTCGAATTGCCCCGCCAGAGAAACAACAACACGGGACCGGCCTCGTCCGCTCTTTTCCTTCCCTAGCTCTCTTTCGTCCTCCTTTCTCTTCGCTCACATCTCTCTCTCCTGAACAGGACCGTGTAAATGCGCCATGGCCTACAGCTCCTCGACGCCCAGCTCGCCTCCGCCCTGTTCCCGGACGGACCCGTCCGTTCCGTACCCCTCCGGCCTCGCCTTCTGCCGTGGAGACCTCCCCGTCGGGCTCTGCTTCGACACGCCGCCGCACGCAGACCCCTCTGCTCTCCCGCGCCTCGGCCTCGACCTCCTCTCGCCAAGTCTGCTTTCCGCCGACCACAGCCCAGCCACTCCCAATCCACATGGCCTCCCGTCCGCACCGTCCCACGCCGGACCTCGCCGGTGAGACCCCGCCGTCGCGCGTCCCCGTCTCTCTCTCTCTCTTGCCCTCTCTGACCTCCCCTGCTCTCCCCTTCCCTGTTGAACAGGTAAGAGCACCATCGACCACATCCATGGCGCCCCTTGCCTCGTCCCGGTCCGGTGGATCCGGCCCCCTCCGTCCAGATCCGCCGTCTCCGCCTCCCTGCCATCGTCTCCGGCGAGCAGCCGTGCCGCCGCGGCTCTGCTTCCTGTAGTGCAGAGGACGCCCGCTCGTCCCTGTCGCGTTGACCGCGCCAAGCGCCAAGGCCCAACATCCAGCTCCTGTCGGCCCGACTCCCTCCACAGATCCAGCCGCCCCGCGTGGACCGATCCACTGGCCTGCGCCAGCCCAGCACCACCAACCGGGCCTTGGCCCAGGGTGAGCAGCACCCGCGCCTCTCCTGTGCACTGTTGGGCTAGCAAAATTCGGCCCGTTCATGTTTTTTTTTGGTTCTGCGAGTTTCCTAATTATCCAGAGATTGTCAGTTTTTCAGAAAACCCCTTAATGTTCATGCATCAATAATTATTTAACCATGCATCGGGTTAAAACAAATTATATATGTAAAGTGCTTAGAATTTCATCTAGTTTCATAATATGCCACTTTCATTCATGTTTAAAATGCTTAAAATGCTGTTTGTTTAAATTTGCTCAAAATGCCATGTTAAAATGATTTATTTCATAACTAAATAATCGTAGCTCGGATTTAAATAATTTATATATGTAAATGGGGTAGAAAAATGCCTAGTTTAACTTGGTATACTTTATTTGCATGTTTAACAACTCTAAAATTGTGTTCAGGGCAGATCAGTTCCAAATCTAAAATATGCATATGGGGTTTTACCGGAATTGTTGTTTGTTGTTCCGGCCTCATTTAAACTTGCCTAAATAGTTAGTTTACTTATGCTTCACCTCTTGCCATGTTTAATAACATTTAATATTGTTGAGTACCTAATCGGGAGAGAACTAAATAAGTGATGTGGTGTTTTGTCAATATGCAACCCGTTGCATATTGAGCTCCACCTAACTTGTAGTGTTGTTTGTGCATATTGCCATGCCATGCCTCATTAAACCGGACATGCATCATACTTGTTTGCGCATCATGCCATGTTTATGTGATGGTTGTTTACTATGTTGTTTGTTTCTTTCCGGGTTGCTTCTCTCGTTAGCTTCGGTTTCGTTCCGGAGTTGTGAGGATTCGTTCGTCTACATCCTTTTGTCTTCTTCATGGACTCGTTCTTCTTCCTTGCGGGATTTCAGGCAAGATGACCATACCCTCGAAATCACTTCTATCTTTGCTTGCTAGTTGCTCGCTCTTTTTCTATGCCTATGCTACGATGCCTACCACTTGCTATATCATGCCTCCCACGTTGCCATGTCAAGCCCCTAACCATCTTTTCCTAGCAAACCGTTGTTTGGCTATGTTACCGCTTTGCTCAGCCCCTCTTATAGCATTGTTAGTTGCAGGTGAAGATGAAGTTTGTTCCTTGTTGGAACATGGAGATGTTGTTCCTTGTTGGAACATGTTTACTTGTTGGGATATCACAATATATCTTATTTAATTAATGCATCTATATACTTGGTAAAGGGTGGAAGGCTCGGCCTTATGCAGTGTTTTGTTCCACTCTTGCCGCCCTAGTTTCCGTCATACCGGTGTTATGTTCCCGGATTTTGCGTTCCTTACACGGTTGGGTGATTTATGGGACCCCCTTGATAGTTCGCTTTGAATAAGACTCCTCCAGCAAGGCCCAACCTTGGTTTTACCATTTGCCACCTAAGCCTTTTTCCCTTGGGTTCTGCAGACTCAAGGGTCATCTTTATTTTACCCCGGCCGGTGCTCTCTCGAGTGTTGGTCCAAACTAGAGCACCGTCTTGGGACCATTCCTTGAAAACTTGGATTACGTCGGTACCTGACGCTTCGCTTATCCGGTGTGCCACGAGAACGAGATATGTGCAGCTCCTATCAGGATTTGTCGGCACATTCGGGCGGCTTTGCTGGTCTTGTTTTATTCTGTCGAAATGTCTTGTAGTCCGGGATTACGAGACTGATCGGGTCTTCGGTAGAAGGAATATCCTTCGTTGACCGTGAGAGCTTATAATGGGCTAAGTTGGGACACCCTGCAGGTATTATCTTTCAAAGCCGTGCCCGCGGTTATGAGGCAGATGGGAATTTGTTAATGTCGGTTGTAGAAAACCCAAAGTTGATCTTAATTAAAATACACCAACGCGTGTGTAACCGTGATGGTCTCTTCTCGGAGTCCGGAAGTGAACACGGTGTTGGAGTTATGTTTGGCGTAAGTAGTTTCAGGATCACTTCTTGATCGCTACTAGCTTCACGACCGTGCCTTGCTTCTCTTCTCGCTCTCTTTTGCGTATGTTAGTCACCATATATGCTAGTCGCTGCTGCAGCTCCACCTCACTACCCTGTCCTACCTTTAAGCTTAAATAGTCTTGATCTCGCGGGTGTGAGATTGCTGAGTCCCGTGACTCACAGATACTTCAAAACCAGTTTGCGGTGCCGATGAAACCGTGCGGTGGCGCATCCGAGCTCAAGGAGGAGCTCGATGAAGATCTTGTTCATTGTGTTGTTTCGTTTCAGTTGATCGAGAGTGGAGCCCAGTTGGGACGATCGGGGATCTGTGTAGCATTTGGGGTAGTCTTCTTTTATTTTGGTTCCGTAGTCGAACCTTGATTGTATCTGTATGATGTATTGTTTTACTCATGTATTGTGTGAAGTGGCGATTGTAAGCCAACTATGTATCTCTTTCCCTTATGTATTACATGGGTTGTGTGAAGATTACCTCACTTGCGACATTGCTTTCAATGCGGTTATGCCTCTAAGTCGTGCTTCGACACGTGGGAGATATAGCCGCATCGAGGGCGTTACTGTTGGAAATATGCCCTAGAGGCAATAATAAAAGCATTATTATTATATTTCCTTGTTCATGATAATTGTCTTTTATTCATGCTATAACTGTATTATCCGGAAATCGTAATACACGTGTGAATACATAGACTACAATCGTCCTAGTAAGCCTCTAGTTGACTAGCTCGTTGGTCAACGAGATAGTCATGGTTTCGACTATGGACATCGATGTCATTGACAACGGGATCACGTCATTAGGAGAATGACGTGATGGACAAGACAATCCTAAGCATAGCACAAAGATCGTGTAGTTCGTTTTGCTAGAGCTTTTCCAATGTCAAGTATCTCTTCCTTAGACCATGAGATCGTGCAATTCCCGGATACCGTAGGAGTGCTTTGGGTGTATCAAAGCGTCCTGGCGTAAGCGGGTGACTATAAAGGTGCACTCTGGTATCTCGAAAGTGACCATTGGGTTGACACGGATCGAGGCGGGATTTGTCACTCCGTATGACGGAGAGGTATCACTGGGCCCACTCGGTAATGCATCATCATAATGAGCTCAAAGTGACCAAGTGTGCGGTCACGGGATCATGCATTCTTGATGCAGTAAAGTGACTTGCCGATAACGAGACTAACGAGGTATTGGGATACCGACGATCGAGTCTCGGGCAAGTAACACACCGTCGACAAAGGGAATAGAATACGGGTTTCTTGAACCCTTGACATCGTGGTTCATCCGATGACAACATCGAGGAGCATGTGGGAGCCAACATGGGTATCCAGATCCGCTGTTGGTTATTGACTTGAGGTAGTCTCGGTCATATCGCATGTCTCCCGAACCCGTAGGGTCTACACACTTAAGGTTCGGTGGCGCTAGGGTTAATAGGAAGACAAGTATGTGATTACCGAATGTTGTTGAGTCCGGATGAGATCCCGGACGTCACGAGGAGTTCGGAATGGTCCGGAGGTAAAGATTTATATATGGAAAGTGGTTAAGCGGACTCGGGAAGTTTGGTGGTATACTGGTAAAATCACGGGGCCACGGGAGGGTTCGGAGGTCCACGGGAGGGGCCACCTCTCCCGGGGGCCACATGGGCTAAGTGGGAGGGAACCAGCCCCTGGTGGGCTGGGTGCGCCTCCCACCTAGGCCCATCGCCTAGGGTTTGGGGAGGAGGAACCTAAAGGGGCGCCCTCAGCTTGGGGGCAAGCCACCTCCTCCCTCCTCCTTGGCCGCCGCCCCTAGGGTTTGCCCTAGAGGGCGGCCCCCTTGACCCTCTCCTCCTATAAATAGAGGGGTGGGGAGGGCTGCTAACACAGTTGTGGCGCAGCCCCTCCCTCCCAACACCTCTCTTTCTCACGCAAGCTTGGCGAAGCCTGCACGGAGAACTACCGTACCAGCTGCACCACGCCGTCGTGCTGCCATTGGGATTGTCTTCTTCAACCTCTCCTTCTCTCTTGCTGGATCAAGGCGGAGGAGGCGCCATCGTCCCGTCGTGTGTTGAACACGGAGGTGCTGTCCTTCGAGTACTTTGGTCATCGGTGATCGGAATCACGTTGGGAGCGTCTTCGTCATTACCACTCTCAAGAACGCTTCCGTGATTCGATCTACAAGTGGTATGTAGATGCAAACTCTCTCTCGTTACTCGTTGCATGGTAGAACTCATAGATGGATCTTGGTGAAACCGTAGGAAAATTTTAATTTTCTGCAGCGTTCCCCATGATTCTGACGGACCTCTAGGTCTTTCCGGAGGGTAGGTTCCAAAATATAGATTTCTTCTTCCACATGGGTGCGTGTTTCTCGGCGTCATTGAACAGCTAGTCCGCCGGGACCCTTTCCAAAGATTACGTGTAAATCATTGACCATAGCAAGTACTTGATCATCGATGACGCATGGCGGGCTTCTTCGGTGATCTGCCTCGTCTTTGAATGCTTGCCTTTCTTTCGACATTGATGGTTGGTCGGAAGAAATCGGCGATAGCCAGTACACATTCTTCTTGCAGCTTCGGTATATACTATCGGTGTCAAGTAAACAGTGCATGCATGCGTGGTATCCCTTGTTTATACGTCACGAAGGTTCTTGAGAGCGGGTCAATCGTTGATGGTCACGAGCAGCAACGCCTTTAGGTCAAATTCCTCCTGTTTATGCTCATCCCACGTACGTACACCGTTTCCATTCCACAGCTGTAAAAGTTCTTCAACTAATGGCCTTAGGTACACATCAATGTCGTTGCCGGGTTGCTTAGGGCCTTGGATGAGAACTGGCATCATAATGAACTTCCGCTTCATGCACATCCAAGGAGGAAGGTTATACATATATAGAGTCACGGGCCAGGTGCTGTGATTGCTGCTCTGCTCCCCGAAAGGATTAATGCCATCCGCGCTTAAAGCAAAACGTACGTTCCTTGGGTCACTTGCGAACTCATCCCAGTACTTTCTCTCGATTTTTCTCCACTGCGACCCGTCAGCGGGTGCTCTCAACTTCCCGTCTTTCTTATGGTCCTCACTGTGCCATCACATCAACTTGGCATGCTCTCCGTTTCTGAACAGACGTTTCAACCGTGGTATTATAGGAGCATACCACATCACCTTCGCATGAACCCTCTTCCTGGGGGGCTCGCCGTCAACATCACCAGGGTCATCTCGTCTGATATTATACCGTAATGCACCGCATACCGGGCATGCGTTCAGATCCTTATGCGCACCATGTAGAGGATGCAGTCATTAGGGCATGCATGTATCTTCGCACCTCCAATCCTAGAGTGCATCGACCTTCTTTGCTGCGTATGTACTGTCGGGCAATTCGTTATCCTTTGGAAGCTTCTTCTTCAATATTTTCAGTAGCTTCTCAAATCCTTTGTCAGGCACAACATTCTCTGCTTTCCACTGCAGCAATTCCAGTACGGTACCGAGCTTTGTGTTGCCATCTTCGCAATTGGGGTACAACCCTTTTTTGTGATCCTCTAACATGCGATCGAACTTCAGCTTCTCCTTTTGATTTTCGCATTGCGTCCTTGCATCGACAATGACCCAGCGGAGATCATCATCATCGTGCACATCGTCTGGTTCCTCTTGATCTTCAGCAGCTTCGCCCGTTGCAGCATCATCGTGCACATCGTCTGGTTCCTCTTGATGTTCAGTAGCATCACCGTATTCAGGGGGCACATAGTTGTCATCGTACTCTTCTTCTTCGCCGTCTTCCATCATAACCCCTATTTCTCCGTGTCTCGTCCAAACATTATAGTGTGGCATGAAACCCTTGTAAAGCGGTGGGTGTGAAGGATTTTTCGGTCGAGTAAGACTTCGTATTCCACATATAGGGCATGGACAACACATAAAACCATTCTGCTTGTTTGCCTCAGCCACTTGAGAAAATCATGCACGCCCTTAATGTACTCGGATGTGTGTCTTTCACCGTACATCCATTGCGGTTCATCTGCGTGCATTATATATAATTAAGTGTGTCAAAAATCATTCTGAGAACATCATGAATAGATAATTAAGTGACCAAATTAATAGAAGTTCATCATCACATTAAAACCAAAATAATACAAGTATCTATCTAAACATACAAGTAAGAATATTTTTTCTTTCAGAAAGAAGATAAGAACAAGAGGCTCACCACGATGGTGCCGGCAATGAGATCGGCGCGGGCGATCAACGGTGGTGAAGACGAAGACAGGACGTGACAGACCGCTAAACCTAGACAAATATTGAGGAAAATGGAGTTTGGAGGTCGAGCTTAGAGAGGAGAAAGTTAAGTAGTGTGGCTCGGGCATTCTATCAAACACCTCGTGTGCATAGGAGGTGAGCTAGAGCACCACAAAGCTCTCCAACGTCTGGGCAGAAAAACAAAGCAGTGAAGTGCTCTGCTCGCGGGCGAGGGGTATATATAGGCAATTCATTGGTCCCGGTTGGTGGCTTGAACCGGGACCAAAGGCTCCCTTTGGTACCGGTTCAAGCCACCAACCGGGATCAATGGTGGTGGGCCAGGAGCGAGGCCCATTAGTCCCTGTTCGTCCCACCAACCGGGACCAAAAGGTCCAGACGAACCGGGACCAATGGCCCACGTGGCCCGGCCGGCCCCCGGGGCTCACGAACCGGGTCCAATGCCCCCATGGGTCCCGGTTCTGGATTGAACCGGGACTAATGGGCTGACCCGGCCTGGACCATTGCCCCCTTTTCTACTAGTGTAAAGCAGGTTCTTACCCCTCAAAAAAAATTTATCAAAATTTCATAAAACATTTTGAACATACAAACGCCCACGCAAGTAAGAACACAACACATTTTGCACATGTGCTTTAAGTTCGTTTGACCTAATTTTCTTCTCACTCCCTGAAAGTAAATAATAAAGAGACAAATAACTGTCCAAGTGGTACGTACCTACCACGTAACTATTCCTCTTCTCATTTCCATTGCCAGGAAGCGCGCGCCACACCTGCGGCCGTCGCCGACGGCGGCTGCGGGGTACCTGTGCTCGACGGCGTCGGCGCACTCGCACTCCTGGTTGAGCAAGACTCCCCACACTCAGGGCAGGCGGACCGGACCGTGCGTGTCTTTGGACAGTGACTGCGAGGTAGCGGCCACGACCGTCATCGATGTTGCTGTCTAGTTCAGCTCCAGCCTCCAGGGGATGTAAAAAATCGAATCGTATGTAGTCCATGACCGTACGACTCTACTACTAACTTCTCTCAAATTGCATCAACCGTGCAGCAGCGGATACACTCAACAGGGACGAAGAAGGATGGCCGGCAAACACAAAACCAAGCAAGGAACAATGGTTGGCTGACATTGGGAGGTGGAACGTGGAAGACCAGACGGGTGGCAGAAAGGAGGAGATCGTGCCTACTGCCTAGCGTGGATGGTCGAGCAAGTGAACGAAAACGGGCAGTAACGTAACGCTGGAGGAAACTAATCATCATCAGTACACACGGTGGACTTTTATCACCATCGTTGCTGCGCCGCCGGCGGTTTCATGTCACGCGGAAGTGGAGAAGACGTGTAGGAAGGAGCATGGAGATTTTTTTTTTTTTTGAGGGGTGATAAAAACTTTATTCATCAAACTCCACATGAAGTGGGATACGGTTCTGGTCGTAAGGAACGCCAAACCACACGTGGCGACCAGGACCTCTACTAAGAGAAAACTTTGCTAAACTATGTGCTTCATAATTTGTAGCACGACCCTCGAAAGTAAAGATACATTGAAAAGTTGCAGCTTTGAGTTTGATCTCGCTAATTATGGCTCCATATCTTCCTCTTGCGCTTTGATCGATATCTGCCACAACCTGTTTACAATCCGAAGCAATAACAAAACTTTTGATATTCAAATCCTCCGCCAGGCACAATGCCTCGCGGCACGCCAAGGCTTCCAGTGACGCTGGATCTGTCACTCCCTCGATAACCAAAGCCGATGCCCCAAGATAGTTCCCTTCTCCATCTCTGCATACTGCAGCCGCCGATCCTCCTTTTCTAGCACGGACGCTGGCGTCGACATGTATTTTGCAATGTCCAGGAGGTGGCCTCTTTGGGCTCTTTCGTCGTTCACTTGTCGGAGCCCCATTCTTCCTTGGGCGAATACTTCCATCATTGACAGTGTCGAGTTCATCAATGAACCTGTTGATGAATATATGTGTCTGGTGGGGGCTTTGAAAGATTGCCTCGTGAATGGCTTTGCGGCGGGCATGCCAGATTGACCACAGCGTGATCGCCAGACGGACGAACTTGTCGTGCGGCAAGCTTTCCATCAAAGTAAACAACCAATTTTTTGCATTTGGCTCAGTGGTGGCTATGATTGTATGTGTTAGTTCCTCTTCTCCCAACGCCCAAACACTTCGCGACGCGGTGCATTCCAGCAGCGAGTGTCTCCACGAGTCCTGAACCCCGCAGAAGCCACATCGGCTAGAATCTGTCATATGGCGGTGCGCCCTTATATCATTTGTCGGCAACGATTGCTTGGATAATCTCCATAAGAACATCCTGACTTTGCCCGGGACTTTGGTATTCCACAATGACTTCCATGCCCTTTTTCCATGCTTGCTTGGCGGGCCTGCCCTTCCCTCCAACCAAGCCTCTCTCGCTGCCTGGTTGAAATAAGCATTTTATCGCTGACTTCACTGAGAAAATACCATGTTTTTCGTAGTGCCACGCCCAAAAGTCATCCATATTCCGAGTACATAACGGAATACCCAGTATCGTGTCTGCATCCATTGTTCTTCAAAATTTCTCTCGAAGTTATGACCCGCCAAGCTATACTCAAAAATAAACATGATGTTCAACACATGTTTTGTTTTGAGGAGTTCAAGCATTCTTCATCTTACATTCCAAAGTGCAATTCTTTCTATCATTATCTTTTGAGGTGGTGTTATGTCATTCTTGACAACTTCCCTTCGTGCTTCATGATTCACATGTTGTCAAGAATGAGGTATTTTAAATCCATCAATCTCTTCATTGGAGTTATCTTGGGCTATATTTCACCTAAAGCTTTCCGAAGGAATGTTACCAATTGTGGTGCTTATCAATGATCCAAGTTTTCTCCTATTCTCTCGGCGAATCAAGTTTTCATCTCCATGTTGCTCTCAAGCAATCGATTGTTTTTCGTTAGTGGCAGAATTTCACCTCATAATGTTGAGATGTTTCCATAAGTCCACTACAAGGTTATTCTTTTCGTTGTTGGTTTTCCAACAACTCCGTTCTATCCTTCTTTTTAAGGGTGCTTTCCAAACTCATTTGTGGTAGAAGTTGTCATTTTCTTCCCCATTCCTTTATTCCAATGATCTATCTTCAATTTTTCTTCCGGAGGCATTGTGATGTTGCTCTCTTCGACCCATCATCTTCTTTTGTCAAGACCATGTCCTTTTCCTTGCTTATCGATTTAACCGGAGTGTTGTGTCTATCGTTCCTCTTTTAACCGGAGTCTCATCCAGGTGCTTTCATTTTGCCAAGTTCATGATTCTAATTCCTTCCATTTTCAGTCGGAGTGCAGCCCAAATTATATCAATCTTATTCCTTCTCTATCTAGTTTTAACCGGAGTGGTTTCAATATCTATGTTATCACTAAACCTCTTGGTTCTCGTCGTATCCCATGTTCCTCTTTTCTAACAGAGTGTTTTCAACCTTGTTCATCTTCGTTGTGTTCTTTCTTTCATTTTGTTCAACCTCTCAAGGTTCTTTGGTTTCACTCGTTTGTCAAAGAAGCAACTTAGTTTTACCTCCTCTCTTCCTCTTCCGTTTTCTCTCCGGCGCCATCCTAGATCTCAGGACGAGATCCTCTCGTAGTGGTGGAGTGTTGTAACGCCCCGGATGCAACTTTCCATATTCGTAACTCCAACTCTTGCCTTTTTCGGAGATGCGATATTATTATTTCCTTCGTGGTTGGGTTTTGTGTTTTGTTTTGCATTTTGTTCATGTCATGCATCTCATCTCATGGCATCATTCGCATTGCATCGGCACTCGTTGTCGTCTTTGTTTTTAAAATTTGCATCCGCGCGTAGTTGCCGCTCCTCGCTTCCCTCTATGTTGCGTTCGTTGACCCTTTCGAGATCAACCGTGTTTTCGGTTCCCTCTTGTCAAACCACCTAACCTCTCTCCGACCCCCTCTTTCGTGCGTCCGAAATCTTCCCCGAACCCGACCCGAGCTGTCGTCACCGTTGGATCCGGATCATCCCCTAACGTCTATAAAACATCTCCGTTTTCTTATTTGGACTCCCTAGCCTATTTATTTGTGTCCGTCCGATTACGATCGGAGGGACGAGGTAACCCCTAACTTAATCCGCGATGTATATATTCATCCACCCTACTCCATTTAGGCAAACCCTAAAATCCTCTCCCTTGTCCCTTGGCGCCGCCGCCACTAGCTCCACTTTGTCGCCTCCTTCCTCGGGATCCCACCCGGTCCAAACCACCAGCCACACCCAAATCCGATCCATCCACTTGTCTGAGGAGACAGCAGCCGCATCGCTCGCGCCCGAGGCCTCATGCCTCCCCGACGCCCTCGCCCCCGCGCCGGCAAGTGGTCTCGTCGGATTGCCCCGCCGGAGAAACAACAACACCAGGACCGGCCTCGTCCCGCTCTTTTCCTTCCCTAGCTCTCTTTCGTCCTCCTTTCTCTTCGCTCACATCTCTCTCTCCCTGAACAGGACCGTGTCGTCGCCATGGCCTACAGCTCCTCGACGCCCAGCTCGCCTCCGCCCTGTTCCCGGACGGACCCGTCCGTTCCGTACCCCTCCGGCCTCGCCTTCTGCCGTGGAGACCTCCCCGTCGGGCTCTGCTTCGACACGCCGCCGCACGCAGACCCCTCTGCTCTCCCGCGCCTCGGCCTCGACCTCCTCTCGCCAAGTCCGCTTTCCGCCGACCACAACCCAGCCACTCCCAATCCACATGGCCTCCCGTCCGCACCGTCCCACGCCGGACCTCGCCGGTGAGACCCCGCCGTCGCGCGTCCCCGTCTCTCTCTCTCTCTTGCCCTCTCTGACCTCCCCTGCTCTCCCCTTCCCTGTTGATTAGGTAAGAGCAGCATCGACCACATCCATGGCGCCCCTTGCCTCGTCCCGGTCCGGTGGATCCGGCCCCCTCCGTCCAGATCCGCCGTCTCCGCCTCCCCCGCCATCGTCTCCGGCGAGCAAGCCGTGCCGCCATGCTCTGCTTCTGTCGTGCGAAGGCGCCCGCTTCGTCCTGTCGCGTTGACCGCGCCAAGCGCCAAGGCCCAACATCCAGCTCCTGTCGGCCCGACTCCCTCCATAGATCCAGCCGCCCCGCGTGGACCGATCCACTGGCGTGCGCCAGCCCAGCACCACCAACCGGGCCTTGGCCCAGGGTGAGCAGCACCCGCGCCTCTCCTGTGCACTGTTGGGCTAGCAAATTCGGCCTGTTCATGTTTTTTTTTGGTTCTGCGAATTTCCTAATTATCCAGAGATTGTCAGTTTTTCAGAAAACCCCTTAATGTTCATGCATCAATAATTATTTAACCATGCATCGGGTTAAAACAAATTATATATGTAAAGTGCTTAGAATTTCATCTAGTTTCATAATATGCCACTTTCATTCATGTTTAAAATGCTTAAAATGCTGTTTGTTTAAATTTGCTCAAAATGCCATGTTAAAATGATTTATTTCATAACTAAATAACCGTAGCTTGGATTTAAATAATTTATATATGTAAATGGGGTAGAAAAATGCCTAGTTTAACTTGGTATACTTTATTTGCATGTTTAACAACTCTAAAATTGTGTTCAGGGTAGATCAGTTCCAAATCTAAAATATGCATATGGGGTTTTACCGGAATTGTTGTTTGTTGTTCCGGCCTTATTTAAACTTGCCTAAATAGTTAGTTTACTTATGCTTCACCTCTTGCCATGTTTAATAACATTTAATATTGTTGAGTACCTAATCGGGAGAGAACTAAATAAGTGATGTGGTGTTTTGTCAATATGCAACCCGTTGCATATTGAGCTCCACCTAACCTGTAGTGTTGTTTGTGCATATTGCCATGCCATGCCTCATTAAACCGGACATGCATCATACTTGTTTGCGCATCATGCCATGTTTATGTGATGGTTGTTTACTATGTTGTTTGTTTCTTTCCGGGTTGCTTCTCTCGTTAGCCGGTTTCGTTCGGAGTTGTGAGGATTCGATTCGTCTACATCCTTTTGTCTTCTTCATGGACTCGTTCTTCTTCCTTGCGGGATTTCAGGCAAGATGACCATACCCTCGAAATCACCTCTATCTTTGCTTGCTAGTTGCTCGCTCTTTTTCTATGCCTATGCTACGATGCCTACCACTTGCTATATCATGCCTCCCACGTTGCCATGTCAAGCCCCTAACCATCTTTTCCTAGCAAACCGTTGTTTGGCTAAGTTACCGCTTTGCTCAGCCCCTCTTATAGCGTTGTTAGTTGCAGGTGAAGATGAAGTTTGTTCCTCGTTGGAACATGGAGATGTTGTTCCTTGTTGGAACATGTTTACTTGTTGGGATATCACAATATATCTTATTTAATTAATGCATCTATATACTTGATAAAGGGTGGAAGGCTCGGTCTTATACCTGGTGTTTTGTTCCACTCTTGCCGCCCTAGTTTCCGTCATATCGGTGTTATGTTCCCGGATTTTGCGTTCCTTACACGGTTGGGTGATTTATGGGACCCCCTTGACAGTTCGCTTTGAATAAGACTCCTCCAGCAAGGCCCAACCTTGGTTTACCATTTGCCACCTAAGCCTTTTTCCCTTGGGTTCTGCAGACTCAAGGGTCATCTTTATTTTACCCCCCGGGCCAGTGCTCCTCTGAGTGTTGGTCCAAATTAGAGCACCGTGCGGGACCATTCCTTGAAAACTTGGATTACGTCGGTACCTGTACGCTTCGCTTATCCGGTGTGCCCTGAGAACGAGATATGTGCAGCTCCTATCAGGATTTGTCGGCATATTCGGCGGCTTTGCTGGTCTTGTTTTATTCTTTGTCGAAATGTCTTGTAGTCCGGGATTCGAGACTGATCGGGTCTTCGGTAGAAGGAATATCCTTCGTTGACCGTGAGAGCTTATAATGGGCTAAGTTGGGACACCCTGCAGGTATTATCTTTCAAAGCCGTGCTCGCGGTTATGAGGCAGATGGGAATTTGTTAATGTCGGTTGTAGAAAACCGAAGTTGATCTTAATTAAAATACACCAATCGCGTGTGTAACCGTGATGGTCTCTTCTCGGCGGAGTCCGGGAAGTGAACACGGTGTTGGAGTTATGTTTGACGTAAGTAGTTTCAGGATCACTTCTTGATCGCTACTAGCTTCACGACCGTGCCTTGCTTCTCTTCTCGCTCTCTTTTGCGTATGTTAGTCACCATATATGCTAGTCGCTTGCTGCAGCTCCACCTCACTACCCTGTCCTACCTTTAAGCTTAAATAGTCTTGATCTCGCGGGTGTGAGATTGCTGAGTCCCGTGACTCACAGATACTTCAAAACCAGTTTGCGGTGCCGATGAAACCGTGCGGGTGGCGCATCCGAGCTCAAGGAGGAGCTCGATGAAGATCTTGTTCATTGTGTTGTTTCGTTTCAGTTGATCGAGAGTGGAGCCAGTTGGGACGATCGGGGATCTGTGTAGCATTTGGGGTAGTCTTCTTTTATTTTGGTTCCGTAGTCGAACCTTGATTGTATCTGTATGATGTAATGTTTTACTCATGTATTGTGTGAAGTGGCGATTGTAAGCCAACTATGTATCTCTTTCCCTTATGTATTACATGGGTTGTGTGAAGATTACCTCACTTGCGACATTGCTTTCAATGCGGTTATGCCTCTAAGTCGTGCTTCGACACGTGGGAGATATAGCCGCATCGAGGGCGTTACAGCGGACCTCTAGGTCTTTCCAGTAGGGTAGGTCCCAAAATATAGATTTCTTCTTCCACATGGGTGCGTGTTTCTCAGCGTCATTCGGAACAGCTAGTCCGCCGGGACCCTTTCCAAAGATTACGTGTAAATCATTGACCATAGCAAGTACTTGATCATCAGTACGCATGGCGGGCTTCTTCTGGTGATCTGCCTCGCCTTTGAATGCTTGCCTTTCTTTCGACATTGATGGTTGGTCGGAAGAAATCGACGATGGCCCAGGTACACATTCTTCTTGTAGCTTCCCAGGTATATACTATCGGTGTCAAGTAAACAATGCATGCATGCGTGGTATCCCTTGTTTGTCTGTCCTGAAAGGTTACTAAGAGCGGGTCAATCGTTGATGGTCACGAGCAGCAACGCCTTTAGGTCAAATTCCTCCTGTTTATGCTCATCCCACGTACGTACACCGTTTCCATTCCACAGCTGTAAAAGTTCTTCAACTAATAGCCTTAGGTACACATCAATGTCGTTGCCGGGTTGCTTAGGGCCTTGGATGAGAACTGGCATCATAATGAACTTCCGCTTCATGCACATCCAAGGAGGAAGGTTATACATATATAGAGTCACGGGCCAGGTGCTGTGATTGCTGCTCTGCTCCCCGAAAGGATTAATGCCATCCGCGCTTAAAGCAAAACGTACGTTCCTTGGGTCACTTGCGAACTCATCCCAGTACTTTCTCTCGATTTTTCTCCACTGCGACCCGTCAGCGGGTGCTCTCAACTTCCCGTCTTTCTTATGGTCCTCACTGTGCCATCACATCAACTTGGCATGCTCTCCGTTTCGAGCAGACGTTTCAACCGTGGTATTATAGGAGCATACCACATCACCTTCGCATGAACCCTCTTCACGGGGGCTCGCCGTCAACATCACCAGGTCATCTCGTCGATATTATACCGTAATGCACCGCATACCGGGCATGCGTTCAGATCCTTATGCGCACCATGTAGAGGATGCGATCATTAGGGCATGCATGTATCTTCGCACCTTCAATCCTAGAGTGCATCGACTTTCTTTGCTCGCGTATGTCTTTGTCGGGCAATTCGTTATCCTTTGGAAGCTTCTTCTTCAATATTTTGGTAGCTTCTCAAATCCTTTGTCGGGCACAACATTCTCGCTTTCCACTGCAGCAATTCCGAGACGGTACCGAGCTTTGTGTTGCCATCTTCGCAATTGGGGTACAACCCTTTTTTGTGATCCTCTAACATGCGATCGAACTTCAGCTTCTCCTTTTGATTTTCGCATTGCGTCCTTGCATCGACAATGACCCAGCGGAGATCATCATCATCGTGCACATCGTCTGGTTCCTCTTGATCTTCAGCAGCTTCGCCGTTGCGGCATCATCGTGCACATCGTCGGTTCCTCTTGATGTTCAATAGCATCACCATATTCAGGGGCACATAGTTGTCATCGTACTCTTCTTCTTCGCCGTCTTCCATCATAACCCCTATTTCTCCGTGCCTCGTCCAAACATTATAGTGTGGCATGAAACCCTTGTAAAGCGGTGGGTGTGAAGGATTTTTCGGTCGAGTAAGACTCAGTATTCCCACATATAGGGCATGGACAACACATAAAACCATTCTGCTTGTTTGCCTCAGCCACTTGAGAAAATCATGCACGCCTTAATGTACTCGGATGTGTGTCTTTCACCGTACATCCATTGCGGTTCATCTGCGTGCATTATATATAATTAAGTGTGTCAAAAATCATTACAGAACATCATGAATAAATAATTAAGTGACCAAATTAATAGAAGTTCATCTTCACATTAAAACCAAAATAATACAAGTATCTATCTAAACATACAAGTAAGAATATTTTTTCTTTCAGAAAGAAGATAAGAACAAGAGGCTCACCACGATGGTGCCGGCAATGAGATCGGCGTGGGCGATCGACGGTGGTGAAGACGAAGACAGGACGTGACAGACCGCTAAACCTAGACAAATATTGAGGAAAATGGAGTTTGGAGGTCGAGCTTAGAGAGGAGAAAGTTAAGTAGTGTGACTCGGGCATTCCATCAAACACCTCGTGTGCATAGGAGGTGAGCTAGAGCACCACAAAGCTCTCCAACGACTGGGCAGAAAAACAGAGCAGTGAAGTGCTCGCTTTCATGAGCGAGGGTATATATAGGCAATTCATTGGTCGGTTGGTGGCTTGAAAGCGGACCAAAGGCTCCCTTTGGTGCCGGTTCAAGCCACCAACCGACCAATAATGATGGCTGTGAGCGAGGCCATTGGTCCTGTTCGTCCCATCAACCGGGACCAAAAGGTCAGACGAACGGGACCAATGGCCCACGTGGCCGGCCGCCCGGGGCTCACTTGAACCGGGTCCAATGCCCCATGGGTCGGTTACGGATTGACCAGGACTAATGGGCTGACCGGCGCGGACCATTGCCCCTTTTCTACTAGTGTAAAGCAGGTTCTTACCCTCAAAAAAAATTTATCAAAATTTCATAAAACATTTTGAACATACAAACGCCCACGCAAGTAAGAACACAACACATTTTGCACATGTGCTTTAAGTTCGTTTGACCTAATTTTCTTCTCACTCCCTGAAAGTAAATAATAAAGAGACAAATAACTGTCCAAGTGGTACGTACCTACCACGTAACTATTCCTCTTCTCATTTCCATTGCCAGGAAGCGCGCGCCACACCTGCGGCCGTCGCCGACGGCGGCTGTGGGTACCTGTGCTCGACGGCGTCGGCGCACTCGCACTCCTGGTTGAGCAAGACTCCCCACACTCAGGGCAGGCGGACCGGACCGTGCGTGTCTTTGGACAGTGACTGCGAGGTAGCGGCCACGACCGTCATCGATGTTGCTGTCTAGTTCAGCTCCAGCCTCCAGGGGATGTAAAAAATCGAATCGTATGTAGTCCATGACCGTACGACTCTACTACTAACTTCTCTCAAATTGCATCAACCGTGCAGAAGCGGATACACTCAACAGGGACGAAGAAGGATGGCCGGCAAACACAAAACCAAGCAAGGAACAATGGTTGGCTAACATTGGGAGGTGGAACGTGGAAGACCAGACGGGTGGCAGAAAGGAGGAGATCGTGCCTACTGCCTAGCGTCGATGGTCGAGCAAGTGAACGAAAACGGGCAGTAACGTAACGCTGGAGGAAACTAATCATCATCAGTACACACGGTGGACTTTTATCACCATCGTTGCTGCGCCGCCGGCGGTTTCATGTCACGCGGAAGTGGAGAAGACGTGTAGGAAGGAGCATGGAGATTTTTTTTTTTTGAGGGGTGATAAAAACTTTATTCATCAAACTCCACATGAAGTGGGATACGGTTCTGGTCGTAAGGAACGCCAAACCACACGTGGCGACCAGGACCTCTACTAAGAGAAAACTTTGCTAAACTATGTGCTTCATAATTTGTAGCACGACCCTCGAAAGTAAAGATACATTGAAAAGTTGCAGCTTTGAGTTTGATCTCGCTAATTATGGCTCCATATCTTCCTCTTGCGCTTTGATCGATATCTGCCACAACCTGTTTACAATCCGAAGCAATAACAAAACTTTTGATATTCAAATCCTCCGCCAGGCACAATGCCTCGCGGCACGCCAAGGCTTCCAGTGACGCTGGATCTGTCACTCCCTCGATAACCAAAGCCGATGCCCCAAGATAGTTCCCTTCTCCATCTCTGCATACTGCAGCCGCCGATCCTCCTTTTCTAGCACGGACGCTGGCGTCGACATGTATTTTGCAATGTCCGGAGGTGGCCTCTTTGGGCTCTTTTCGTCGTTCACTTGTCGGAGCCCCACTCTTCCTTGGCGAATACTTCCATCATTGATGTGTCGAGTTCATCAATGAACCTGTTGATGAATATATGTGTCTGGTGGGGGCTTTGAAAGATTGCCTCGTGAATGGCTTTGCGGCGGGCATGCCAGATTGACCACAGCGTGATCGCAGACAGACGAACTTGTCGTGCGGCAAGCTTTCCATCAAAGTAAACAACCAATTTTTTGCATTTGGCTCAGTGGTGGCTATGATTGTATGTGTTAGTTCCTCTTCTCCCAACGCCCAAACACTTCGCGACGCGGTGCATTCCAGCAGCGAGTGTCTCCACGAGTCCTGAACCCCGCAGAAGCCACATCGGCTAGAATCTGTCATATGGCGGTGCGCCCTTATATCATTTGTCGGCAACGATTGCTTGGATAATCTCCATAAGAACATCCGACTTTGCCGGGACTTTGGTATTCCACAATGACTTCCATGCCCTTTTTCCATGCTTTGCGCTGACGGGCCTGCCCTTCCCTCCAACCAAGCCTCTCTACGCTGCCTGGTTGCAATAAGCATTTTATACGCTGACTTCACTGAGAAAATACCATGTTTTTCGTAGTGCCACGCCCAAAAGTCATCCATATTCCGAGTACATAACGGAATACCCAGTATCGTGTCTGCATCCATTGGCATGAAAGTGGACTGCACCACTTGCTTGTTCCACGCTGCCGTTGCAGGAGTTATAAGGTCAGAGACAAAAGTCGGGGGGTTTTGTGACAGACACCCATATGGTCTAAGCATTTCGTCTCTTGGCAGCCAATTGTGTGTCCATATGTTTGTTGTCACTCCATTCCCTATTCGTCTAATCAGCCCTTGTTTCAAAATATCCCTTCCCTCCAAAATTGCTCTCCATACTTGACTAGGCCGACCTCCCAGTTCAGCATCAAGAATGTCAGAGGATGGATAGTAGATGCTCTTCAGGATACGGGCACATAGTGTGTCTGGATTTTGCAGCAGTCGCCACGCTTGTCTTGCCAACATGGCGAGGTTGAAAAGCTCAAAGTCTTTGAACCCCAGACCCCCCATGTCCTTAGGTTGCGTCATAGATTTCCATGAGACCCAATGTGGTTTCCGCTTTCCTTCCTTGCTACCCCACCAAAATTTCCGGATGAGCATGTTGAGATGTTCACACAACCCTCTAGGTAGCTTGAAACATGACTGCTTGAGCAACAGACTTAACTAGCACTTCCTTGCCTGCTGATGACATCGTGCTCTCTATCCACCCCTGAACCTTGCTCCACAGACGGTCTTTGAGGTATTTAAAAGCACCATTCTTAGAGCTACCAACATCCGAGGGCATCCCCAAATACTTCTCATTCAGAGTTTCGTTAGGGACATTGAGTGTTTCCTTTATTTCCCCCCTTACTGAGTCTGGCACTCCTTTGCTGAAGTATATTGAAGATTTTGAATAGTTAATACGCTGCCCAGTTGCCTGACAATAAGTATCAAGAACTTGGTACACCTCGTTTGCCCCCACACCATTAACCTTGAAAAACAGCAGGCTGTCATCTGCGAATAGGAGATGGTTCATCGGTGGCGCCGTAGGTGCCACCTGTATACCATGAAGATTGGATGACTCACTTTTAGATTTTAAGAGGCACGAAAGGCCCTTTGCTGCTAACAAGAACAGGTATGGAGATATCGGGTCCCCCTGTCTGATTCCTCGTGAAGGAGTAAATTGGTGAAGCTTCTTCCCATTAAAGAGAACAGAGAATTCAACTGTTGTTACCAGGCCCATGACTATGTCAACCCATCGATCAGTAAAACCCAGCTTGAGCATAATGGCCTTTAGATAAGCCCACTCGACCCTGTCATACGCCTTCATCATATCCAGTTTGAGAGCACATGATTGATTTTTCTTTGCTTTATTCCTCTTCATAAAATGCAAGCACTCATAAGCCATGATTATGTTATCTGTGATTAACCTGCCCGGTACAAAAGCTGATTGTTTGTCTGAGATGATATCCGGCAGAACCAACTTTAATCTGTTGGAGATTACCTTTGAAGCAATTTTGTATAAAACATTGCATAGGCTAATTGGGTGGCGGGACAAAAGTGTTGGGTTTTTACCTTGAATAAGCACCAAAATCGTTTCATTAATGCACCTTGCTGATTCAGTACCCTCCACTATCACGAGAACCGCTTGAGTGACTTCATTGGCGCACACCTCCCAATGGTCTTTGAAAGAAATGTCTGGATATCCATCTGGTCCTGGAGCCTTGGTGGGGAACATTTGGAACAGAGCTGCCTTAACTTCATTCTGGCTATAAGGAGCATTAAGAAGATCATTCATCTCCTGTGTTACTTTAGTTGGTACTGTCTCGAGGACCTGATCCATGTTATGAACTCGTTCTGATGTGTAAAGCTGCTGATAGAAAGAAGTGGCCATTTGTTCCATCTCCGGAATATTCTCTGTTAGTTGACCATCTGGTTTTTGGAGGAGCATGGAGATGGTCCTCCTGCTCCGCGCGGTCACTCTCGTTAGGGCCGGCCCATATTTGGAATAGCCAGCACTACCAATATAATAAGTATTGCGCACGTGATAGCTATATCTCGCCTACTGTGATGCAGACGATAGGATGGGCGGGCCCAAATATAATGCGTTTAGTGGGTGGTTTTGCACCCGTCATGGAACCTTCCGCCAATTTTGGTAAGATTCATTGTATTTTTTTCTTTTACATTTTTTTTGTTTTTTATCTCTTCCAAATACATGTTATATTTTTCTTAATACGTGTACTTTTCATAGCAATGAACATTTTCCAATTACATGATAAACATTATAATACATGTTTAAAGATTTTTTTGAATAATTATAAATATTTTTCAAATACACCTTGAGTTTTTTATACATTTGATTTGAAACGTTTTCAGATACACATTAAACAATTTTAAAATACATGATAAATAATTTTCAAATACACATTGAAAATTTATCATATACATAGTTTACAGTTTTGTGTACACATTGAACATTTTCAAACTATATGGCGAACATTTTTTGAATAAGTACGTGTTTAACATTGTTTTCGAATAGATTTTAGACATCTTACTATAAATACATGTGAAAAAATTTGGATACATGTGAATTTGTTCTTTAAATTGTACAAACATTTATTAAGTATTGGGCGTACACATTTGTTTACACTGCATGAACATTTCTTAAACATGTGATCATTTTTCAAAAATGTGATGAACAATATTTTCTGAATGATATGATTTTTTTACAAATTAAAGGAACACATTTTTTACATTACATGCACATTTTTTAATGCACGTTGAACTTCAAAAAATGCAAGTTAAGATGAAATCTATACCTACTAATAAAGGAAAGTGATTTTTTGGTTTGGTCCATCATGTATATTCTATAGAAAACCCTTGATACTTGTGAGAATCAACCAACAATCCCCTCGTTCGTCTGTCATTGCCCGTGTCTGGTCTTTCGTACATTCGCACCATGCTAATCTCCTCGATTTCCTGATCCGAGCTTGAGCAAGGACGTCCAAAGGCGCTAATTCCACTCAAAGCCATCGTCACGTCGAAACAGAGGAGTCTCAGTCAGAGCACTTTGTACACTCGCCGTTCACCGTGGCGACATGTGGAGGATATAGCCAGCAGAACCTAGTATATACAAAACCAAAAGTAAAGAAGAATGGAAAACAACAAAAGAAGCAAAGCAAGAGCTCCCGACTGCGCCAGCCCACTAGAACATCCCTTGAGGTGATCGTTTGTTTATTATGGCACAAGGTGAGACCAAGATGCAACCTACTGCACGCGCAAACTTATTTTGGCCAGTTATCTATGAAACATACTTTCCATGTTTTAAAGAAATTTTGTAGGAATTTGAAAATGTGGGCAAATTAAAAAATGTTTTTCCAAATTTCTAAAAATATTCATGATTTGAAATTTTTGCCCCAAATTTTATTAATGGTCACGAATTTTAAAACATGTTCACATTTTTTGAAATAATTTCATGAATTTTAAAATGTTAAAGTAAATTTAAACCCATGAACAAATGAATAAAAAAGAACAGTAAAATAAAAAAGAACAAACAAAATATGATAAAAATGGACTGAACCGCAGAGAAATTAGAGAAAAAACAATAATGTTGAAACAAGGTTTTAGAACCTTCCTAAAACCGGTGATAAAACAAAGGAAGAAGCCACTGGGATAGTCTATATAGCAGACAGGGTTGCGTGCCCCCTGCCCCCTTCCACACGCGTGCAACATGGGAAGAACACAAAATGGGCCTCGTTTACGCACTATCTGGGCCTATCTACACTTTTCAAGGCTGGTCAACCCAATTAAGGACATAGTGTCCAAGTCAGCCTACAGAGTAGTAGCAAGCCGGCTATAGGGTTGAGTAGGTCACGCCGGCGATGCTGTGCAAAGCATGCGACATGAACAATCGGATGACCGACGGTTCTAGAGCGTGAGCATCAGATAGAACAATCGATCCGAATGACTAGAGCCGCCATGGTGCAATGGAGGGGTAGGTAATTTCATTGTCTTTTTTTTAATTAATATGATCATCTCTTCCGCGGACCTAGAATTCTGAACTGCCTACTATGGTTTAATTGGTGGTACATAGTTTTTCTTATGGGACCATAACAACCTTAGTTCTGCTTCTTCATTTTTTTTTTGGAAATATAGTCTGATGTTATTGGTTGTGTCTACTGGAGGAGTAGTTTGTCAAAACCTGCCCACATCAAATTTTCATTACCTCACGTTGTTTGTCGAGAACCACACGTAATAGATATTTCAGTTACACCACGTGTAAGTTAAGCACCATAATATTTCGTAGAGTTATGACAAGAGATAGGATAACAAAAAACATTAAAAAAAGGTGAAAATTTGACAAATCTTGTCCTTTGGAGACTAGCAATGTGAAAATACTAGCTATGGTATCAAACTTTTGATGCGTCAACACTGAAATTTCGAACATAGAATTTAAATCATACTATAATAATGCATTAAAATGGAAACACATTTGGGACCATCGCAGCGGCTATGTGATGAGTGTCCTAATTGGGAACCCCTAGTTATGCTTGTGGACTGAATGATAATGGGATTTTTATACTTCGAGAATTGGCATTTGGAGAGATCTGGTTCAAAGCCGTGTTATTTGTTGAAGAAATATAAGTGTCTCTAGAAAAAAAATGTATGACAATGGACATATTGGTCTTGGCTCCCAGCAACGCGTTGAGGAGCGCTACTTACGGGCTGAATTTTCCAAATATTGCATGACAAATGTTCATCGGGCGGTCTGGCAGGACACACTGTCTAACACAATGGCCGCGGATATATGGAGGAATTACACTCCAAATAAATGCAGAACCTCCCTCTAGCTCGCTCGCAAGGACTGCGTCTACACCAACGAGAGACGGCTCCTCAGATAAATTGCAACCTTTGATGCTTGCCCATTTTGTGGGGGTTGTGAGAGCATCACCCACTGTCTCCTTAGTTGCTCGCTTCTCCGTCCTTTCTGGGACGAGCTGGACAGCCTTTGCGTTGGGCCTCCGGACGACCTGCAGGCGTCTGGGGAGGCACACTGAATGATAAGGTGCGCTCGACAGTGATAATTGCTATCCTTTGGAACACCTGGAAGGCTTACAGTGCAGAAGTCTTTCGCAATGAAACTCTAGGAACCCACAACATTGGCATGGTCGCGGCAGACGACCTGGCTCTCTGGTATCACCAATGTGGCAACACCCAACATCAAGTATTCCTCTGGGACTGAAGTACTATGTTGTCTCACCTGGCCGCGAGAATTTAGACCAATGTAATCTTGTTTTTAGTTCTTCTTTTCTTCTGTTCGTTCTCTTCCCTCCCTTTCTATAACTCTCTCTCTTTCTCTCTCTCTCTCTCTCTCTCTCTCTCTCTCTCTCTCTCTCTCTCTTAACAACTTTGGTTTGGCAATATAAGTTCAGGCCGACGTAAGCCCGCCGTTGACGCGTCAAAAATAATCTTCACCGGAGCTCAAGCAGACTAGCACGTGGGAGCACATAGGCTAGAAACATGCCCTAATTGTAGGTATGGTAAATCCGCCATAATGAGTCAAGCAAACTAAGTCCAAAGGATCATTCAAGATTTTACACCGGACTACAAGGACTATCGGATGAACTAGTTATTAGGTAGTTTGTCGGCCGGCCTAAATGTGAGAACTAGTATGACCGTTCCTGCCTCGAAGACCCATCCGTAGATATAGGGTGGCACAGAAGTATAATCCGACGACCACCATGATGAGCATGAGCTAACTAAATGCGATAACTCTAGGTCTCTGCGATGTACTTAATCGAGCACATACCACTATGTGTGGCACATATCCAGACCTACGAAGTTCGTATTCACCCGAAGACAGCACATGCCGGAAGATGAGCAAGAATTCCATGGTATGTGTTAGTAGCAATATCATTCGGAGGAGAGAGGAGAAGAATAATGATAACTTTGACGGCAGATGGTCGTTTATGTTCAATACCATTATTGAGAGCTTGGATCTGAGGGAGATAGAGCTTTCCGGTAGAAAGTTTACCTGGGCTAATGCCTTGCCTACCCCAACTTTTCAAAAGCTTGATCGAGTTCTCGCGAGTGTGGACTGGGAACAGAAGTTCCCTCTTGTTACGGTCCAAGCTCTCTCGCGGGGAATATCCGGTCACACACCACTGTTCGTGGACTCCGGGGAGCCGAACCATGTGGGAAATAAAAACACCTTCTCATTCGAGATGGCCTGGTTTGAACGTGAGGGGTTTTTGGACCTCATTGCCAGGGAATGGGCTAAGGGTGTAGGAGGTAGGACGGCTGTCGAGCGTTGGCAGAATAAAATTAGGCATTTGAGAAGTTTCTTACGGGGATGGGCTAAGCACCTCAGTGGGGTGTATAAGATTGAGAAGGATAGGCTCCTTTCTCTTATACAGGCCACGGACATAAAAGCTGAAGCCACGATTCTGCTGCCTGCTGAGCTCCAGGTTAAAACTGAGGCGGAGAAGAGGTTGAAAGAACTTCTCCGTGAAGAAGAGTTGAAGTGGGCGTTGCGAGCTAAGGTTCGCAAAGTGGTCCAAGGGGACGCTAATACTCAATTCTTTCACTGATTGCTAATGGAAAGCACTGAGAAGAAGCGTATCTTCCAGCTTGAGCAAGATGAGGTACTATTGTTGGGCAGGATAATCTCAAAGCATATATTACTGAGTATTATAGGCAGCTTTTGGACCTCCGGAGGTTAATTGTGTAACCCTCGATGAGTCCGGGACGAGGATGTACCTCAATTATGCGCGCCGATAATGATATCCTACTTGCCCGTTCTCGAGAGAAGGAGGTGTTTGATGCTATTGCACAAATGAAAAACAATAAGGCTCCGGTCCGGATGGGTTCGGCCGAGTTCTATAAAAAGTGCTGGCACATTATTAAGGGGATTTGTTACCTATGTTTGAGGATCTTTTCTCTGGACAGCTTCAATTATTTCACTTGAATTTTGGGACTATCACATTGCTTCCTAAGAAAACGGAGGCTGTGAGAATTGAGCGATTCAGCCGATTTGCCTCCTCAATGTTAGTTTCAAAATCTTCACCAAGGTCGGGACTAATAGGCTCTCACAGATTAGCGATTACGTGGTGCAACAATCCCAAACTGCCTTCATGCGGACAGAAACATCCTTGAAGGGGTGGTTGTCCTTCATGAAACGCTCCATGAAATTCACTCTAAAAATTAGATGGGGTAATTTTTAAGGTGGATTTCAAAAGCGTATGATAAGATCAAGTGGCCATTCCTCCAACAGGCTTTGCGTATGAGCGGTTTCGATGATGCATGGCGCGGCAAGTCGAATCATTTACGCAAAAAGGAGTGTGGGAATTAAAGTGAATGACGATATAGGTCATTATTTCCGGACTCATAAAGGCCTCGAGCAAGGAGATCCGATGTCCCTATCCTGTTTAACATTGTGGTGGATATGTTAGCAATTTTGATAGGAAGGCCTAAGGAGAATGGTCAAGTGGGGGGGTTGGTACCTCATCTTGTTGATGGAGGTGTATCCATCCTTCAATACGCTGATGATACAATCATCTTTATGGAGCACGACTTGGCCAAGGCGAGAAATATGAAGCTGTTGTTATGCCTCTTTGAACAATTGTCCGGGTTAAACATTAACTTTCATAAGAGCGAGTTGTTCTGATTTGGTAGAGCCAAAGACGAACAGGAGTCTTATAGGCAATTGTTTGGGTGCGAGTTGGGGAGTTTGCCCTTCTCCTACCTTGGTATTCCCATACACCATCATAGGCTGACAAACAGAGAGTGGAAGTGTATCGAGGACCGATTTGAGAAGAAACTGAGTTGCTGGAAGGGTAAGCTCATGTCATACGGAGGCCGATTAATCTTGATAAATTCGGTGCTCACGAGTATGCCTATGTTCCTCTTATCGTTCTTTGAGGTTCCAGTTGGTGTTAGGAAAAGACTGGACTTCTATCGGTCACGCTTCTTTTGGCAGGGTGATGAACTTAAAATAAAATACCGACTTGCTAAATGGGATATTATCTGTCGACCCAAAGACCAAGGAGGGCTTGGTATTGAGAATCTTGAAGTTAAGAACAGATGCCTTCTTAGTAAGTGGTTGTGGAAGCTCGCTTCTGGGACTGAAGCCATGTGGGCGCAGATCCTTCGCAGCAAGTACCTCAGACTAGAACTCTATCCAGTGTAACAGTTAGGCCGGTGACTCACCTTTACGGAAAGGTCTCATGAAAGTCAAACAATTACTGTTCAATAGGACTAGAGTTGTTATTGGAGACAGTGCTACTCTGGCGTTTACGGGAGGATACTTGGCTTGGCGATTCACCCTTGGCCATTCAATATCCGTCTCTATATCGTATTGCTCAACGACGTGAGGTGTTCGTGGCAACGGTATTTCAATCTATCCCCCTTAATATTCAGTTTAGACGGTCGCTAGCGGGCAATCGTTGGGAAGTTTGGCTCCATTTAGTTAGGAGACTGATGGAGGTTCAACTCTCTGACCAACCTGATGAATTACGCTGGAAGTTGACTAGGTTTGGAGTATTTACAGTTAAGTCAATGTATATTGATGTCATTAATTCGAGCTCCATTCCAACTTTCAAGAATGTCTGGGATGTCAAAGTTCCTTTAAAAATAAAAGTGTTTATGTGGTTTGTCCATAAACAAGTTATTCTAACAAAGGACAACTTATTAAAGCGTAATTGGACATGACTTACTAGGTGTAGTTTCTGTGATCGGGATGAGACGATTAAACATCTCTTTTTTGATTGCCCGTTGGCCAAGGTCCTTTGGCGGACGGTCCATATTGCTTTCAACATTATTCCACCGAATACTGTTAATGCTTTATTTGGGACTTGGCTTAATGGGATTGAGTCTACCTTAGCAAGACATATTCGGGTTAGAGTCTGCGCTTTCTGTGGACCATCGGCTTTGCGAAATGATTTGGTTTTAACGAACATCACGGATTCATTTTTTGCAGGTTATTTTCCGAGCTACGGCAGTGATCCGTTCGTGATCGCTACTCACTCCGATGGAGGCCAGGGAGCATTTGGTTACTGGGTCTATCCGTTGGGAGATGGTAGCTCGGGATATCTTCAACCGGTTTGGATGGCGGTCATGTAATAGGATAGGCAATTAGTTTACCTATCCTTGTTTAGCCAGCCGGTTGTGGCATCTTTTTATGGCTAGTTTGTGTTTCTAGCCTTCTCCGCTCTGTGTGGGCTGTCTTTTCTTTCTTTCAGCTTGAGACTTTGGAACTTTGTTGGCATAATTTGATTTCTAGTTAATAAGATGGCCGTATGCATTACTCTTGATGCAGAGGCCGGGGAGCCCCCCCTTTTCGAAAAAAAAATGTGTTAGTAGCAAATTTTCCGGTGCCTCCAACTTCTACATTGTTGCGTGTCTATGAAGCACGTCGAGCTCAAGCTCATGCACCATACACACACCACGGGTGACCACTCTGCACTACTTCACAGACACTCTTTCTATATATCTTTTGAGTGGGCAAGCACAGCAGGAGAGGTGCTTCACCACATTTTAGCTTCTCGGAATTCAGTAGCACTGTCCAGCCATAGTATATCTTCTTTATATGACTAAGTAATGGAAGGGTGTACAGTTTTTATCCCAACTGCTTTTGGGTGCAAAAAGGCTTCCAATTTATTGCCTTAAATGAATTTGATGATATCTTGTCGGTTCCTGACAGCAATGCAAGAGTTGCATCATAGCAGCATCCAATAGATTCAGGTACACCTGCATGTCATGAAGTTGGCCATCTACTACGTAGCACCCGCAAGTTGGCATTTTGTTAAATGGATTACGCTTCACAGTGATGGAGCTACAAGAGAAAAACCCAGGGCAGGTCACGCTAGGCATTCACTCGCACATAGAGGTTGTTTTGACCAAAATGTTGTTTGGAGGCCGAGTTGCCTGGCGCTCGTTATCCTGCGCCTTAGGCTAGAGGTAGCGATCAATGGCAGACCGTATTATTTACTTGTATTTCACCCTAGCTATAGCCATTTACAGCCACTATATTATCCATGTATCAACAATGCACTCCCATATCAATCAATGCGTCATACCAGCGCAGGCACACGTACCTTCATACAATCCAACATGTTCAAATGAGAACCATGAGATGTAGGAACATGGGCATCCATGTGGCTTGATGTGCTTGTCCAAACTTACTAGCCGTTTAGTAGAACGTTGCCTAGCGGTCACCAATCGAAGAAATCTTGTCAAGGCCGCTTCCAAGCTAGAGTACATAGCATAAAACTACCATAATTCAAGTTAGGGTTCGAAAAATTATCGCATTTACAAAGCTGCTAAAACCTACCATTTCTATGGTTCACTGTTTCAAAAAACACTAATTGTTGTCTAGTTAAAAGTTAATCATGTTTACGACAGTTGTGGCCCATATGTAGGTGATGACGTGGCATAAAAAGTCAATTCTCTTACCTTCGACCGTTATGAATGGTGTGTGGCACACATGTAATTTCTCATGTACAAAAAATTCTTCAATCCCCTAGTTCTTTAACAAATTCACAAATATTTTCTCATTACAAAATAAACCTTGCAAACATTTTTTAAAAGTAATCGGGTCCCTTTTAAAAAACAATTCCCAACGCCTGAGGCCGGTCATCCCCGCGCGCGCCATGGGAGCTGCTTGGAGTCGCCGTCGCGCGCCATTGGAGCCGCTAGGCATCGCCGCCGCCGTGCGCCATTGGAGCCGCTAGGCGTCGCTGCCGCCACGAGCCATTGTAGCCGCCAAGGGTCGCCGCCGCATGGGAATCAGGTGTGGCCGAGCGTAGCACGAGGTCGGCCATCCCCGCGCACCATGGGGAGTCGTCGCCACACGCCATTGGAGTCTGGGTTCCACGCGCGGCCGAGCATAGCACGAGGTCGGCCATGCCTGCGTGCTATGGGAAGCTGCCCGGAGCAACGGGCGTAGAGAAGCACGGAGGAGAGAGAGGAGGTAGAGGTGCAGAGATGGCATTGAAGGGTCTTGTCGCCGACGGCGATTCCGGCAGGCGGCTGAGTGCATCTTGCTTTCAGTAAAAAAAATAAAATAAAATGGGGCCACATGTCAGACGTTTAGCCTAACAGTCCAAGCTAATGGAATTGGCTTTTGTGCCACATAATCACTTACATGTAGGCCATGGTTGTCATAAATATGGTTAAATTTTAAACAGACAATACTTAGTGTTTTTTGAAACAGCAAACCCTATAAATGGTTTTAGAAACGGAGCTGCATACGATTTTACTCTGTCCGATCTATACAAGGCCTAATCTAATGGTGTGCTGCCGTTTGGATCAGGAGTTGAACGGCTTGATCTCCTATGTCGTATGAAATCAGACAAACAAGAGTCGTACGCATAGCAAGACTCTTTTAAAAACTTCCCAAAATGCGGTAGTCTTTTGAAACCTTAACCCAAATTATGGTACTTTTATACTATTTACTCTTCCAACCTGCATATAAACGCCTGTCACCTCAACATGCCATAGCGCGCAAAAACACCATCGTTGCTAGGCCTCCTCATCTTGTGCCCGTTCTAGAGACAGACAAATTTAGAGTATCTGTAGTTGGATTTGGCAAATCCGGCCCCTCAAACGTCCGCGGACATGCTCGTGGGCATCCGCGGGCATTGATCGAGCATCCCTCATATAATGTAATTCACATCCGGACACCTCAATTATCATATCTCAAATCCATACAAACTCATGCAACTATGCCGATGTACACACATTGTCCGGCTACTCCATCATTACTCACGAAACATGCCATCGGACTACCAAAAATTAGCATTTTTGGCTATGGTGGAATTCATTCACAACTGCCCTTGCCCTTCCCGGCGCCCTTGTCGTCCTTCTCGCGGAAGTACCGGCGAAAGGCGTTGTACGGATCGAGCCGGATCTGCTCGTCGCCGGAGCTGTCCTCGCCGGAGTTGTCCGCCTTCTCCTTTGGTGGCAGTCCGGCCATGGCAGGGACCATCCGATTCTGCTCTTGGGCGAGGGCGCGCGTGCTCCTCCGCTACCGTTTCTTCACAGTGTGTGCGCAGATGGCTTCATCCTGCGGCTTCGGTACGGGTCTCGAAGGCTCTTATCCTCTCCTTTCCACGGCGGGCCGCCGGTTCCCGGTGGGACTCATAGTCTGCCTGACCGGTGATGGGGAAGGAGAGGGTTCCGTCTAACGGGAGCGCGAGGATCCAGCCCCAGTGGACCCGAGCGCCCGTTGAGCCGACACTATGGAGTCGAAGCAGACAGATCCGTCCGTCGGCCGAGTGCTGTCCTCCCGGGAGCGGCAGAGTGCAATGCGGACTGCCATTGCCTCTTCCAACCCACACGGGATGACATCCCAGTCGACGGATCCGGACTGGTCGGAGTTTGATCCGCTGTCTACCATGCCGAAGAAGGCCGGAAACCGTCGGAGATGAGCTCAGGTGGCAGAGGGGAATGAAGTGACTAGGCTTTGCTCCGGCGAGCGAATGAGGACGAATATATCTGGGATCGGATGGGCCAACATGGATGGGTCCAAAGTGGACAACTGATCCTTGCGAAACACTATGTCCAGAGTATGCCGGACCAAATTATTGCTTATGACCGATCTCAGGCCCAACAGGATGGGAGCTCCTATGTGCCGCTCGCTGCGGCAGCTAGGGCTCCTTTGCACTGGGCGCCCCCTCAACTGAGCCGACCCATTAGCAGTTCGCACAACGAAAAAAATCCATAAAATAAGAGAGCGCACGAGGGGACTTGGTGCTTCCGAGCGAACGATGGCTAGCCACTTGAACTGATAGGTCTTGTTGGTTAGTAGGCAGCGTGGAGCTTTAAGAATTATCAGCAGCATGAAGCTGAGACATTTATTAAACTTCAAAGCGGAATTTTGTTTTGAAAAGAATGATTTTGTTTTAAACAAGAACCTTTCCAAAATGTGTATAACTTTTTAAAACACAAACTGTTTTTGAAAACACAAAATTTTTTTAAGTCTCAAATATTTTTGAAAGCATGGAAATTTGAATCATTGAAACTTTTTCAAAAAGTGAGATTTTTTTTCAAAACACCAAGAAATTCGGAACCATGAATATTTTTTGGATCTATGAACAATTTGAATACGGGGAATTTTTTAAATTTTGAATGAAATTTGAAAGTGCGAACATTTTTTCAACTCCCGAACAAAATTTCAAAATGCGAACAATATACGAAAAGGCAATTTTTTTGAATATGTGATTTTTTATTGAAAACGGGAACAATATTTTAAACAACCAAGCAAACCTCAAAAGCACGCACAATTTCTGAAAACGCAACCATTTTCTCAACATGTGAACATCTTTTTAACATGCCAACATTTTTTAAACTCCCCAACAAATTTTGGAAACGCGAAAATTTTTATGAAAATATGAATTTTTTTATGCATGAAGATATTTTGAAAAAAGCAAATTTTATATTTATGAAGAATTGCTTTAAAAGGTGAATTTTTTTCGAAAATCAAGTTTCTTGTAAAACATTCTGAACAAATTTTGGTAAAAAAAATAAAATTGAAAAACAGGAAAAGCAATAAGGGAAAGAAACAAAAACAACAACAACAACAACAACAACAACAACAACAACAACAGCAGCAACAGCAGCAACAACAACGAAGAACAACAAAGAACAAAGAACAACAACGACAACAACAGCCAACATTAACAACAAACAACAACAGCCAACAACAACAACAACAACAACAAAGAACAACAACAAGAACAGCAGAAGACAACAACAAAGCAACAACAACAACAACAACAACAACAACAACAACAACAACAACAACAACAACAACAATAAAGAACGGCAAAGACAAGAATAAAGACGAACAACAACGGAAGAACAACAAGAACAACAACAACGAATGGCAGCAACAACAACAACAACAACAACAACAACAACAACAACAACAACAACAACAACAACAACAACAACAACAACAACAACAACAACAACAACAACAACAACAACAACAACAACAACAAGATGCCTGAGATTTCAGCAAAACAGAATTTACACAACTTTTGTCCCTTCAGTATTTTGCAAACTGCTCTTAAAATACTAAACCAAATAGCACCAAATTTGGCAGACGAGTAGAGACACGAGTTTCTCAGATCACTAAAACATTCACCTCAATCGGACATGGTTAGCCTACGCAAACTGTTCATCTCTCAAAACTACTCTGTTATGAAACTGTAGCAGTCCGAGCGGACAAAATCAATCTCAAATTTGATGCTCCATGGACCCAATCCTCAAACCAGCTAACAAGATTGAAGTACTCTCACCAAGTTTGAAGTCAACCCAAGCATATTTGAATCTTCAATCACTAGCTTGAACACGGTCTAGTCAGAAGCAACAAATCTAGACAGAACCACCACTTCTTCTTCCTCCTCTCTTCTCTCAGGTTGTGTTCCTCTCTTGTGTGCTCTCCCACTTCACAATGGCAGCCACCACCAATAGGGGTGGAGTGGCTAGGGTTTTCTTCTCTACTCCCTTCACTAGGAAGTGTTGGAAATATGCCCTAGAGGCAATAATAAAAGTATTATTATTATATTTCCTTGTTCATGATAATTGTCTTTTATTCATGCTATAATTGTATTATCCGGAAATCGTAATACACGTGTGAATACATAGACCACAAAATGTCCCTAGTGAGCCTCTAGTTGACTAGCTCGTTGGTCAACGAGATAGTCATGGTTTCGACTATGGACATTGGATGTCATTGACAACGGGATCACATCATTAGGAGAATGATGTGATGGACAAGACAATCCTAAGCATAGCACAAGATCGTGTAGTTCGTTTTGCTAGAGCTTTTCCAATGTCAAGTATCTCTTCCTTAGACCATGAGATCGTGTAACTCCGGATACCGTAAGAGTGCTTTGGGTGTATCAAATGTCACAACGTGCTGGGTGACTATAAAGGTGCACTACGGTATCTCCGAAAGTGTACATTGGGTTGACACGGATCGAGGCGGGATTTGTCACTCCGTGTTACGGAGAGGTATCACTGGGCCCGCTCGGTAGTGCATCATCATAATGAGCTCAAAGTGACCAAGTGTGCAGTCACGGGATCATGCATTACTGATGCTGAGTAAAGTGACTTGCGGTAGCGAGATTGAGCGAGGTATTGGGATACCGACGATCGAATCTCGGTCAAGTAACTATACCGATTGACAAAGGGAATTGTATCTGGGATTGTTTGAATCCTCGACATCGTGGTTCATCCGATGAGATCATCGAGGAGCATGTGGAGCCAACATGGGTATCTAGATCCGCTGTTGGTTATTGCCCGAGAGCCGTCTCGGTCATGTCTCGTGTCTCCCAAACCCGTAGGGTCTACACATAAGGTTCGGTGGCGCTAGGGTTGTATGAATATGAGTATGCAGTATACGAATGTTGTTGAGTCCGGATGAGATCCCGGACGTCACGAGGAGTTTCGGAATGGTCCGGAGGTAAAGAATTATATATATGAAGTGGTATTTCGGCCATCGGGAAAGTTTCGGGGTCACCCGGTATTGTACTGGGACCACCGGAAGGGTCCCGGGGGTCCACCGGGTGGGGCCACCCATCCCGAAGGGCCCCATGGGCTGAAATGGGGAGGGGAACCAGCCCATAGTGGGCTGGTGCGCCCCCCTTGGCCCACCCCCTGCGCCTAGGGTTGAAACCCTAGGGTGGGGGGCGCCCACTGCCTTGGGGGCACTCCTCCCCCTTGGCCGCCCCTTGGGAGATGGGATCCCCAGGGCGGCGCCCCTAGGGGCCTATATAAAGGGAGGGAGGGGCAGCCGCACCCTGAGTTCTGGCGCCTCCCCCCTGCTACACCTCGTCCTCCTCCGTCACGTGCTTGGCGAAGCCTGCCGAGATCTTGCTGCTCCACCACCACCACGCCGTTGTCTGCTCTTTGGAGCCATCATCATCAACCTCTCCTTCCCCTTGCTGGATCAAGAAGGAGGAGCGTCTCCCGTCCGTCACGTGTGTTGAGCGCGGAGGTGCCGTCCGTTCGGCACTTTCGGTCATCGGTGATTTGGATCACGGCGAGTACGACTCCATCATCCACGTTCTAGTGAGCGCTTCGCACGCGATCTACAAGTGGTATGTAGATGCAAACTCACTCCCTTGACTCGTTGCTTAGATGAACTCATAGATGGATCTTGGTGAAACCGTAGGAAAATTTTAATTTTCGCAGCGTTCCCCAATAGTGGCATCATGAGCCAGGTTTATCGTAGTTCTCTATTGCACGAGTAGAACACAATTTTGTTGTGGGCGTAGATCTTGTCAACTTGCTTGCCGCTACTAGTCTTATCTTGCTTCATGGGATTGTGGGATGAAGCGGCCCGGACCAACCTTACGTGCGCTTCGTGAGACCGGTTCCACGGTGGCATGCACTAGTTGCATAAGGTGGCTGGCGGGTGTCTGTCTCTCCACTTTAGTTGGAGCGGATTCGATGAAAAGGGTCCTTATGAAGGGTAAATAGAAGTTGACAAAATCACGTTGTGGTTATTAAGTAGGTAAGAAAGCGTTCTTGCTAGAACCCAATTGCAGCCACGTAAAAGATGCAACAACAATTAGAGGGCGTCTAACTTGTTTTTGCAGCAATTGTCATGTGATGTGATATGGCCAAGTTATGATGAATGATGAATGACATATTGTGATGTATGAGATCATGTTCTTGTAATAGGAATCACGACTTGCATGTCGATGAGTATGACAACGGCAGGAGCCATAGGAGTTGTCTTTATTTTGTATGACCTGCGTGTCATTGAAGAACGCCATGTAAATTACTTTACTTTATTGCTAAAGCGCTAGCCATAGAAGTAGAAGTAGTCATTGGCGTGACAACTTCATGAAGACACGATGATGGAGATCATGATGATGGAGATCATGGTGTCATGCGGTGACAAGATGATCATGGAGCCCGAAGATGGAGATCAATGGAGCTATATGATATTGGCCATATCATGTCACTACTATATAATTGCATGTGATGTTTATTATGTTTATGCATCTTGTTTACTTAGAACGACGGTAGTAAATAAGATGATCCTTACAACAATTTCAAGAAGTGTTCTCCCTAACTGTGCACCGTTGCTAAAGTTAAATCGTTTGAAGCACCACGTGATGATCGGGTGTGATAAATCCTTACGTTCACATACAACGGTGTAAGACAGTTTTACATGCAAAACACTTAGGGTTAACTTGCGAGCCTAGCATGTACAGACATGGCCTCGGAACACGGAGACCGAAAGGTCGAACACGAGTCGTATGGAAGATACGATCAACATGGAGATGTTCACCGATGATGACTAGTCCGTCTCACGTGATGATCGGACACGGCCTAGTCGACTCGGATCGTGTAACACTTAGATGACTAGAGGATGTCTAATCTGAGTGGGAGTTCATTAAAATAATTTGATTAGATGAACTTAATTATCATGAACTTAGTCTAAAACCTTTGCAAATATGTCTTGTAGATCAAATGGCCAACGCTCATGTCAACATGAACTTCAACGCGTTCCTAGAAAACCAAGCTGAAAGATGATGGCAGCAACTATACGGATTTGGGTCGGAACACGAGATCATCCTCATAGCTGCCGGAAACAATATGTCCTAGAAGGACCGCTAGGTGATGCACCGTCCCGAGAACCAAGACATTATGAATGCTTGGCGGTCTCGTCTTGATGATTACTCCCTCGTTCGGTGCGGCATGCTTTACGACTTAGAACCGGGGCTCCAAAAGCGTTTTGAGCAACACGGAGCATATGAGATGTTCGAGGAGCTGAAACTAGTTTTCCAAGCTCATGCCCGGTCGAGAGATATGAAGTCTCCGACAAGTTCTATAGTTGTAAGATGGAGGAAAACAGTTACATCGGTGAACACATACTCAAAATGTGGGTTGCACAACCGCTTGTCCCGGTGGACATAAACCTCCGGACGAGGCGTTCATTGACAGAATCCTTGATCGCTCCCACCAAGCTACAAGAGCTTTGTGATGAACTTCAATATGCAGGGGATGGTGAAGACCATTCCGAAGTATTTTCAATCTGAAGTCGTGAGAGGTTGAAATCAAGAAAGAACATCAAGTGTTGATGGTCAATAAAACCACTAAGTTCAAGAAGGGCAAGGGCAAGAAGAACTTCAAGAAGGACGGCAAGGAGGTTGCCGCGCCCGATAAAGCAAGTTGCGGGAAGAAGTCAAAGAATGGACCCAAACACGAGACACAATGCTTTTATTGCAAAGGAAGGGCCCTTTGAAGCGGAACTGCCCCAAATACTTAGCGGATAAGAAGGCCGGCAACACTAAAGGTATATTTGATATACATGTAATTGATGTGTACCTTACCGATTACTCGTAGTAACTCCAGGTATTTGATATCGGTGCCGTTGCTCATATTTGTAACTCACAGCAGAGCTGCAGAATAAGCGGAGATTGGCGAAGGGCGAGGTGGCGATCTTGCGCGTCGGGAATGGTTCCAAGGTCGATGTGATCGCCGTCGCACGCTACCTCTACATTTACCTCGGGATTAGTTATAAACCTTAATAATTGTTATTTGGTGCCAAGTTTGAGCATGAACATTGTATCTGGATCTCGTTTGATCGAGATGGCTACTCATTTAAATCCGAGAATAATGGTTGTTCTATTTATATGAGAGATATGTTTTATGGTCATGCTCCGATGGTCAATGGTTTATTCTTAATGAATCTCGAGCGTAATATTACACATATTCATAGTGTGAATACCAAAAGATGTAAAGTTGGTAACGATAGTCCCACATACTTGTGCTTTGCCGCCTTGGTCACATTGGTGTCAAGCGCATGAAGAAGCTCCATTCGATGGACTTTTAGAGTCTCCGATTATGAATCATTTGACACATGCGAACCATGCCTTATGGGAAAAATGACCAAGACTCCGTTCTCGGAACAATGGGCGAGCAACCAACTTATTGGAGATCATACATACCGATGTATGCGGTCCAATGAGCGTTGAGGCTCATGGAGGATATCGTTATGTTCTCACTCTCACAGACGACTTAAGTAGATATGGGTATGTCTACTTGATGAAACACAAGTCTGAGACCTTTGAAAAGTTCAAGGAATTTCAGAATGAGGTAGAGAATCAACGTGACCGAAAAATAAAGTTCTTCTGATCGGATCGTGGAGGAGAATATTTAAGTCACGAATTTGGTACACACTTGAGGAAATGTGGAATCGTTTGAACTCACGCCGCTGGAACACCTCGGTAACGGTGTGTCCGAGCGTAAATGTCGCACTCTATTGGATATGGTGCGATCTATGATGTCTCTTACCGATTTACGCTATCATTTTGGGGATCGCTCTAGAGACAGCTACATTCACTTTAAATAGGGCACCGTCTAAATCCGTTGAGGCGACACCGTATGAATTATGGTTTGGGAAGAAACCTAAGCTATCGTTTATAAAAGTTTGGGGATGCGATGCTTCGTCAAGAAACTTCAACCTGAAAAGCTCGAACCCAAATCGGAAAAATGCGTCTTCATAGGATACCCTAAGGAAACCATTGGGTATACCTTCTACCTTATATCCAAAGGAAAAATCTTTGTTGCCAAGAACGGATCCTTTACGGAAAAGAGTTTCTCTCGAAAGGAGTAAGTGGGAGGAAAGTAGAACTTCGATGAAGTACTACCTCTTGAACGGAAAGTAGTGCAGCTCGGAAAATGTTCTGTGGTGCCTACACCAACCGGAGAGGAAATTAATGATGATGATCAAGGTACTTGGATCAAGTTGCTCTTGAACTTTGGAGGTCCACTAGGACACGTTCCGCACTGAGAATGCAGCAACCTGTCACGGAAATCATGTTGTTAGACAACGGTGAACCTTGAACTATGAAGAAGCGATGGCGGGCCAGATTCCAACAAATGGCTTGAAGCCATGCAATCCGAGATAGGATCCATGTATGAAAACAAAGTATGGACTTTGACAGACTTGCCGTTGATCGTGACGATAGAAAACAAATGGATCTTTAAGAAGAAGACGGACGCGGATGGTAATGTCACCATCTATAAAGCTCGACTTGTCGCTAAGGGTTATCGGCAAGTTCAAGGGATTGACTACGATGAGACTTTCTCTCCCTAGCGAAGCTTAAGACCGTCCGAATCATGTTAGCAATTGCGCATACTATGATTATGAGATATGGCAGATGGGCGTCAAAACAACGTTCCTTAACGGTTATCTTAAGGAAGAGCTGTATATGATGCAGCGGAAGGTTTTGTCGACCCTAAGAATGCTAACAAGGTATGCAAGCTCCAGCGATCCATTTATGGGCTGGTGCAAGCATCTCGGAGTTGGAACATTCGCTTTGATGAGATGATCAAAGCGTTTGGGTTTATGGAGACTTATGGAGAAGCTGCGTTTACAAGAAAGTGAGTGGGAGCTCTGTAGCATTTCTCATATTATATGTAGATGACATACTTTTGATGGGAAATGATATAGAACTCTTGGACAACATTAAGGCCTACTTGAATAAGAGTTTTTCAATGAAGGACCTTGGAGAAGCTGCTTATATATTAGTCATCAAAATCTATAGGGATAGATCGAGGCGCCTCATAGGTCTTTCACAAAGCACATACCTTGATAAGATTTTGAAGAAGTTCAAAATGGATCAGTCCAAGAAAGGGTTCTTGCCTGTTTTGCAAGGTGTGAAATTGAGCTCGGCTCAATGCCGACCATGACAAAAGATAAAGAAGAGATGAGTGTCATCCCTATGCCTCGACCATAGGATCTATTATGTATGCCATCTTTGTGTACCGGACCTGATGTAAACCTTGCCGTAAGTTTGGTAGGAAGGTACCAAAGTAATCCGGCAAGGAACACCTTTGGACAGCGGTCAAGAATATCTGAAGTACTGAAAGGACAAAGGACATGTTTCTCATTTATGGAGGTGACGAAGAGCTCGTCGTAAAGGGTTACGTCGATGCTAGCTTCGACACAGATCTGGATGACTCAAAGTCACAAACCGGATACGTGTATATGTTAAATGGTGGAGCGAGAAGCTGGTGCAAGCTGCAAGCGAGAGCGTCGTGGCGGGATCTACATGTGAAGCGGAGTACATGGCAGCCTCGGAGGCAGCACATGAAGCAATTTGGGTGAAGGAGTTCATCACCGACCTAGGAGTCATACCCAATGCGTCGGAGCCGATCAAACTCTTATGTGACAACACTGGAGCTATTGCACTTGCCAAGGAGCCAGGTTTCACAAGAAGACCGAGCACATCAAGCGTCGCTTCAACTCCATTCGTGAAAATGTTCAAGATGGGGACATAGAAATTTGCAAAGTGCATACGGATCTGAATGTCGAGATCCGTTGACTAAACCTCTTCATGAGCAAAACATGATCAACACCGAACTCTATGGGTGTTCGATTCATCACAATGTAACTAGATTATTAACTCTAGTGCAAGTGGGAGACTGTTGGAAATATGCCCTAGAGGCAATAATAAAAGTATTATTATTATATTTCCTTGTTCATGATAATTGTCTTTTATTCATGCTATAATTGTATTATCAGGAAATCGTAATACGTGTGAATACATAGACCACAAAATGTCCCTAGTGAGCCTCTAGTTGACTAGCTCGTTGGTCAACAGATAGTCCTGATTTCGACTATGGACATTAGATGTCATTAACAAGCGGGATCACATCATTAGGAGAATGATGTGATGGACAAGACCCAATCCTAAGCATAGCACAAGATCGTGTAGTTCGTTTTGCTAGATCTTTTCCAATGTCAAGTATCTCTTCCTTAGACCATGAGATCGTGTAACTCCGGATACCGTAAGAGTGCTTTGGGTGTATCAAACATCACAACGTAATCGGGTGACTATAAAGGTGCACTCTGGTATCTCCGAAAGTGTCATTGGGTTGACACGGATCGAGGCAGGATTTGTCACTCCGTGTTACGGAGAGGTATCACTGGGCCCGCTCGGTAGTGCATCATCATAATGAGCTCAAAGTGACCAAGTGTCGGTCACGGGATCATGCATTCTGATGCGAGTAAAGTGACTTGCGATGCTAACGAGATTGAGCGAGGTATTGGGATACCGACGATCGAATCTCGGGCAAGTAACATACCGATTGACAAAGGGAATTGTATACGGGATTGTTTGAATCCTCGACATCGTGGTTCATCCGATGAGATCATCGAGGAGCATGTGGGAGCCAACATGGGTATCAGATCCGCTGTTGGTTATTGCCGAAAGCCGTCTCGGTCATGTCTATGTGTCTTCCGAACCCGTAGGGTCTACACATAAGGTTCGGTGGCGCTAGGGTTGTATGAATATGAGTATGCAGTATACGAATGTTGTTGAGTCCGGATGAGATCCCGGACGTCACGAGGAGTTCGGAATGGTCGGAGGTAAAGAATTATATATAGGAAGTGGTATTTGACCATCGGGAAAGTTTGAGGTCACCGGTATTATCTTGGGACCACCGGAAGGGTCCGGGGTCCACAGGTGGGGCCACCCATCCCGAAGGGCCCCATGTGCTGAAGTGGGGAGGAACCAGCCCATAGTGGGCTGGTGCGCTATAGCCCACCCTGCGCCTAGGGTTGAAACCCTAGGGTGAAGCGGGCGCCACTGCCTTGGGGCACTCCTCCCCCTTGGCCGCCGCCTTGGGAGATGGGATCCCCAGGGCGGCGCCCCCCTGAGGGGCTATATACACTAGTAGAAAAAGGTCAAACGTGAAGCACATTAGTCGGTTTGCATTAGCCGGCACTAATGTATATTAGTCTTGCCGGTTCGTGGCGGCGATCAATAATACTGGGTTCGTGGCGAACACTGTACTACAGTTAAATACCACGAGGCGATCTTGAAAAAGCTGTGTCGACTGCGGTCGAACTATGGCCCCACCATCACCATCTAGTGCGGTTGAACCACGAACCGGTACTAATAACGTTAATGGTGAGGCTGTTTTAGTCCCACCTCGCTCCCCTAACAAGCCTTTTACCACCTTAAATATGTTACTTCTCAAACTATCACAAGCGGTTGGTCTTCATTGAACTCTATGTGTAGGATCTGTGGCTGCAATAGGTGTCTTCGCGGTTCTTAAATTGGTGGTAGATTCCTATTGTGATGTAGATTCTATACAAAAAGATCGTTGATGATCAATGTATTTTTAT